>CM050163.1:558568425-558965925 GCA_027410445.1 Discoglossus pictus
TCTCACTCAATAGAGTAATCCAGCCCTAAAATACTAGGCAATTTTACTCTGAACAGGAAAAACAGAAAACCCCAGACGTGCATTTCAGCCTTCAAGAGTCTCATCAGTGAGGTGTAGCTGAACTCCCTAAGGCACAGTAAACAAGGAGTCCAAGTCCTATCACCCTTACAGATACTAAGCCCTAAATGTCATTTGAATAAGCAACAACAAAAACAGAGCTGCTCAGATTCAGTTAGCGATGGACAAATCCTTATATTGACCCTGGATGTATTTATATAAGGTAATCATATAACCCTCTAAGCCTTTTTTCTAGAGAAAAAAATATTTAATTTGGTAAGTCTTTTTTGTTGTCCTTTTCTTTTTCTTCTCTGTACTTTTTCCAGCTCTAAAATGTCTTTTTTATGAAGTGGTGCCCAAAATTGTCCTCCATATTCCAAATGAGGGCTGTGACAAGGCTAGCCTTTGGCTACTGGTTGCTCCTTTCATTTTCCCATAACCCACTGAGTACAATGTACTTTTATCTTTGCTTTAATACAGGCTTTCCAAAAAAAAAACAATAGCTTAACTTCAGCATAAGAAACATCTACAGAAACGAGCTTGATAGTTTTCAGGAACACCCTGGCTAGCCCTGAGACCGCTTTTCGGTGTGCAGGTAAAACAATAACTGTTCACACAGAGGGGTGGTACCTTTTTAGTTCAGTCTCTTTCTGTGTTGTTGCAGTCACACAGACTGTTCCTCTTACTGGCAATTTCCTGTGCTGCTCTATAAGTCCTGGTAGGTCCTTCTGTTCTTCTCTCAGGTCACACAGAAACAGTGTCTCTTCGTAAGCTGCTGGCTGTATTCTCCAGGCAATCCAATTTACTTGACAGTGTCTCTCTGTACTTTAATCTGTATTATAAGCAGTCTTCCTGACTGTCTTACTTCAGAGCTTATATCAACTCAGCTCTCAGGATCCAGTCTTCCTCACCTCACAGCTTCTCCCATAGACTGCAGCTCCACACAGACTCCGCACAAACTCCGCACAGACTCCGCACAGACTCCACACAGACTCCACACAGACTCCACACAGACTCCACACAGACTCCACACAGACTCCACACAGACTCCACACAGACTCCACACGGCACTCAGGCCAGAGCATAATCAGCCACTCCCCCATGTCTGCTTTCCAGGCTTTGAAGTGAAGTTGCACCTGCAGCAATTAGGAGTTCTTTAGAAGTTTAACTCCGTCACTCCTGTCAAGAACTTTTTACACTACTTTACTTGGCACCATCCTCTAGGGGGCAAACGGTTACAGGGCGTACTAGGGATTTGTATAGTGGCAGAATTATATTTGCTTCGCTTGCTTCTATACCTTTCTTAATGCATGCTAATATTTTATTTGACCTTGCAGCTGCTGCGTGGCATTGAGCACGTTACTTAAGGGGTTGTCCACAAGCTCCAAAATCCCTTTCAATATCTGATACCCCTAGATTTGCTCCATTAAGATTATACATTGCATGGTTATTTTTCCATCGCAGATGTATAACTTTACATTTATTATTAAATCTCATCTGCCATTTAGTTTCCCATTTCTCTAATTTATGTAAATCCTTTTGGAGGAAAAGTACATCATTATCTACTTTAATTACCTTGCACAACTTCATGTCATCAGCAAAAATGAACACAATACTTTCCAATCCTACTTCTAAGTCATTAATAAATATGTTAAAAAGGAGAAGACCTAATACTGAACCCTGAGGAACCCTACTTATCATATTAGTCCCAATGTGAGTATGAAATATTTACAACAACCCTTTGCCTCCTGTCTTTTAGCCAGCTCTCGATCCATGAGCAAATACTTACTGTAATTCCTGTATCCCTTAGTTTGCAGATTAGTCTCCCATGTGGCACTGTATTAAAAGCCTTTGCAAAATCCAAAAATACTACATCCACTGTTTTGCTATGATCCAAGTTCCTAATAAACTCCTCATAGAAACTAATTAGATTTGTTTGACATGACCTATCCCTCATAAATCCATGTTGGCTCCTACTTACCCCTAACTAATCCTTCCTAAAGCTTTCCCACTACAGAAATGAGGCTCACTGGTCTATAATTCCCTGGATATGCTGTAGCTCCCTTCTTAAATAAAGGTATCGTCCACTGCTTTTCTCTAGTCATTCAGTAGCAACCCTGTGGTGAGTCTTAAGAAAAGTCTTAGGTGAGTCTTAAGTCTTAAAAAAATAGATATAATGGGTTTACTATTACAGAGCCCGGTTCCCTCAGTACCCTTGGATGTATTGCATCAGGACCTGGGGCTTTATTAACATTTATTTTTTACAACCTCTTTTGGATTACTTCCTGCATTAACCAATTATTTTGTGAAGATAGTGTAGCCCCATTATGTTGCGGTGTCCCAACCACTGGTACCTCCCCTGTGTATACAGAAAAAAAAACTATTTAGCTCACCTGCCTTTTCCTGGTCACTAAATATCAGACATCCTGTGTCACATCATAATGTTCCTATAGCTTCCCTCCTGGCCTTGCTCCTATTAATATGTTTAAACAATAGTTTAGTGTTAGTCTTACTGTCCTTTGAAACCAACTTTTAATTTTTGATTTTAGCCAGTCTAATAGCCCTTTTGAAAGCCATAGTGATTTCCTTGTACTCATTTAAAGCAGTATCTGTGCCCTCTTGTTTGTATAATTTAAATGACTGTTTTTTACTATGTATCTTGATCTTGAAATCATTGTTAAGCCTTCAGACAGACAGTGTGAGCTCTGCTATTTCTGTACTGACATTACACACCACACCTGTATACCGCACCTTCATACAGACCATGTGACCTCTGCTATTTCTGTACTGACATTACACACAGCACCTCGATACTGCACCTTCATACAGAAAGTGCGAGCTCTGCTATTTCTGTATTGACAATATACCTAGCATCTAGATACTGCACCTTCATACAGATAGTGAGGGTTTATATACAAGATGGCTTCACTCTGGTTATATCATCTGAGGGTATTTCTTAGGATAGTATCAGTTCAGTACCACATGCTCACTGACATTAGGTATGAGGTGTCTGTATGTCACCCTGGTCTGTTCTTCCACATCCTATCCTGTTCAGCATAGAGCTTCTCTGTCTCAGTATTCTGGATAACTTGCAAGATCCCCTGCATATTAAGCAACATTTTCTACTTATCTTGTAATGCTTTTATTATCTCACATGTTCGTGAGTGCATATATTATGTATAGGAAGACATAGACACACAGACAGACACATATACACACACACGAAAAAATTATGTCGGCATTAAAGGCGTACTTTTTTTGCAAGGCCGCAAATTGGAAGACCATTTCGGGCTTGGGGAAATTGATCAATTTCCCAAGCCTGCAAATGGTTTCAGACCCGTAGAGCACAGAGAAGATAGAGGGAGGAGAAAGACACAGGAGAGAGAGAGAGAGGGGAGAGAGGGTGGAAAGAGACACAGGGGAGGGAGTGGAGGGGAAAGAGACACAGCGGTGAGAGAGGGGGAGAAAGAGATATAAAATAACACACACATATATATATAGTCGATATAAAAAGTCAACACACCCTTGTTAAAATGTCAGGTTTCTGTGCTGTAAAAAAATTAGACAAAGATAAATCATTTTAGAACTTTTTCCACCTTATGGACCTATAAACTGTACAACTCAATTGAAAAACAAACTGAAATCTTTTAGGTAGAGGGAAGAAAAAATAAAAAAATAAAATAATATGGTTGCATAAGTATGCACACCCTTAAACTGATACTCTGTTGAAGCACCTTTTGATTTTATTACAGCACTCAGTATTTTTGGGTATGAGTCTATCAGCATGGCACATTTTGACTTTGCAGATTTGCCCACTCTTCTTTGCAAAAACACTCCAAATCTGCCAGATTGCGAGGGCATCTCCTGTGCACAGCCCTCTTCAGATCACCCCACAGATTTTCAATCGGATTCAGGTCTGGGCTATGACTGGGCTATTCCAAAACTTTAATCTTCTTCTGGTGAAGCCATTCCTTTGTTGATTTGGATGTATGCTTTGGGTCGTTGTCATGCTGAAAGATGAGGTTCCTCTTCATGTTCAGCTTTCTAGCAGAAGCCTGAAGGTTTTGTGCCAATATTGACTGGTATTTGGAACTGTTCATAATTCCCTCTATCTTAACTAAGGCCCCAGTTCCAGCTGAAGAAAAACAGCCCCAAAGCATGAAGCTGCCTCCACCATGCTTCACTGTGGGTAGGGTGTTCTTTTGGTGATATGCAGTGCTGTTTTTTCGCCAAACATATATTTTGGAATTATGGCCAAAAAGTTCAACCTTGGTTTCATCAGACCATAACACCTTTTCCCACATGCTTTTGGGAGACTTCAGATGTGTTTTTGCAAAATGTAGCCTGGCTTAGATGTTTTTCTTCGAAAGAAAAGGCTTTCGTCTTGCCACTCTACCTCATAGACCAGACATATGAAGAATACAGGAGATTGTTGTCACATGTGCCACACAGCCAGTACTTGCCAGATATTCCTGCAGCTCATTTAATGTTGCTGTAGGCCTCTTGGTAGCCACCCAGACCAGTTTTCTTCTCGTCTTTTCATCAATTTTTGCGGGATCTCCAGTTCTTGGTGATGTCACTGTTGTGCCATATTTTCTCCACTTAATGATGACTGTCTTCACTGTGTTCCATGGTATATCTAATGCCTTGGAAATTCTTTTGTACCCTTCTCTTGACTGATCACATATATCACATATTGTGAGCATGTGGGGTGTTGCTAATTCTGCAGGCTCGCGTAGTGAGCCTGTGGCCCTCAGTTGCGCGCTCCTTGCCAGCAAATGCAGACCGCGCAAGATTTACGGACTCACAACAAAAAAATACAAGATGCGAAAAAAACATTACGAGCTCGCAAATATACGACCTTACCGCCCGAAACCCGCGCATATGAAAACATTAAAAACACAATAAATACACACAACAAATACATAAAAAGCTTACCTACAGCAAGGGGGGGCACCGAGGACCTCGAAAGTGAAGTTACAGCTCAATTAAACTCGAAATAAAAGAGTTTAGACACCCGAAAATCCCCTAAGCGAGAGAAAAAATGGCCGCCGGAAAAAACGAAAACGAGGCTCCAGCACTCTAAAGACGTAAAACACCACCAAACACCTACGGATTTTCCGAAAAAGACGGACGCGGTCCAAGAACAAGGACGCCAAATCAGTCACAGACGCGTAACACACATTAGGCAACAATTACAACACTAACCTAACGGATTTGTCACGCACACGTACACTATTTACAATACACACTGCACACATTGCTGACACTTACACAGCAGCTCCACAGCACTCCAAACACACATTGTATGCTGCAGCAAAATCAAAACAGATTGCCAGCTCTTCTGCACAATGCTTCCTGCATATATTACTTCAAAATAGGTAAAGTATATTTATGTATTATTTTATTCATTTTTTCATTAGCATTACCCCCCAAAAATGCTCATAGCACACAAACAACCAACAACCTCGCAATGAGCGCCAAAGGAGCTCATTACGAGCCATGCGATGAGCGCCAAGGGCTCGAAATGAGCACCGAAGCATCTTGGAACACCAACAAAATTTACCGCCCTTAGAATCTTATTGCCGTCATTTTTTGACGGGCAAGTCGCTAGTACCTTTTAACAATGAGATCCCTCTGATGCTTTGGAAGCTCTCTGTGGACCATGGATTTTGCTGTGGGATGCGACTAAGAAAATTTCAGGAAAGACTTAACTAGAGCAGCTGAACTTTATTTGGGGTTAATCAGAGGCACTTTAAATGATGGCAGGTGTATGCTGACTCCTATTTAACATGATTTGGAATGTGATTGCTTAATTCTGAACACAGCTACATCCCCAGTTAAAAGAGGGTGTGCAGACTTATGCAACCACATTATTTTTTCTTTTTCTTCCCTCCACCTAAACGATTTCAGTTTGTTTTTCAATTGAGTTGTACAGTTTATAGGTCACATTAAAGGTGGAAAAAGTTCTGAAATGATTTATCTTTGTCTAATTTTTTTACAGCACAGAAACCTGACATTTTAACAGGGGTGTGTAGACTTTTTATATCCAATGTATATATGCGCATAGGCGGCGGGAGGCTACAAACTTTAAACACAGCGCATGCGCGTAGTGCCCTGAAAATAGCAGATGCGCAATGAACATTGTAAGACTGGCAAGCGCATAGCACAAATCGCACTGCGAATAGCACATGCGCATTGAGCGGCATTACCTGCGCATGAGCATAGTGCCCCGAGAATAGCACATGCACATACCGCCCCTGCAATCTGCACATGGGTATAACGCCCCGTGAATAGGGTATGCATATAGCGCCCCGTGACCGGCACATGCGCAGTGTGCAGCATGACTGCCCCAGGACGGGGGGGGGGGGGGGGACACAGGGGAGAGAGATTGGGGGAGAATGGGAGAGAGATAGGGCTCAAGGTGGGAGAGAGACAGGGGAGAGGGTGGAAAGAGACATAGGAGAGGGGGGAGAAAGACAGGGTAGGTTGATGGGTGCAAGAGACCCAGGGAAGTGTCAAAGTGTGTAACGCTAGTGCAGAGCAGACACATTCACGGCGGGAGGCTACACACTTTGAACACAATGCATGAGCATAGTGCACTGCGAATAGCGCATGCGCATAGCTCCTTGCAAATAGCGCATGCGCAATGCACGCTGTGAGCTGTGCATAGCGCATCGCAAATAGCGCATTGAGCGGCATGACCCACCCATGTGCATAGCACCCCGAGAATAGCGTATGCACATAGCACCTCCGTGACTGGCACATGGGCATAATGCCTCGCGAATAGGGCATGCGTATAGCGCCCAGCGACCAGCGCATGCACAGCATGAACATCACATGCACAATGTGCAGCATGAGCACCCTGCGAATAGCGCATGCGCAATGCATGGCATGAGCTGCGCATGCTCATAGCTGACCGCAAGGGGGGGAGACACAGGGGGAGGTGGAGAGAGACAAGGGAGAAAATGGGAGAGAGCTAGGGGTCAGGGCGGGAGAGAGACATGGAAGAGGGGGGAAGAGACATAGGAGAGTAGGGAAGAAACACAGGGTAGGGGGATGGATGGAGAGACACAGGGGAGGGAGGTGGGGGGAAGAGACACAGGGGTGGGAGATGAGGGGGAAAGACACGAGGATGAAAATACATAGGGGAGGAAGAGGGGCAAAAGAGACACAGGAGGGGGGAGAAACACAGGGGAGGGAGATGGGGGAAGAGACACAGGGGAGAGAGAGGGGGGGAAGAGACCCAGGGGAGAAAGGTAGGACACATGAGGGAGGGGAGAGTCCAAAAGGGAGAGACAAGGGGGGAAGGAGACACATGGGAGTGAGATGGGGAAGAGACACATGGGAGGGAGAGGGGGGAGAGACTCAGGATAGGAAGAGGGGTTGAAGAGACACAGGGGAGGGAGAAAAGGCACAGGGGTGGGGGAGAGGGAGGGAAGAGACACAGGGGAGGAGGAAGGAGGAAAGAGACACAGTGGAAGGAGAGGGGAGGAAGAGACACAGGGGATGGAGAGTGAAGGAAGAGACACAGGGGATGGAGAGGGGGGAAGAGACATAGCGGAGGGAGAGTAGAGAAGCGATACAGGACAGGGAGAGAGGGGAATATTCACAGGACATGGAGAGGGGTGAAGGGAAGAGACATGCATCAAATATTATCCCGTCAATTTTACTTATTTCCCTCATTGACCTGCAAATCAATTTATAACTTTTTTGACATGCGTTTTTCTTGGTTTTGTTATTCTTTCTCTCACTGTTTAAATACACCTACCATTAAAATTATAGACTGATCATTTCTTTGTCAGCGGACAAACATTCAAAATCAGCAGGGGATCAAATACTTTTTTCTCTCACTGTAGCTCGAGATGGGGGCCAGAGGGGGTAAAAAAAAATTCAGCCCTTATCACTGGCAACTCGCAATTACCACAACCTTTTTTTTTTTTGCACCGGGGCCTTTCATTCACTAGCTCCGCCACTGGAGGGTATGTTTAGTGCTGCAATGGATGTTTCCATGAAGGGGTCATGAAAGAGAGAAAGAGAGAGTGCATATATATATATATATATATATATATATATATATATATATAGTAAATAAACAGTACATCTGTGTTCACATTTGAATGTCTAAAAAACTGTTTCCAGCTCTGAATTACGAGAAATACAGTTATTACACTGCATTCTGGGAAGCTGAGCAGAGACATGTAAATGTGCCCACAAATGCCTCGCTCTTCAATCCATAGACCATTTTAAACATTCCTTTAAGCTTATGCCAGCTGTATTACATGTCTTTTATGCAAAGCCAAGGTTAAATTACACACAAGCTGGGAATCCTACCCACAGACAACGGTTTCAAGGTTACTGCCTATCATCAGCGTGGGGCGGGATCCCAGCTTGTGTTGTGTTCACCACAACAATAATTTAATATATGCTGGGCAAAAGAGAGATTGAAGCCTCCACTTTACAGTAGTACAGTAAATAAATAGTACATCTGTGTTCACATTTGAATGTCTAAAGCAAGTAAAAAAACCTGTTTCCTGCTCAGAATTCCACACAACAGGACTGACAGGACCGAGGCCTACTGAGGGATACCACTTGGGTAGAGCAGCAACGCAGCAAAACAGAAAGCCACTTACAATATACTTAATGGCACAAACACAGGAAGGACACGGTGACCTTTAAAATAAGCTTTTCTTTTTTTTTAGGGCGAAGTTAACCGCAGATATGACTGGTCGCATGATGCTAGAGCTCCAAGGCCTTAAAAGTGGGCCTTTCACCCCAAATGATGCCCTAATTCCCAGATAGGGATCAAGAATGCACCACTAATACCAACCACGTTTTCAAATTTTAGCAAGTCAGGCTAATTGGAAGTATTTTTTGCAAATTTCAAGAACCCGGAGAGACTTCTAAGTAACCTTCAGAGAGCTCTGATTTCATTCCAGAAGCCACTCTGTGTTTAAAATATTTTCAAGCAATCAGATGGCACTTTTCTGGGGTTATATTTAAGAGTGTGATGTGATAGCTAGTTAGTGTTTTCCATTAGAAATTCACTAGGATTTTAGCTAACAGGAGCCATGGAATGGAGGCATGTGTAGTTTAGTTATATTTTCTTGCTAAAATATGTTTTGCTGCTGCTTTTTAAGTATTATTAATGGTGAGTTAACTCAAACAATGCTTATATTGGCCCTTTAATTGCTAGTTATGGGATTGACTATACTACACGTTTTATTATGTATGTCCTTCAAAGTGGGTTTTATCTATTTATTCAGCTGATAGTAATTTTTAATGAGGATTCATTATTTTTAAACTGTTATAAAGTTGGTGATAAAATAATGATATTTGTATTCTCAAAATAAATACAGTGGACCCTCGGTACTCGACTACTTCAGAACTAGTCCATTTCGGTACTCAACGAATCTGAATGAGAAAAAATTGGTTTGGAACTTGATGCTTGCTCTGTACTCATTGTTCTAGCTGCACCGCGCATCCTGTCTCTCCAGGAAGTCAGGGAAAGTACAGTGTTATAGCGTAGCTTGTGCCTACAAGAGTTTAAGAGCACCTGTGCGTACAAGAATCAAAGAGCAGCTTTTTCCTGCAAGAGTCAAAGGGCAGCCTGTGCTTTTAAGAACCAAAATGCAGCCTGCGCCTACAGGAGCCAATGTACAGCCTTCGCCTACAAGAACCAAAGTGTAGCTTGTGCTTACATCATGAGTTTAAAGAAGGCTAGTGATACCTTTGTTAAGGAGTTTAAAGACTATGTAGAGGCTGAGACTATTATTCCCCAACATGTCTTCAACTGTGACAAAACTGGTTTATTTTGGAAGAAAATGCAAAATCTACATCACAAGTAGAAGACATGGCCAGGGCACAAGCCGATGAAGGACAGGCTAACTCTCTTGGTATTTGGGAATGCTAGTGGGGATTTAAAATGATGCCTCTACTAGTCTATCACAGTAATAAACTCAAGAGTTTTCAAAAAAAGAGAATGTGATCAAAAGCAAGTTAAGTGTAATGTGGAGAGCCAACAGCAAAGCCAGGGTAACCAGGCAGTTCTTCATCGAATGGATGAACAAAGTGTTTGGCCCCACTGTCAAACAATATTTGGAGAAGAAAGAACTGCCTCTGAGGGCTCTGTTAATAATGGACAATGCTCATGCTCACCCTCCAGGCTTGGAGGACAACTTGCTGGAAGACTTTAATTTGATATCACAATTCTTCTGATCCAGCCCATGGATGAGTAGGTGATCTCAAACTTCAGGAAACTGAATAACAAGGCCTTCTTCCAGAGGACCATGGCTACTCAGAGAGTTCTGGAAGGAGGACAATTTCAATAATATTCACTGTGTCACTCTGATAGATAAGGCTTGGAGTTCAGTCTCTTACAAGATCGTGAACTGTGGCTAGAGGAAATTGTTGCCAGAAGCTGTAACTCCTAGAAACTTGTTGGTTAAACCTAGCACAGTAATGGAGGACATTGGGTCTCTGGGCAAGTCCATGTTACCAGAGAGGATACATTGAAGAGTTAGTGGAGGAGCACAGACAAGAGCTCAGCATGGAGGAGCTGCAGAAACTTCAAAGGGAGCAACTGAGGAAATGTCTTCAGGTGAAGAGAAGGGATAAAGCACCTCCTGCACTGATCAAAGAAATGTGTGCTAAATACGTTGAATTACAACATTTTGTGGAGAAGTATCACTCTGACAAAGCTCGAGGAAGCTCAAGCAAGCTGAAATGTGGACATTTTGAAACCAAGGCAAAAGCAAGTTTCTAGTGAAATGCCATACATAACACTCTCCAGCATGGTTAACTGGGCCATAAAGAGAAAGATCCCCCGTGCAAGTACCTGATGATTCATTGGAAGAGGACTTCCCTTCCAAGCAATAATCTCTCTCCCCTTTCTCCTCCTCTACATCATCACCAACCCCTTGGGCCCTCAAGTCCTCTCAGTACAGTTAAATTCTATTTTATTTCATATAATTATTGTTTTTTATTAATGTATTTTTAGTTTTAAGGTTTTGTATCAAGAAACACCATCAGTTCATACTAAAATGTGAAATTTCTGGTGTTCAGAATGGATTATTTCAATTTACATTAATCCCCATAGGAAAGGCATGTTTGGTACTCATTGTTTATGGTACTTAACTTGCTGTCCTGAACGGATTAAGGTTAACTACCAAAGTACCACTGTAAAAGCAAATGAACGATACAATTCTTGTGAGAAAAAAAGCAGATTATTTACATTGTAGGTGGATATGCCCCAAAGTAAAATATTGCTCATTGCAGGTGCTCATTGCAGGGCTCGCCTTTCCTCACCCCTTTCCCTCCCCTGTGTCTCCCCTACCTCTCCTGTACCTCCTTTCTCCCCCCTCTCCCTGCCCTGTGTCTCCTCCACCCTCCCTCTCCCTCAACTGCCTCTTATGTTCCTTAGTACAAACAGTTTTATATTAATACAAGTGCCATCGAGTGGGGCAGATCATACACACAGTGTGGTAATGTGGCCTTTGGCTACTGGTTTCTTCTGTGACTTCATATAAACAACCAAGTCATAAAGTGCTTTTTTTTTTTAGCTCTTTTAGGATAAAAAAAGTTTTCAAACAAACAAAATTAGCTTATTTTCAGCATGAAATAAACATCTACATAGACGTACTGCCTTAACATCAGGAACACCCTAGCTAGCCCTGAAGCCGCTTCTCTGCCTTCAGGTAAAAATATACAGTCTTTGAATAGTCCATATTCAATAGTATAAAGTCTTGTTTCTCTGCAGACAGTCGTCTTTCAATTTCATACAATAGGGTGGGGTTCTGGCCCGCCCTACTCTCCCTTTATTATTACTATTATTATTATTATCTTTATGTATATATTTTTTCCGTCTTATCCAGGTTGGTGGTTCGGCCGCAGTCCATCATACAGGCCCTAATTTTTAGTCTGTTGCAAAGTCCAGGGGCCTCGCGATGATTGCAGCGTGTCTCGGGATGAGTGCCAGCTCAGTCCTGCATGTCCACCCCTGCAATGAGAACCTTTGGCGCTCATTGCAGCCTAAGTCCTTCGGCGCTCATTGCAGCCTAAGTTCCGTGTGCTTCAACTGCTCACCTCGTTTCTCGAGGTGAGCAGTGCAATGAGCGCCTTCAGTGCTCATTGCAGCCTAAGTCCTGCATGCCGCAAATGGCTCGACTCGATTTGCGAGGCTCGCAAAGCGTGACAACAATTCGCAGTATGACAACTATATAGGTGATGTTAGAATGATCATGCACATACCAATATAAAAAGTAATGGTGCAACATGCACAGAGCAATTAAAGACGCACTACTTGATCAAATAGCAACACAAAAACAGACATATTAACCCTTTCTCACTCACAGAGGCTATATTGTGGCCCCTAAAATATAAATATAATCGCATATACATCTCGCTCATCACATCTACATTTGGGAAAACAAATAGTGGCCATATCTCACCACCATATCACATATATCAAGTATCCAGGGAACATTTTATAATTTGTTGTTCCGTCCTTTAGTCATGTCCGACTTTCTGTGCCCCTATGGACTGCAGCACATTTAGCTAGGTCTCTGCCTGTGCTGTTCCACAATGTTTGCATACCAAAGATACTGGAGTGGGTATAGCTCACAGCTTCATTCAGGTACACAAGCCCCTTTATCCACCATCACTTAGCAATCCACACTAATGTAAATTGATGAATAGCAGAACATAATGGGAGGTAACCAAATGGGAATGGCTATACATCTTGGCACATGGCCATCAGCAGTGGCTTGTCACCTAGGAGGATGGGCGCAGCAGAGATTATCCCTTATGGAGGTGAGTTGGCTGTTGCTCCACGTGCCTCTGCACAGCCTCCATTTGTGTTTGTGGCCCTTCCTGATTTGTTAGAGTAGATTAGTGTGGTGTAAGTTTGTGTACCTGAATGAAGCTGTGAGCTATACCATGTAGGGCCACAGTAGGTGGGCACGTCATAGCAAAGCGGTCAGATAAATCACAGTCCACTAGAGAAGAAACTGGCAACCCACTCCAGTGTCACCTTACATATTAATTTTAGGCCCTCAGGGGAATGTTCATACTCGACAGTATCACTAATTGGTATTTGCATGTGTATTAACCCTTTATTATTGTTATATTTGATATTTAGAATTATATGATATCTAATATAATTATTACTATTACTAGCGACTTGCCCGTCAAAAATTGCGAGGCTCGCAGTGCAATGAGCACCTTTGGCGTTCATTGCCCCCTAAGTCCTGCATGTCACCTCGCTTTGCGAGGCAGCGGCCCGGCTCGATTTGCGAGGTTTGCGGTTACGACCCTATGGGCCGCCAACGGAAATCACTGCATGCCTCAACTGCTCTGCTCACTTCACATGAATGTGAAAAGAAAAATTGCCTAAATTGGTTATTTTACATCAATCTGAAACAGCAAATTGACAAAACTTGTTAATTCGTTATTTTATATGAATGCAAAATAAAAAATTGCCTAAATGCTTTATTTTACATTAATCTGAAACAGCAAATTGACGAAACTTGTTCATTCGTTATTTTATATGAATGCAAAATAAAAAATTGCCTAAATGCGTTATTTTACATCAATCTGAAATGGCAAATTGACAAAATTTGTTAATTCGTTAGCTTACATGAATATGAAACGAAAAATTGCTTAAATGCGTTATTTTACATTAAATCTGAAAGGGCAAATTGGCGAAAATTGTTAATTCATCTGAATTAGTACGTTTAAAACAATCTGAAATGGAAAATTGAGGAAACTTGTTCATTCGTTAGTTTATATTAATATGAAATGAAAAATTGCTTTGTTAAGACATTTCTTGTAAATCACACACAGAGCACTGAGCTCAGACATCACTGACACCTCAGTACAGGGAGCAGCGCTGCTGCCGAGAGACTTGCACTGATCTAACTACAGGGGAGAGAGAGAGAGTGCTCAGAGATGGGGAGTAGAGATGTCGCGGACAGTTCACCCGTGGACTATTCACAGCGATTTTGGCTCTTTCGCGCTCGCATCGGACGGTGGACACATGTGCTTTTCGGTACCCCCCCTATTCTTTATCATTGAGGAAACTTTGACCCTGCAATCAGCAGCATACACTCCCTTCTAGAGCCTTCCATCTGAAGGACAGCATACATTTTAGAATCATTCTGAAGCTGCATTCGTTGTGAGAGGACAGATAGTGTAGCTGCTGGAGATTTAATAAGAAAAAAGATAGCCAGTCTGTGTATTTAGCTTCCACTACAGACCTGAAGTACTCATCTGATATCTGCTGCAAGGACAGCAACCCCAAAAGCCCTTTTTAGGGCTAGAACATCATTTATTTTATTTTATATTTTTTTCTGTGTAATCTAATTGCATATGCCTGCCTGCCAGCGTGTGTGTGGGCCAGGCTAACACCTAACAGCTTATATTGTGCTTATTTTCACTACTCATACCTGGTGGTGTACCATATATTGAAAACAACCATTTTTTTCCTGTAATCTAATTTCAGTTGCCTGCCTGTGAAGCGGGTGTAACCCTTACACTACCTGATCGATACAACATCATACCTGATGTTTTAAAGCATGTTTTTCCAAACAATTTAGGAATGTTAGGTGATTTATGCCCTTTATGGCTTAAAACCAGACTCTGCATCAACTATGTAATTTTCCGTGGGAGTTTTGCCATGGATCCCCCTCCGGCATGCCACAGTCTAGGTGTTCGTCCCCTTGAAACCACTTTCCCATCACTATTGTGGCCAGAAAGAGTCCCTGTGGGTTTTGAAATTTGCCTGCTCTTTAAAGTCTATCCGCGGTTTGCGAACCGAAAATGTTATGTTTGCGACATCACTAATGGGGAGTGCTCAGGAGAGAGAGAGTCCTGAGAGAGGGCAAGTGCTTAGGAGAGAGAGAGTGTCCAGTGATCACACACATAGGACCACTGCAGTTGCACCTGATCGCGTCCCTGCTGAGGTCTGGCACATAGCCATGTTCTTGCAGGGATGGAGGAGGCTGGTAGAGATGGAGACCCAGCCGGTGAGGTTGCGATCAATCATAGTTGTCAAACTGTGATTTGTCGCAAAGCGTGACGACGAAATCTAAGTTTGACTAATATTTTTTAGTTTTTTTATTTAGTTTCAAATACAAAAATACTAACTAAATACATACATAAACATGTAATACAAATATAACATGTGTCAAAACTTCCTAACATTCATACAATCAATGTTCCAAGGTGACAAAATTGTATATAGCTTAAAAGACAAGGTAAGTATTTAATTCTCGAAGGTGATGTATACCAGTCCCTCTTTTGCCAGTTAATATGGGGAGCCACTTTAAAAGTGCCTAACAAGCCACTATTACTCATCATATCTCTATTCAAATTAATGACTTTTAATATTCTATTCAGCATTGGAACTATGGATTGATTCCAGTATTTTACAATAACCAATTAACGACTAGGAAAGTATAAGAAATGAAATATCTGTCAACACAAGGCAATCATCTATATAGATATGAATCAAACCCAATTGCGCAATACATACAGTTTGTTTGCCTTTCGTCTTTCTTATTAACTGATAGAGGTCAAACCATATTTCCCTAGTTTGATACACTCCCACCAAATGTGGAATGTAGTCCTTTGTATACCCCAATATTCCCAACATACACCCATACAAAAAACAAAGCAACATTTGTGTAAGGAATGAAAACAGATAAGAACAAACAAACACTTTTTATCCTCTTGGGCTCACCCCCCTCTAGTTCGTTTTTTTAATTGAGAAATGTTTGTCCCATCTTTCTTACTTCACCTTATCCTTCCCACTCCTTTTCGGGGTAATAAGGAAAAATCTTTCTCAATTTGCCTATTCCTTTCTATTATGTTTCTGATCTCATTCCACAAGGGGATAACTCCTTCTTTCCATTTCATGCCACTTGGTTACTAATAACGTGTTTAGTACCACTGCTTTGGTACTAGTATCCCAATGAGATTAAAATATGTTAAATACGACCAGCTCAGGGGAAGAAGTAATAACCTCTTGACAAATAGCTGATAGACTCAGGGTACATGTAGCCCATATCTCTTGAATCATTGGGCAAAACCACCACATATGTAAGTGCGTGCCGTCTTGGCCACATTTCCTTTAACATTGCTTATTCTGCTCCGGTGTGATATTATATACTTTTACTGGACCATAGTACCATCTTTGATAAAGTTTGACATTTACTTCCCTAAATTCTAAGGCATTAAAAAATACTTCAGATAAGTATTCAAAACCCAATTCCTCCTCCTAATTAATCATTGATGGGGTTTTTCCAGGCGGATTTATACAGTGCAAAATTCCTCTACATCCCGCAATATTAATTTTAGCTTCAACTTTTACCAACTTTCTTTCAAAAGGGGTAAGCTCTCTATGAGGGACTAATTTGCCCACCAATTTCCCTGTCTGTAGTTTCAGTGAATTATATTGTAACCACAAACTAGACGGTACTCCTTTTTCCCTCATTAAATTGTCAAAGGGAACAAATTCCTTATTTCTATAAATGTCCTTTAAGAGCTTTAGGTTCCATTGGGCCCAGTAAACATTGTCACTATAATTTTAATTATTCTGAAATATTGTCAGAGGCATCACTGGCGATGGAAACGGAACCAGGCTATATCTCATATTGAGACTAAACCAGTTCTTTAGACAAAATCTATTATACGGTAGACCAATACTAATGTCTTTCATATACAATGTTTTATTCCCTATTTTACTCCCCAAAATTGTCTGAGGTATCTGTGTACATTCTATCTGTAGAAATTTCAATTCTGAGTTACCATTAAACAATCTCATAACATGAAAGAGTGCGGTTGCTTGAAAGTATTGTTCAAGGTTCGGGGTACCAAGACCCCCTTCCCAATACCTCCTATTTAAAATCAAGTTTTTAATTATAAAAAATTACCTGATTTATTAATATATTTATCTATAGGAACCTGGAATCTCTTAAATAGTTATTTTGGAATCTTCATAGGAATGCACCTGAAAAGATATAGTACTTTGGGCAAAACAAACATTTTGACAGCCGCTATTCTGCCCATCCAGGACAAATTCAACTTGCGCCAAGAATCCAACACTACTTTAATATCCTTAAATACAATATTTTAATTATTACTAATTATATTATGCCAACAAGGTGAAAATTCAATACCAAGATGTGTAAAATGGTTGGATGACCAATCAATTTTTCTTTAAGTTGGCCTTTTGTTATCCCATCTATAGTGATCTTAAACACCTGTCTTACTTTGATTGATTTTATAGTAGAAAATAGACCCATATTGTTGAATTATCTTCAATATTCTACTGAAGTTAATGGTTCTGTTGTTGTAATAACTATGTCATCTGCAAATAAGGTTATTTTTGGATTTACTTTTCCCATAACGACACCAATAATGTTGGTATCACATCTTATTTTTTCTGCTAATGGCTCCATAGCTAAAGCGAAAATAAGTGGGGACAATGGACATCCTTGTCTAGAGCCATTATGGATGGAGAAACTATCTGTTTCAAACCCTGGTCAACATATAAAGGCACAGTTGTTAGAATATAATGCCATAATACTCCTAATGGCCTTATCTCCTAAACCAAATTTCTGCAACGTAATTTCTAGAAACTCCCAGTTCAGACGGTCAAAGGCCTTTTCTGCATCTATTGCAAGTGCTAAAACAGGGGTCTTTTTTAATTTGCAATAGTCTAAGATATCAAACAACTTCCTTGTGTTATCCAGGCCTTGCCGTTCCTTTAGGAACCCTGATTGATCATAACTCACTAAGTCTTTCATTATCTTGCTTAGCCTTTTTGCTAATATCCTAGCATAGATTTTAATGTCAATATTTAAAAGAGATATTGGTCTATAATTGGAGCATTTATTCTCAACTTTTCTATCTTTATGAATAGTTACAATTACTGCTTGGAGAGATTCGGCAGGGGCTAAGCCTGATAATCTAATTTTGTTAAAGCTTTTCACTAAATGAGGACTCGGTAGCTTGGAATAATTCTGGAAACAAAGACCCGATATGCCGTCCGGACCTGGGGACTTATTTGGTTTGAGAGCGCCAATGACCTCTTCTACTTCTACAATCGTTTTCCCGATTGTATAGCGGAAATTTTAGGCAATTGAACAGAGTCCCGAAATTCCGATATTATTTCTTTAGAAGGCTTAATCACGTCTCCACTGGCCTCTAAACCGTACAAATATTTGTAATAGTCTAAAAAAAACTGCTATTATTTGTGATTATTGTGACTAGCAACTTTCCCGGCCCAAAACATATTAAGCTTGGAAATGCTAGCACCCATCACGTGGCTCTCAATGAGCGCCTTTGGCACTGATTGTAAGCCTCTGCCTTCTCATTGCGAGCCTATTACTCACCTACTTTACTGGCCTTGAGATGAGCAACGTCAGCGCTCATCACTAGGCCCGAGCCACTTTCATGTTTTGCAATGAGCACCTTGTGAGCTCATTGCGAGCCTCTCCCCAAGTCTACTTTACAGGCCTTGCCTTTCATTGTAGGCGTCGTCCAACCTGCAAGTTTGTTGCTTTGCAATGAGCACCTTTGACGCTCATTGCAAGCTCCTGCATGCCTGCATTGTTGGGCTAAGTGGGTTAACTGTTACTGGCTTAGCTTAAGTGTTACTGGCTTAGGTTAATAGTTACGAGCTTCAGCTAAGAGTTACTGGCTTTGGACTCATTTTCATCCTGTTTGAGAAAATGGACGTTTTTTTAGGCAGCCATTCTTGAGGCTGTTATCAATCCGTTTTAATGTCCTACATGAGTGCATCGCGATGAGTGCCTGAGTCCTACGGGCCTTCATTACAGCCTATGTCCTACGGGCCTCGAAATGAGCTTCAGCACTCATTGCAGCCTAAGTCCTATGTGCCTCGAGATGAGCGCCTGCAGCGCTCATCGTGAGTCCTGCCATGATCGCCTTTGGCAGTCATGGCAGGCCCGCAAATTGCAGGCCTCGCTGCTCAAGGCCCACAAATTGCCGGCCTTGTTGCGCGAGGCCCTGCAAATTGCTGGTCTTATTGCGTGAGGCCCCGCAAATTGCGGGCTTTGTTGTGCAAGGCCTGCAAGTGTGACAGCAACTCGCAGATTGACAACTAATATAGTTAATATGTATTGATTTATTGCATAGTAACTAGGGCTCATTAGCTTACATATCTAGGAATGTCCCATAAACCATTGAAAATACACTGACACGTTAGAATGGTATAACAAAGCTTTATTTTATACACAGACCACAATCACAAATGGTCAAGACTGTGCATTAATATCATAGGTGTTGGTAATCGAATCCCGGGAGAGCAAGAGGCTTGTGGGAAAAACCTACAGGGGCTAATGTGATCGTCTAGAATAAGAATGATGCCTAGCACCTACCAGGGTCCTATGTGGTCACTACACCGCTGCAACCAGAATCTGGTGAAAAAAATGATCATCACAAATCACTCCATTTAATTGAAGAAACTATTAATGTGCGTAGCACTTACAACTTGTCTGGATCTGCTCAATGAAACAGATGATTCAACCCCTGGACTGTGTAATCCAATCTAGTTTCACACGTACAGTGTGGTGAAAAGAAAAAACAAAAAGGTGGTCAACTAAACAAAGGAGGAGGATTAAAAAAAATATTTAACATGCATGTACATGCATGTACAGTGCTAAATACTGTAATAATAAGCCAACTCACCTGATTTCCATCTGCAAGTATTATTATCTATTAGCTATGTCTCTGGATAATCAGCAATATGGGGAAATAGCCATTTATAAAGAGAGGACACACAGGTCAGCAGCGAGACTCACTGTTACTTAAATCAGACACAAGGATCTGTTATCAGACTGATATTGAGGTCAGGATCACATGCTTCACTAGTGCATAAATCAATGCTGACTGTCATTAACATGCCATTGTGAGACTTTGCAAGTCCACCGCCATAGCGGTATTAGTCTACATTTAAGATAACAACAATCATGTCTGAGATATCTGGCTATATTATATCTTTAAGATTGTGGGAGCTACATGTTAAGGGGGGCTGTCACTAAAGTAATGTCTACCTGTGAAGAATTGACTGCTGGGTTTTGAACCCTGGTCCCCAGGCTGCTATACCTCTTCCCTACCACTGCGCCAGCCTGCCTTTTGTGAATTCCATTGAGACCTTATAAGCTTGACTCTGCTAGCAATTTTATCAGTACCTAAGTCTCTTCAGCTGTGTCTGGTCAGGTGTCTGGTTCTTGGCCTATATAAGGCACTTCCTGTCTCTGTATCCTTGCCAGATTATTGTTGGTTCCTGATCCCTTCAATAAAAGCTTGTTCCTGTTTAACCTACAAGTTGCTGAACTGGATTATTGCTGACCTTGGCTACTGGTCTCCACAACTTTGTGATTCCTATATCATTACACTACCTGAGAGGCACTGGGAAAACCTTACACCTCATACATTTCCTTCACGATGCTTGCAGATGCAGAAGATGCCTTCATGGATCTGAATTGTACCTAAAACAAAAAAAGATAAGAAAAAAAAAGACAACCTACAAAATAAGGCCTGAAAAAATCATAGGGACTGCAGCATCTCTTCTCAGCCGCATTCCTTATTAACCATCAATTGGCGACATGATAAACAGAACCCTACGTGTCCACAGAGAAGAGGATCATGGACCATGTGATGGGAGGTAGCCATCTGCGTACAAAATATCACCATCACATAGGCCAAGATCCAAGACTCTGTAGACAGGCTAGATTAGGTTAACGTTGTGGCCAAAGGATGGTCACTGAGGAGTGACATCTATGTTTTCACATGGATGATTCTCCTCAGATTAGCTATCATATGCTAGATTTCATCTATTCTTTGGTTTAAGGTATTGATCGTCTTGGCTCTTAACGCTATCTTGATTCCGGCTGTGGTCTGTAACTGTAAAGGGCTGCAGTGGGCACACCAATAAATGGACTCTCCATTGCTTGATTACTGTTGTTGTGCCCAGGCATGACAGTGATTTTTCAGCTTCATGGATTTAATGACGCATCAATCTATCCCTTGTTAATTCCAGTTGACATGTCAGTGTCCTTGTTGGTCATCATGTACATGTGTAGTGTGTGATGCACGTGCGGTGTCATGTTGATGTATGTGATATTCACCTGACATGGAGGCTGGGTCCTGCTGGCCAACGGGCCTGAGCCTCGAGCATCAGGTGATGGTCTCAGAAGGTCCCTTGCGACCCTCTCCCACTCATTATAGGTCACACTGCGGGCCTTGTCCTCCTTAGCTATCTTCCTCCTAACCCTGGCCCTGATGTCATCAAATCTGTGCTTGACAGACCTCACATACCTTGGCGCTGTGCCCCATTAACTTCTGCCACTACCTCTTTCTAAGCTTGAGCCCTAGGCCAGGCTTCACTTCCCTCCCCCCTGCAAGAATGACTGGGGGGCCACGGATGGCATAGAGGAAGACCACATTGTGGGGTCCAATATGCAATCAGACCCACAAATCACAAAATATTTAATATGAATGAAGCCAATGCAAGAGTACATGCGAGGATATGTATTAACTCATTGATTCCCGAGATTGAGATAATCCCAAAAAATTGTGCAATTAATTAATTGATTTTTTATTTGCATTTAAAATGCTCCGGACATGTCTTTAAACCCTTTGCGAGGCCTCCTTGGAACCCGTAACTTTATCATTTGAGGCCTTGGAGGCTTGCTTAGCGAGGGGGAATCAAAGCAATTGATTAGCGATTTTAGAGTTCGGAACTCTTGCGGCTGTGAAAGATCAAAGGCTTGGAAGGGCATTAACTTGGGATGTTACCCATCACAATTAATCAGAGGCCGGAGCCCGTAACCCAATCGGATCATGCAAAAAGACGCCAATTGAATAGCAAAATAACTTATGACCGCCATTTCCGAAGCCTGGATGTCCCGATGCCTCAATTGAATGAGGCTCAAAGTCAGGATAAGTACCATATGCAAAGTTCTAAAGACAATTTTTGGAAATGGCCTCACCAATAGTGGATGCCCTTGTGCTTCAACTGAGGGAGCAAGTGGCAGTACATGGCCCAAGTGGCTGCATGCAGTGGTGGCAGCTATCAGGCCACCCACTGGACAGGAGGAGGAGGCGTCTCGAGTGACTGGCGACAGATAAGATAGCGGGAGAGAAAACGCCCACTGAGGAGATTGAAGCCCCCACAAAGACTCAGTCCCTCTGACACCCCAGGAAGCGTAGACCCAGCGAGACCCCCAGAAGACGGTTGTGTGGTGTCAACAGGGTCAACAGCAGGAGGATGCAACGGTGCAACGGTCAGCGCAGAAGGATACTGGAGGAGCAGCTGCTGGGAGTCAAGGCCTGGCTTACCTGAGAGAGGACGTCAGAGCAGAGCCGGTGTGGAGCAGGAGGCAGCTGGTTGGCGTGTCCGGACAGAGAGCTGTTCGGACATAAGTGCACAGCGGGATACAGCAGGTGGCAGAGGCACGACAGCGGAGATCACTCCACAAATGAGGATCCGGCTGTGCAGTAGCAAAGGAGTGGCGCCGTGGTGAGGCAGGAGTCGCAGCATCTGGCAAAAGAAGGTCTGATAGGCAGAGGCAGGCAGGAAGAGGAGGTCAGAAGGGAAGAAGAGTGCAGGGCACTACGGGAGATGACAGGGGGAACGTAGAGGAGGAACCGAGGCCTAAAATTAGGGTGCGCAGCAGAGGGAAGCTAGGTCAAAGGGCAGCACACATAAGGCTGCAGGGGTATATCAGTGCAACAAGGCAAAGGGAGGCACAGCAAAGGGGAAAGAAAAATTAATTGCAGAGGAAAGGAGGACAGGGAGGCCGCGCCAGAGGGAGTGGTAGGAAGAAGCAGCCCGCAGCTAGGATAGGAAGATAGGTTCAGATGGAGCAGCGTGGAGTGGAAGGGCAGAATGGCAAGCTGACAGGGGCACAGCTAGAAGAGATTGAAGAGCAGGAGGATGAAGAGAGAACTAGCAGGGAGGAGGTGCTGAGCATCAGGAAATATAATGCATGAGAAGGGATCTGTGCAGCAGTGGAGTGCTAGGAGCTGCGGTATATGTGCCCTTTCTTCTAATTATGAACCAGGAGAAGGTACATCTGACAGGGCCGTGATATGACCAGTTTCAGGCCTCACAGAGAGATCTGGGGAATCGCCAGACAGGACACACACATGGCCACAGCTGGACGGAAGGGGGACCCCGAGATCATCACTGCAGCGGTCAGTGACACCAGTCGGCAGGAGAGTTAGCGGACAGGAGCTGGTCAGAGCAAGCAGAGGTGGTAAGCATTGGCGTACAACATTTGTGATTACAGAGACAGGAGATCGCCAGAGAGAGATTTTTTGGCAAGAGTGGTCTGTCAACTTCAGCGGGTCACAGGAGAAGGTTTACGCCCTCCCCTTCACGGCACATATGTGGTGACCATAGGAGGGGTGACAGAAGCAGGAAGATGGAGCCTTATCGTTACAGCAGTGAAAGAGAGAAGCGTGGAGCTAAGGAGCTGGGACTGCCTTCCGGTAGGTACAGGAGGGTACAGGAAGGCCACAAAGCACAAGGAAGAAGTTCTGCGAGCAGGATCGATCTACTGCCAACTCCGCTCAGGAGGTTACAGGAAGGAGACTGCAGAGCACGAGAACAAAGTTAGGCAATCAGGAGTGATAGACTGACACCTCCGCAACAAGGGAGGAGTATCAAGATAGAGGCAGTGGCAGCAGGCGCTACAGCCCCCTGAGGGACTGCAGAAGGAAGGCAGAGTCGTGAGTTGAATCAACACGCATCGGCTGATCAGAACACACATGATTTGCAAGTTTTTATGTCTAGTTTAAAAAAATGGTTGTCTAAGTTTGAGGGTAGTAAGAGTGTGGGGCAGCATGGGTGTCAGACAGGACGAAGGTTCGCAGTCAGGTCATCCCAAGTACCGGGGAGGGTAGTTCGGTGGCTGAGGCTACAGAGGGGATCAGCAGGGTAGCAGAGGAAGTAGCGGGACCCATTAAGCCATCAGCGGAAGGAAAATTATTAATTAGAATAGTTGATATGGTCATAAATAAGTCTGCCTTATGTTCTATTAGCCCTATTGGGGAACACGTTATTATTTATTTATTATAGTTCATTTATAACGCGCCAACATATTCCGTGGCACTGTACATTAGTTAAGTTCAAACAAAGATAAATACAGATTAACGTATGGCAAAGCAAGGAGGGCCCTGTCTTTGAGCTAGGAATCCAATGTCCATAGTGCATTCACAAAGTACTTAGGATAGAAACTCGCAGACTTACAATCATGGGTATAGTAAGTGGTAAAAGAGGGTGAGAGAGGTGATAAGCATGTTAGGGTGGTGATACGATTCTTTAAAGAAATGGGTTTTAAGTGAGGTTTTAAATGTTTTGAGGCAAGAGGATAATCTGGTGGAGCGAGGCAAGGAGTTCCAGATACTAGGGGCAGCACAAGAAAAGTCCTGGAGGCGGGAGTGAGAGGAGGTGACAAGAGTTGTAGAAAGAAGAAGGTCATTAGCAGAAGAGGGCGGGTGGTGGAGTATTTGGAGATGAGAGGAGAGATGTATGGGGGAGCATTATTGTTGAGGGCTTTGTAAGTTAGGGTAGTGATTTTAAATTTTATTCTTGAGGCTAAGGGAAGCCCGTGGAGTGATTGACAGAGAGGTGATGCTGACACTGAATGTTGTGTACAGAAGATAAGTCTAGCAGAGGCATTCATAATGGATTGAAGTTGAGATAGTCGGGTGGTGGGTAGGCCAACAAGAAGCGAGTTGCAGTAGTCTAGTCGAGAGATGATGAGAGAGTGTATTAGGATTTTATTTGTGTCTTGTGTAAGACAGTGACGAACACGTGTCAAAAGAAATTAAGGAGAAGATTTGAGGAGGGAGTTTGTGGAAATTTTCTCATTATTGCCTTTAGATAATTTCATTGAAATAAAGCACGATAAAAAGGATGACACAAAAAAAGAATAGGAGGAGCGTGGTTAAGAAAAATTCACCAAAATGTTACCAACTGGCTGCAGTTCTTTGTAATTTTTGCCAGCATAGTGGGGGAGAAAAATCCTGAGTTTTGTTCCTCGTTTTGTTATCTGGATGAAATTGAGGGCATTACGGCCAATAGCAGCATCTGTATCTGGGTCTAAGCCTCTGGCTTGTAGTGCTAGAAAGAAGAGCAGCTTTTTTGCTTTTAATGAGAGCTCCTGCAGTTGTGCAAGTTTAAACATTAATGCTCTGAGTGTGGTCTGTCCCATCCTCTTTTTCGTTGCTTTAGAAAATCCAAAAATCTAGTGAGTAGGCTCCAAAAGGGGAGGAGTCCGGTGCTATTAGAAATGATGCAGCCATGGCTAAACTTGTACGCCAGATTCCTGTTTATTAGTTAATGGTTTTCAGTTTGGTTTCCCTATCCCATCTGTTATCAAGGTAGGTTTGGGTAGGCCTCCCACTTTATAATCAGCTAGGGAAGATCCGGTTGCAGTTATGGAAAAGCTTTTGGATAAGGTGAGCAAGGGTAGTATTGCTGGTCCGTTTGAGGGTGTCCCTTTAAATGATTTAAGGGTATCCCCAATAGGGCTGATGCCAAAGAAGGAGGCCGGTTCTGTTAGGCTTATCCACCACTTGTCGTGCCCCAAAGGGTGGCTCAGTGAATGATGGGAT
Organism: Discoglossus pictus; assembly: GCA_027410445.1. Taxonomy (NCBI): domain Eukaryota; kingdom Metazoa; phylum Chordata; class Amphibia; order Anura; family Alytidae; genus Discoglossus; species Discoglossus pictus. The sequence goes on from CM050163.1 coordinate 558,594,136, forward strand.
TGATAAGTAAATAAGTACTATTTAGAAAAGTTTAGCTCTTTCTTGCAGTGGGTTCTCGTTAGGCGAACTGGGTTGTGAACAACAGTACACTATTTGATTTTTTATTTGTGGGCTCGGACATTAAGCTGTTTTATGGAAAATCTGGGTATTTAGTAAAGTTACTGCCCGGGGGGGGGGGGGGGGGGGGGGGGGCTGCATGATTTCTGTTGTTAAAATTAAAGGATATTGAAGTATTGAAGCTTATGTTGTCTTGTTTTTTTGATTGCAGGGGCTTTATTGCAACTATGGATTGTGGGTCACTCCTTCATTTATTGTGCACGAAGGTGGCAGCCATTCAGGATAATGGTCATCAGGTGGGGTTCCCAGAGGAAGCAGTATTGATAAAGTGGTTTGAGGTTATAACAGGTGGTTGAGAAAGTTTTATGGTATGCAAGGTTATTCCCTACCACAGAAATTTTACTGCTACACGTTGGGGGAAATGACCTAGGTTTTATACCAATGAGGGAGCTGATCCAAATTATGAAAATAGATATTTTTAGGCTTATAGAGTTATTTCTGGGATTGCCTATGATTTGGTCCCAGATTACACCTAGATTGAAGTGGAGGGGGCCAATGATCAAAAGAAATTGGATGGGGCTAGACAAAGGGTTAACAAGATAATGGCTTCATTTGTTAGGAGGTTTGAGGTGGTTTCAATCAGGCATAGATATTTGGAGGTCCCAGAGGTGTTTGATCGGGTGCACCTAACCAATGTGGGACTGGCATTGTTTAACTATTCACTAAAAGAGGGTATTGTCCCGGCCATGGAGGGGTTTGGCGATGCTTAAACCGTTGGTCTTGCGGGTGGCGGGGTGCTGCATTCGCATTCCTCTGGGAGGGTGAGCTCCTTCCACGGGCGCGTGTACAGCTACCTCTGAATATTTGTTATATGTTATCATATGTTGTGATAATAATAAAGCTGTGGCCTGGTAATACCCTGATCAGTATTTGAGTATATTTTTGGGTGTTAAGGGTTTTAATGTACCTAACTAGTCACATATGCTTAGGTCAAGTTTTCCCCTGAAGACGAAATAGGGGAGGCGGCATTTGACCAGGCTAAGTGCTGTGGAAGTATATTAAGATCATAGTGGGTGGGGTATCTAGGGAGTTAATAAATAGTAGGGTGTTCCCTCCTTGTAGCCAGAGTGTGCTGTGGGACAACGTGTTTCCCGCCCAGCACAGGAAAGTCAGGGGTGCTGCATTCGCCTTAGGTTGGGGCTCATTGGTTGGGAAGGTATCTGGTCCTGGTTGGTCCCAGAGGTCCATTGGGCACGGGGGTTCCATTGGGCCTCTGGGAGGGTGAGCTCCTTCTTTACATTTGTTACTTATCCTGACTTTGTATCTGTAATATATTACCATTACACACAGGGCATTCAGCTAGTATGTGGGGCATACCATAGACTCTGTGTAAGGAGGTCTCAGAAAGAGACACAGGAGTTTTACATGATTATATAATAGCTCCTTTACTTATAATTTGGTCGTTTGCTCCTAGAATGGTTTCTGTTCACGTCTATTAGACATCAGGAATACTAGCCAGTTTATGGGGCACACCATAGTTACATGGGCCCTTATTCAATTGCAATTTGGCCAATTGAATAGGGCTCTAAATAAGCACATAACATATATTTTTTAAAGAAGTTTTTAGTTAGTAAACATCTATCCAAAAGCAAGGTTTTCACTAACTAAAAACTTATTTAAAAAAAATATGTTATGTGCTTATTTAGAGCCCTATTCAATTGGCCAAATCGCAATTGAATGAGGCCCATGGGGCCTCATTCTATTATCGGCCGCAGCCGTTGCGGGGCCGCAAGGACCGGCCGCAAGCTATTCTGCTATTCTATTCCCTTACGGCCGGGGATTCCGGCAGGCTTGCGGCCGGTGCCTTGCTATCTCTTGCGGCCGCTCGCGCCGGAGGAAAGCCTTTGATCTAAAACGGCCGCAAGAGATTTGCAATTCAATTGCTCCGGGAAACCTCTCTGCAAGGCTAAAAACGAGCCGCTGCTTACTTGCAGGAAAGAGGTCCCGCTAGCACCAATTAAGCACATAAAATAGCTCAAATAAAGCCCTCCTGCACTTTGAGAAGACTATAAAGGGATTTTAGGTGTTAGAAAAAATAGCACATAATTATCCTGTACTCAAATCCGTAAAATATTTCATTTTTAATATCCGTAAAATATCCATGTAAAAAGTCCAGATTGCTTGGAGCATCTCAGACACACCCACGCCGCAGCCGGAAAATAAACAGTTAATTTGAACTCGGGTTTGGGCAGATGTGCAAGCTTGAGAGTGGGTTTCTTTTAATCCTCATGTCCCCCAATATGATCCCTAGCATTTACAGAGCTGTACAGTGCAGGCTTGAATTTATTTTTGCGTTTTTAGATTTCACAGCTTACGGCCGGTTCCAAGATATGCGGCCGGCCGTAAAAGGAGATCCTTGCGGGGCCGTATAATAGAATCGCGAGTTAACTGAACCCCCGCAAGGAATCGCAGCCTTACGGCCGATTTACGGCCGATAATAGAATGAGGCCCCTGGTAATTAAGGTTGAAAAAAGACTTTCAGTCCTTCAAGTTCAACCTGTTAAGATCTCCTCTGATCTGCAATATGCGGATTAGTTATTAATTAATTTGTTGATTAAATAATTATTAATAGTATAGTATTGGAGGATGAATAAAGAGTTATTCGCTCAAGTTGAACCTTTTTAGATCTCTATTGATCTTTTTAATGTGCACTATTTATTATTAATTATGAATTGATCCAGAGGAAGGCAAACAGAAAAAAAAAACATTGAAACTTTGCCAATTGTCTCATAAGGGGAAAAAAAGCAAAATTCCTTCCTGACCCCAGAAACTGGCGATCAAATTTATCCCTGGATCAATATTCCTTCGCTAGTTATCTAGGATAGCCTTGAATGCCCTCTTTATTAAAAAATATATATAACCCCTTTTTGAAGTTGTCTATCGAATTTGCTGTTACCACCTTCTTTGGTAGAGAATTCCACAGTTTAACCACCCTAACTGTGAAGAACCCTTTTCTTTGTTTAAGGTTAAATCTTTTTTCCTCTAACCTCAAAGGGTGTCCTCTTGTCAGTTGAAAATCTCTTGCTACAAAAAGTTCACTTGACAAAGCCTTATATTGACCCTGGATGTATTTAAATAAGGTAATCATATCCCCTCATAGACGCCTTTTTTTCTAGTGAAAAAGTTTAATTTGGTTAGTCTTTCTTCATAACTAAGCCCCTCCATTCCCCTTATTAGTTTTGTAGCCCTTCTCTGTACTTTTTCCAGCTCTAAAATGTCCTTTTTATGAAGTGGTGCCCACAATTGTACTCCATATGCCAAATGAGGGCGTACTAGAGATTTGTATAGTGGCAGAATTATATTTGCTTCCCTTGCTTCTATACCCTTCCTAATACATGCTAATATTTTACTTGCCTTTGCAGCTGCTCCTTGGCTTTGAGCACTGTTACCTAGGTGGTTGTCTCCCAAATCCCTTTCAATATCTGATACACCAAGATTTGCTCCAATAAGATTATAGATTGCATGGCTATTTTTCCTTCCCAAATGCATAACCTTACATTTATTTGTATTAAATCTCATCTGCCATTTAGCCGCCCATTTCTCTAATTTATGCAAATCCTTTTGTACGGAAAGTACATCATTATCTGATTTTATTACCTTGCACAACTTAGTGTCATCAGCAAAAATGGAGACACTACATTCGAGTCCTACTTCAATGTCATTAATAAATATGTTAAAAAGTAGAGGACCTAATACTGAACCTTGAGGAACCCCACTTATCACATTAGACCAATCGGAGTATGTTCCATTTACAACAACCCTTTGCTTCCTGTTTTTTAGCCAGCTCTTGATCCATGAGCAGATATTTACTGCAATTCCTGTATCCCTTAGTTTGCTCACTAGTCTTCCATGTGGCACTGTATCAAATGCCTTTGAAAAATCTAAAAAGACTACATCCACGGAGTTGCCCTGATCCAAGTTCCTACTAACCTCCTCATAAAAACTAATTAGATTGGTGTGACACGACCTTTCCTTCATAAATCCATGTTGGCTGCTACCTATGATCGTGTTCAAATAGACATATTCTTGTATTCTGTCCCTTATTAACCCTTCTAAAAGCTTCCCAACTACAGATGTGAGGCTCACTGGTCTATAATTCCCCGGATTTGCTCTAGATCCCTTCTTAAATGTAGGTATCACCTCTGTTTTTCTCCAGTCATCCGGTAGAGGCCCTGTAGTGAGTGAGTCTTGAAAGATTAGATATAATGGTTTGGCTATTACAGAACCCAGCTCCCTAAGTACCCTTGGATGTATTTCATCAGGACCGGGGGCTTTATTAACATTTATTTTCTCCAATCTCTTTTGGATTTCTTCCTGCGTTAACCAATTATTTAGTGAAGGTAGTGTAGCCCCATTATGTTGCGGTGTCCCAACCACTGGTACCTCCCTTGTGTATACCGACGAAAAGAACTCATTTAGCTCATCTGCCTTTTCCTGGTCACTAATTATCAGATGGCCTGTGTCACATTGTAATGTTCCTATAGCTTCCTTCCTGGCCTTCTTTCCATTAATATATTTTAAAAATATTTTAGGGTTAGTCTTACTTTCCATTGCAACTGACTTCTCATTTTCTATTTTAGCCAGTCTAATAGCCAGTCTAATTTTGCAAGCCTTGTTGATTTCCTTATAGTCACATAAAGCTGCCTCTGTTCCCTCCTTCTTGTATAATATAAACGCATGTTTCTTTTTCTTCATCATGATCTTCAGTCAGGAGGCCTCTGAAATGAGACAACTCCTGGAGGAGTTACATTTTCAATTTTGTATATACAGTATATGAAGTACTATTTGGATGCTAAGTTCTCAGTCTAATATTTACTTTTTTATTTGGATTGTGTATTAAGTCTAATTCCTTAATCAAAGGCTGGGATAAGTTATCAATTCTCCACACCAAGTTGTGGTTGGAAGGCTACCACAGGTACAGGTACCCGGGCACCAGGACAAGTTGCAGAAAATAATTTTGGGTTAAAAAAAAATAATAAACACATTCAAGCTAAATGAAGCACACCATGGATATGTGCCCCAAGTAGAGCATAAACTTTATTTTTTAGGTTACATATTTATGCAGTCAAATCACCAATAAGAGCAAGCCCCTTACTTGGGCAAACATTTCACACCTAATTCACCATTTGAACTGCTCCACCTCAGACATGGCTGTTACCAGGGACTTGGGGTTATATAGTCTCCTATTCCCCCTAGGACACAGCAAACGGTAGTTAGACAGTGTAACTGCTTGACTGGGAATGTGTCTTTAACTCACATGGAGAACTAAGCACCTAGGGTGTACAAGGTGAAAATTACCAATATCAAGGTCCTCTCTATGCAGGAAACCTATCGAATGGTAGTTGGATTATTTAAAGGTTTGAGTTACCTCTTGAGAGTGAAGAACAGAGTAGCAGAGCTTGGTAAGTTAAGGTGACTAGGTGGTTGGATTTACCAGTTCCCTAGCCAACCTCTCCTGGGAAGAAATATCTTTATTGGGTCAGAGGGGAGACAGCTAACAGATTCATGAGGGGTCCAGGTGTACTCACTTTTTGTGGCTGAACAGGACTTCCACTTAAACTCTAGACAATCTGGCTCCTATTAGAATGAATGGGGTTCACAAACAATAACTAAGGTCAAGTATATCCTAATTTGTGATTAACCACAAGACAAAGAATCAAAGGGGTATTACTTACAGAGTACTTGACACCGCTTAACCTAAACCTAAATACAATATAAATATACAAAATATTGTAATCCAACATGGGTTGTGCAAGCACATGTAATGCTGACATGGAAAATATTCAATCAGCCGTGTTATAAATTACATGTGTGTGTCAAGTGGAAAACTTCCACATAAATACAAGCACTGTCAGTTACCTGACATGTTGGATATATCAGTAAATCTTGTGATTCCTACCTGTCAAGTCTGAGATCATTCAATATGAACGCAGGACACAGTCTTGCAACTGTCATGCCTGTGATTACTCTAATTGTCCACTGATTGAAACATCTCACATTTCTATATCTGAGATATCTCCCTCTCATCACTGGACATAATATTACACTTTCATATCTGCGTTCACTCTGTTTGATAATTAGGGGTACAATACATGATCTGTGATATCTAGCCGTTCATTTCTTAGATCCCTCCTTCTGTTACTGGATACAACAACACACTTTTCATGTCTGATCTCTCTCTGAATTCTCTTCCACTATCCCAGGATACTCTCTCACCTGTCATGTTGGTGATCTGTCCCTCTGGACACAGTCATAGCAGCACCTCTGTTGTACCATCCCAGGAGCTTTTCTGTGTCCAGGTTCACAAGTGTCACTGCACACAGAGCGAGGGGTCTGACATATTGGGAGAAAAAAGAGTAAAGGTGAGATAAGTATTATATAAGAGCAAATAATCAAAAGTTGTGTTGTTCTAGATCGATACGTCTGTCAGTAAAGACCATTTGTCCAAATTAAGTATATTCCTCCCATGCAGTCTTAAATAAGACAAAAGAGACATAGGCTGTCTTTTAGTGATGTAAACTAAAAATCCCACATTGGGAAATTAAAATATAATATAACCAATTTATCAAGTACTGAAACTCTAACGTTTGAAAAAACACAAGCAAGAAAAATGTAAAGGTGAGAGAAGTGTTACATAAGAGCCATGTACAATGGGGTGAATACTTATATAAGGCACTGCAAGCTGATCTCTTGCTATTGGCTTTTGTACCTTTCTTTCTGATATCTTGCCATCTGCCCTCACTTGGACAACCTGCTCTCATTGGGGGTCTGGCCTCCTAGTCCTACATGGCTGGTGTGTATTATCTGTCCCCTGACTCATCCAGTAAGGTGCTTCAGAAATGTTAGGATGAATAAAACACTAATATAACATATTTAAATGAATCTGATGCGACACCTTAACAAATTGGTTCAGAACACTTACTAATAAGGAACCCATGGCAGTTAAGGGGAAGTGGGGTTTGACCGGGTTAGACATTAGATGGACTTGGGAAAAGAAGGGGTTAAGGCGGAAAAATTGGTAGCAGGGGCTATGACATCATGGCTGGTATATGGTGTGGGGCAGCCATTTTAAATCAGTAGAGGGCAGTTTGGTTAAACTCTCACATCTGCAGAGTGTAATGGCTTCCTCTTTGGTGGATGAGATGATGCAGAGGATTGGGCAGGAAGCTATAGCCAGGAGCCCATCTTGGTTAGCAGCGGTTATGGCAGCCTCTTTGGGGGAGCAGGAGCTGCCTGGCACTTCTAGTGCAACTCCTATTTCAAATCCCATAGCCAGGGCTACAGGGAGCAGTCCTACTCCCCAGGGTGAGGGTAGTGTGGTTCCCGAGGGCTTGGGCAGGCCTTCCAGGCACGTTAGGGCACCCCTGAGACTGAGCCCTTCTCCCCCCGCCGTCCACCACCGTCACAGCTCAAGCGGAGCTGCTGTGGGGAAGAGGAGCAGTGCGCTAGGACCCAGCTGACGCCGTCGGCAGCCTGACATCGTCGATCGGAGGGACGCATGCAGGAGAGCAGGCCCTTCAGCGGAGCGAGGCTGACGCGGAGCAGCAGGGGAGGTAAGGCTCTGGTATCCGCTGGTGTTAGGTCTGATGTGCCAGTGCGGGGAGAAGCTGGGGAAGCAGGAGGCTGTCAGCCCTCACAGGCCAGGATAAGGGAGGGGGGGGGGAGGACTGGGACTGGTGAATGGGAGGCTGGGGTAGTAAGGGGTCCTGGAAAGGGAAGATGGGGGCTTTACAAAATGGGATACCCTTAGTTAGGGGGTTGGAGTTCATGAGCCTGAGTTGATGGCTAAGGGGAGGGGTATTATTTGGCGAGCTGGGAGGTTTGGGTCTTGGCTAGGAGTTTATGCTGGGGATGCCTCCTAAGGGGTTTGATGGGTCCAGGGCATCAGAAATTGCTGCAAAGGGGACAAGGGTGGATGATAGGGAAGGGGCGTTGGGGGCTGGGGAAAAAAGGTGGTTGGTGATAGCCCCTGGTATGCTGGGAAAAGGGAGTCAGTTGGGCTGGTGGATTCGGAGGAAGATAGGGGTGAGACAGTGCGGGAACATACAGGAGGAAGACTTTGAGGATGAAGAAATAGACAGGAGTGTGGATGGTGATCCAGGGAGGTTGACGTATAGTGGTAGCGAGCAGGAGTTATGTTTTTTTCCCATTAGATCAGGATGATGGTAGGAGGAGTGGGGAAGAAGAAATGGGGACAAAGCTGGTTGACATCCATGACATTGATTTTGCAGACCTGTGGGAATCGGAAGAGAAGCAGCAAGACCGGAGGACCAGGAGCGGCATGCCCTCCCCAGTGGAGGGATCTGGGAGAAGAGGCACTAGTGCTGGCAAGGGTCACGCAACAAGTGCCAGGTCCGCACAGGAAAGGAGTAAGCAGCCTGGCAGAGAGCCTGCCTGGTCCAGCCAGAAATATCAGTGAAGGGCCATCCAGGAGGAATAGAAGTACAGCGGAAGTTGAGTAAAGGACGGAACAGCCAGTGTAGCAGGGCGAGCAAGGCACAGGTCAGTCAAGTGGCGTGGTGCGGGAGGCTAACCTGTCAATAATTACGTTTTGAAATCAAACCCTGTCTCAACTGGAGGGACAGGGTCTAGGTGCAGCTAGAGCATGGATTAGTCCCATAGAAGGGTTAGCGTTCCCTACACTGGAGCAGCAGGCAGGTTTGGAACCATTGATTTACGGGGAGGAAGGAGGAGAAAGGGCCGATGCAGAAGCAAACGCTTCAGTGCTGATTTTGGTTGATACGGCAAAGGGGAGGCCTTCCCTCTGCCAAGTTGGGCCAACGGGCATGCGTGTACCCATGGAAGTAAAAGCAACAATTTGGAAACGCAAATTTATTGAAATGTTCTCACTACTTCCGCTGGACAGTTAGAGACTTCTCAAGACTTTTTATAATTGGCTCTAGGTATATGTTATAATGGCAAGCATCATTGGCGAGCGGTTCCCGGAGTACTGCTCGTCGTTATTCTGTTACCTGGACGAAATAGAGAACATCCACCGTATGGGGGTATCGGCTGTATGATGAACATTTCAGGCATAGGCTGGCGGCAAATCAAGGCATAAGGTGGGATGAGGACTGAAGATGGATTTCAGAGGACAGGCAGATGCCATCAAGAAGGGGTCCTGTTTTCAGTCCAATGAAGAGGTGTGTAAATTGGGGGGGCAACCTGCCATTTAAACATGAGTGTTCGAAATGTGGGGCCCCCACCCATCATTCAGATGTTACAAGACAGCAAGGGGAAGCATCCTTTAAGGTGAGTGACACCGATACAGGTAGGAAGGATGGTTCTTTGGCTAAGCAAATACGCTAGATGGCTTGGGTTTTATAATTCCATCAAGAAGAATCCCCTCGGGTAAGTTTAAGGGAAATTTTAAATTAGCAAGGCAACATACAGGTGTTAAGGAAAAAAAATCGGAAAAAAGTGGCTCTAAGTAGGATGACGGGCCCCGTGATACTGGAAAAATGTAGGAAGAAGCCTAATTAATAGGATTATTGCATCATATGTCCGAAAACTTGGGGGTATTTCTATTAGGTATACAAATGTGCAGGGGGGTGATTTTAAGAGCTATTATGGTAGAGATGATTGACATTGGAATCAGAATGTTTAATTTAGGCATGGAGGATGGGATCTCAGTCGCCTTGGGTAAAAGGGGCAGAGAGCGTAAAGCTCTAATCGCATTCTCCAATGGGGGTTTACGATCAGGAGGTTGGGACCGGTCTCTGTGGAGGTGTGATGTTGGGGTAACATATACCACCGGGAGACAGAGAGTGCAGTGTTTGAAGCGCGTTCTCTGTGTGGATTTTACTGGGCGACATGTTTGTTAGCAGATGAGAAGGCTAAGTGGGGCAATAGGCGCTGTGTTAGAGGTGCATCTGTTGCAGGTTTTACTGGCGGCTATGTAGTGAGAATGTTGGGCAGGCCACAAGAAAGGGGGAAAATTTCTTCAGCAAAGTTGTTTGGTGGGGGGGGCTCAAAAGTTGGGTTGCGCCTGTGGCGGGGATCCTTGCTGACAGTGGGTAATAGCAGCAGGATATAGTATTGCGCTGGGAGCAATCAGGGGGCACTGGTTTCCCTTGTACTTGGGTGGTGATTCGGGCAAGCACCTCTTCGTTGTTGGTGATTTATTATGTTACTATTTATGTAATTATTCATGTTATTACTTACTAGCGAATTGCCCGTCAAAAAATGACGGCAATGAGATGTGTATGTTTGGAAAGTTGTTTAGTTATTACATATGGAAGTGTAAGGTAGCTAATGTTGTTTTGTGTGTACTACTGAAATATATAATACAATTAATAAATGAATATACTTTACCTGCATTGTGTTGAAGAGCTGTGAACCTTGTTTGATGTTGCTGCAGCATTAGTGGTGTGGAGGTGCTGTGTAAGCGTGATGAACGTGTGCAGTGTAATAGCGTGCGTGCGCGAGCCGAAACCGTTAGCGTAGTTGGGTGCTTCCGCATTAGCGTAAAATGGCGGCTATTGTGTGGTTTTTGGTGTTTTGCGAGTTTCTGTTTTTTTTTTCCGTGGTTATAGTGCTGTAGCCTCGTTTTCGTTTTGTTCGGCCTCCATTTTTTCTTTCGCTTAGAGAATTTTTTTGTGTCTAAACTCCTTTTATTTTTAGTTAAGTTATGGTGTAAGTTGTTTTTTTGAGGTCCTGGATGCTTCCTCTTGCTGTAGGTAAGCTTTTTATGTATGTGTTGTGTGTATTTATTGTGTTTTGCCTTTTTTCCTGTCCGCGGGTTGCGTCCGTTTTTTGCGATGTCGTAATGTGTGGTAACGTGTCTCGTATTGTGTTTTGCGAGTTGCTTGTGGTGTTTAGCCTCGTTTTCGTTTTGTTCTGCGGCCATTTTTTCTCTCGCTTAGATAATTTTTTAGTGTCTAAACTCTTTTATATTGAGTTTAATAAAGGTGTAACTTTGTTTTTTGAGGTCGTGGATGCTCCCTCTTGCTGTCGGTAAGCTTTTTATGTATGTGCTGTGTGTATTTATTGTGTTTTGTTTTTTATCATGTTCCCGAGTTGCTGCCGTTTTTTGCGAGGTCGTAATGAGTGTTTACGTGTCTCGTATGTTATTTGCGCTGCGCGGTAAAGTTTGCGAGGGTCGCAGTTGATGTGTTGTGTTGTTTGCGAGGGTCGCAGTTGCTGGCAACTGAGGCCCTCGTCCTCAGCCCGCTCTACGCGAGGGCCGTGGCTCGCGCTCCATGCCCTCGCCCGCAGCCCTCGCTATGCGAGCCCGCTAGCGTTAGCAACAACTCGTACGCTCACTATATATGTGATTCAGTGGTTTGGTAAATAAGTTACAGGATATGAATAATAAAGAGGCTGTGGCAGTTTAACCCCAATCTGAGTGTGAGGTGTCTATATTGTGGGTTAAGCATTAAGGGAATCTTTATTGGCTATGCTTAGGTCAATATAGATCAGATAATATGTAAAGAATCTGCACTGTTTAAATTTAACAAGATTCTGAACAACAATCTCCGGCAGGCAGCAGTGATGTATTTCCAAAAATGAAAGATAAAAACATATGATAACACTCATGTAATCTAGGAAGAGCTAAATAGTGAAGAAGGTTCAAGAGACTAGAAGGTGAAGTTGTGACCTTAACAACAACACCATAGAGATGTCGCGGATAGTTCGCCCGCGGACTATTCACAGCGATTTTGGCTCTTTCGCGCTTGCATCGGACGGCGGACACATGTGTGTGTGTCACAGGCTAACACCTAACAGCTTATATTGTGCTTATTTTCACTACTCATACCTGGTATATATATATATATATATATATACTGCATTTAGTCTATAAACTATAAAATTATTAACACTTAACACTTTATCAATGTATTTTTTATACTTTTTAAAATAATTTTAACTTTTACTAACTCAAGTTCTTAAAAAAAAATCATCCCATACATTTTTCTAAACAATTATAGTATTATAATGTATTTGTTTTTTACATCTGTGAACCAGACAAAAGGATTTGGATGTGGATTCATACAAAACCCTAAAACTAAAAATACATTAATATAAAACAATAATTAGATGAAATAAAATAGAATTTAACTTCACTTTCCCTGTACTGAGAGGACTTGAGGGCCCAATGGGTTTGTGGTGACATAGAGGAGGAGAAAAGGGAGAGAGATTATTGCTTGCAAGGGGAGTCCTCTTCCAATAAATAATCAGGCACTTGCACAGGTGATTTCTCTCTTTTGGTGGAGAGTCTGATGTAGGGAGTTTCATTAAACACTTAATTTTTGCCTTGGTTTCAAAATGTCCACATAGCTTGCTTGAGCTTCCACAAAATGTTAAAATTCAACACAGTTAGCACGCATTTCTTTGATCACAATGGAGGATATTGAAATGGTCCTCCTTCCAGAACTCTGTCAACTCAGTATCCATGGTCCTCTAGAAATTTTGGGGAATAATAGCCTCAGCCTCTACATAGTCTCTAATCTCCCTAACAAGGTATCACTAGCCTTCTTGAAACTCTTGAAACACTTTGGTTCTTGTAGGCGCAGGCTTCACTTTGGTTCTTGTAGGCATGGGCTGCTCTTGAACTCTTGTAGGCACAAGCTACGCTACAACACTGCACTTTCCTTGACTTCCTGAGGAGACAGGATGCATGGTGCTGTGAGCACAATGAGTATATAGCAAGCATCAAGTTCCGAACCAATTTTTTCTCATTCAAATTTGTCGAATACCGAAATCGACTAGTTCTGAAGTAGTCGAGTACCTAGGGTGCACTGTATTTATTTTGAGAATTCAAATGTCATTATTTTATCATCAACTTTAGATTAACAGTTTAAAAATGATGAATCCACATTAAAAGCTACTATAGCCTGAACAATATAGATAAAACACACTTTGAAGGACCTACATCATAAAATGTGTAGTATGGCAAATCCTATAACTAGCAATTAAAGGGCCAATATATGCATTTTTTAAGTTAACTCACCATTAATAATACTTAAACAGCAGCAGCAAAACAGAATTTAGCAAGAAAATATAACTTAAATATACAGGCCTCCATTCCATGGCTCCTGTTAGCTAAAATCCTAGTGATTTCTAATGGAAAACATCACTTAGCTATTAAAAATAACCCCTCAAAAGTGCCATCTGAGTGCTCAAAACTAGTGATGTCGCGAACATCAAATTTTGGGTTTGCGAACAGCGGACGCAAACTTCATCGGGCGAACATTGGCTAAACGCCATAGACTTCAATGGGCAGGCAAATTTCAAAACCCACAGGGACTCTTTCTGGCTACAATAGTGATGGGAAAGTTGTTTCAAGGGGACTAACACCTGGACTGTGGCATGCCGGAGGAGGATCCATAGCAAAACTCCCACGGAAAATTACATAGTTGATTCAGAGTCTGGTTTTAAGCCATAAAGGGCATAAATCACCTAACATTCCTTAATTGTTTGGAATAACATGCTTTAAAACATCAGGTATGATTTTGTATCGATCAGGTAGTGTAAGGGTTACACCCGCTTCACAGTAACAGAACAATCTCCCCGTTTAATGCACCGCAAACAACTGCAAACAGTCTCTTTGCACAACCGCAAACTCCCCATTTGCACAAGGTTGGATACCAAGCTAGCCATGTCGCGTTCCTTGTACTCACTGATGTCATTGAAGGTCTCTTCCTCCACCCAGCCACCAAGGGTCCCCGAAAGGTGACAACAAGCCCCCTGGGACGCCTGCTGTGTTTGGTCTTCCACCTCCTCAAAGCCACCTTACTCCTCTGACTCCTCTTCTTCAGACTCCCAGAGTCTGGGGGCTTCCACTGCCCAGCATGGAAGATTATACACAGGTCAGAGTCTAGGGGCTTCCACTGCCCAGCATGGAAGATTATACACAGGTCAGAGTCTGGGGCTTCCGCTGCCCAGCATGGAATATTATACACAGGTCAGAGTCTGGGGGCTTCCACTGCACAGCATGGAAGATTATACGCGTTGCCTCTGTCTGCGTTATTATAAGGTGTGTACTGTCAAGTAGTACTATTCCTATTGGTTTAATCCCTGTTACATCCACTATTAGGGGACATGTATATGGCATGGATTTTTGGAAGCAGTAGATGGAAAAAGATGCTTGGTCGGTCCTCCCACTTCAAATTTGGGGCACTGCGCGTGCAATCTAAGGTGCCACCAGATATGAGTGTCACTGTGCACTGGCAAAAGTTGGCAGAGTAGATGCAATAGGCTTCACACACACGCCTGTAGGCAGGCAACTGATATTCAATCGATTACAGTCAAAAAAGTGTTTTATGTCACTGTACACTACGGTTGCACCAGATATAAGTGTCATTGTGCACTGGCAAAAGTTGGCAGAGTAGATGCAATAGGCTTCACACACACACCTGTAGGCATGCAATTGCTATTCAATCTAGTCAAAAAAGTGTTGTTTTTATTTCACTGAGCACAATATAAGCTGTTAGGTGTTAGCCTGTCACACACACACGCTGGCAGGCAGGCATATGCAATTAGATTACACAGAAAAAAAATTATAAAATAAAATAAATGATGTTCTAGCCATAAAAACGGCTTTTTGGGTTGCTGTCCTTCAGATGGAAGGCTCTGGAAGGGAGTGTATGCTGCTGATTGGCTGGAATGTGTCTGCTGACTGTGAGGTGCAGGGTCAAAGTTATAGGGACGAACGGAAAAGCGCATGTGTTCGCTGCGAGCGCGAACACGCCAAAATCGCTGCGAATAGTCCGTGGGCGAACTGTTCGCGACATCACTACTCAAAACTATTTTAAACCCAAAGTGGCTTCTGGAATAAAACCAGAGCTCTCTGGTTTACTTAGAAGTCTCTCCGGGTTCTCGAAATTTGCAAAATACTTCCAATAAGCCTGACTTGCTAAAACTGAAAACTATTAAGGAGCCAAGATTTAAAAAAATGAGGGAGGGGGAGAGAAGCGCACACCAAATGTAATAAATAAAAATAAACAAGAAATAATATGCACTCACATTTTTCAACCTCCAAGGATATGAGGTATTTCAGTCCACAACATGTAAAAAAAATTTCAAATGAATCAAGTGATATAACAATCATGATGTTGTTGAAAAGTATATGGTGATGCTCCAAAAATGATGATGGAGTCCTCTATACACCATGTAGCAATACTAGTGTTAATAGTACACTGTATGTATTAAGGAGCTAATACCGGAAATGTGTCTGCATTGAGGCATGGTTGCTCTTCTGACACAACTAAGAAGCTACTATCACCTATGAGTGATAGCCCCTATAAGCCTTAGTCATCCCTGGGATCCAGCCTAAAGAACCAGGGGTGCCATGAGGCACCATCCATCTATTGTTTGTGCTTTGTAGCGGCAGTTTAATTAACCATGGCGGGGTACCTATGCAGCCCTATGGGGCCTCTAACCATAACTATGGATATATGGATCCCCATGACACCTAAAATAAAGCTGTTACCATGCGGATCCCTATGAACCTTCATGGTAATTTAAAGTATAACTAGGGGGTCCCTATGGACGTGCCTGGCACCTATTATTAAGCTCTACATACCCCATGGAATGCCATCCTATAAACATAAGGGTCCTAATGGACCCTAATGTTAAATAACCCCACTGCCATAGGTGTCCTTATGGACCTTAATAAGCCAATTAACTTAGTTACGACAAGGACCTCCAGAGTCCCTGTCATTACTCCCCCTAATAAAACTTAAAAAATACAGAAAATAAATTAAAGAAAATAAAAAAAAAGAATTTCAAATAAAATAATAAGATTACATTTACAATAGAAGAGAGGACCTTACTACAGAGGTTTTCTGCAACAATTGGTTATTATTTTTACACTCAGTAGAATAAATATTTGTTTCCCCACAGAAATCATGCAAATCCTAAGGTTTAATCAACATTAAGCTAGTTTTCTTGCCTTTATATACCAGAACTATGATACATTTCACTTGTAACTTGCTAAGACAAAGAGCTATGGCTTAAAAAAGAACAATAATTTCAACCATTAATAGAATAAAACATCTCAACTCAAATTCCTTCAAATTAAGATTTTGCTATTTTTTTTTATATCATAGTACAAAGCACACACTGAAGATCCCTTGTAATATAATGCATAGTATATAAAAATGCCTCTTTTATCTGTAATATAAACATCTGATTCAAATGGATATTGAGCATAGTCTAGATCCAAGATGATAAGAGCACCTCATCTCTAGCATATGATTTCCTGATGTAATACTGTGGCTAACTGTATAGGATCTAGTGATGGCTATGTATAACTACATATTTTAATGTCTGATGTATAAGAACAATAAATACATTTGTTAATCAATTATTAGCAATAATTATAACGTATATAGCACTTTTCTCCTGGTTGGCCTTAAAGTGTTTTACAATATAGTTTTGGTTAAACAGAAACATTTTAAATATCTTTTTTGAAAATGTCAAATTATAGGGACTCTTTATAAAAGGAGGCATTGCGTCCCCTTGTGTTGAAGAATATTATATGGCTGCAATGCTATCTCATTTTATACCCTGGTCCACTAAAAGAAAACAAAATAAGTGGATAACTATAGAACAATGTTTAGCTAAGGGCTTATCATTAAGAGATTGGCTTTGGTATGATAAATTTCCCAATAATAATATTACTTCAATAATAATTAAATCAGGGTTTAAACTTTGGTTTAAATGGAAGAAAAAACGAAACCTTTCGACAATTCCGTGTTCGGAAATGCCATTGTTAGGTGTAAGAAATGTTCTTAACTTGGCCTGTCTTCATAATTGAATTAATTGGAATATACAGACATTGGGAGATCTGTTCGATAAAGGTGAAATTAAGTCTTTTTCCAAATTATGTGCTGATTTTAGTTTTCCATCGTCTAAAAGGTTGGAATATGAGAGAGTTAAAAAAATTATTTGAAATTTGAAATATTTAATTACCTCAAACAGATCCTTAACCAATTTTGAAAAGTTAGTATTTTATAATGACAGGAAACATATAATTTCCAAATGCTATGAAATATTAAGTAAACAGGATAAGATGGAAAAATCTCCAGGTATGCTTAAGTGGGGAAAAAGAATGTAATAACTTAACTGAAATGGAAAATTGGTCAAGAGGGTTTGTGTTCTCACAGAAAATTATTAAATATCAAGCATATAGAGAAGTCAATTTTAAAGTGATCCAGTAGACTTTGTCCCAGTAAAGATAGCAATTATTAACAATAATCCTAATAAGGGGTTTGTAAGAGGCTTTGTAATCATCAGGGGACGCACAAACATATTTGGTGGGACTGTGACCCCATTAAGAAACTTTGGAGTTTGATTTTTGAATATATTTCTAAAATTTGCGGTAAAATCATTAAGCCGACATGTGAAATGGCTATTCTTCACATCATGGACAATAGGCTTAAGTTGGAAGAACAAGCTTTAATTATACAGGTAGTCTCAGAAGTCAAATGGTTAATTGCCAAACGCTGGAAATCAGAACTTATACCATCACTGAATGAAGTATTAACAATTCTCAAAAAGAACAGAGAATTAGAAAGGAATTTATACGACATGGGCATTGTTTTATCCAGGGTTAACAGTTGGCTGATTAGAGATAAATATTTCCATTCTTTAAACTCATAAGACATAACCCTTTTTTTTTTGTATGACTGTAATATATCTTGTATTTGTATATTTGTGTTTTGTATAATTTTGTAATATCTGTTTGTTATTTGTAGAAACTGAAATAAAAAAAAAATAAAAAAAATTATAGGGACTCTCCAACTGTTATAGGAAGAAAGTTGCACAGTACTGGAGTTGCACAATTAAAATCTTTAACACAAAATAATTCCAATTGAACTCTTACACACACATTGTCACATAGTTACATAGCAATTGAGGTTGAAAATATAATTTAGTGAATAAAATTCAATCTTTTTAGATCTTATATGATCCTTGAAATATATAGATTAACTGGTATTTATTAATTGGTAATTGATCCAGAGGAAGGTTTGAAACATTACCAATTGTCTCAAAGGGGAAACAAAAATAAAATTCCTTCCTGATCCCAGACACCAGCAGATTCCTCCCTGGATCAATACTCCTCCTTCTCTAGTCATCCAGGATAACCCTGAATGCCCTTTTGATTCAAAAAAATATCCAACTTTTTTTTATTTTTTTTAAATCCATTAAATCATCTGTCACAACCTCATTTGGTAGAGAATTCCACAGTGAAGAATGCTTTTCTTTCTTTAAGGTAGAATCCTTTTTTCTCTAACCTCACAAAATATCCTTTGTCAGCTGAAAACCTCTTAACTTAAAACGTTTTCTTGACAAAGCCCTATATCTAGGATATACTTATATAAGGTAATCATATCACCGCTTAGGCACCTTTTTCTTCAGAGAAAATTTGTGCCATTTGTTTAGTCTTTCTTCATAGCTTAGTTCCTCAGTCCCTTTACTTTTTTCAGCTCTAAAATGTATTTTTTTATGAAGTGGTGACTAAAATTGTCTTCGATTTTCCAAATGAGGGTGTACTAGGGATTTGTATAGTGTACAATTTGTTTCCCTTGCTTCTATATCCTCTTAATACATGCTAATATTTTACTTGCTGTCAAACCCACTCCTCATTGAGCCATGGATGCCATTCCTTGGTTATATAGAATTATTATCTTCACACACAGGACAGTTGAACCAAAGGCTAGGGCAAGTTGCAGATTTCTCAGACAAAGTTGCTGTTTCAGGGCCAAGTTGCAGAGTCTCAGGATAAGTTATCTGGTTCCAGAACAAGTTGCAGAAATTAATTTCTGAATAAAAAAACAATACATTTTCTACCTGTCATAACTCAAGTTGGCCACTAGTTGTGCCTACCAGGAGGCACTGGTATATACCAATCGCCTCCATCTGTATATTGTGTTATGGGGGATAATATGTTAGTGTTATATTGTATATTGTATTGTGGAGTGAGAGCTATGTGTTAATTAGTCAACCCTCCCCCATTGTATAAACTCTCAGTCAGGAGTTGGCCATATGGTCTTTAGAGTAAACACTTGAAGTGATAGCAAGGCCAGAACAAAGAGATTTGCCAGACTGCCAGGCACCGTAGGACAATGGGATAGTACAGGGTCTTCCAGCCTCAATACTAGGGCCATAGGCCAGGGCAGAGATGTTACTCTCTCCACAGACAGGGAGAGAATGAGCTTGTAGCCACACCTAGTGGGAAGGCCTGGGGGAGGAGACTAATACGTTCCCACAAATTACTTCTGTTAGAATGGCCAAAGGGGAATGAGGGTTTGACTAAGAGTAGCCACTCCCTCCACTGTGTGTGTGTGAAATGTTTTAAATATGTGGTTCCAAAATAAAACGTGGTTCATAATTTTCATCAAGACGTGGTGTGTAGATGTATTATTTACCCGGGGACATATGCTTGCAGTAAGATTCATCAGACTTACTGTCAATATTGCTCAGTCTAAACCAAGGGCTGAGACATGATGTTCCTGTAATCCAAAAGTCCAGAGTCACCCAAATCCGATCAACAGACCCCAGCCAGAGAGTGGGTCTTGATAACTGGTGGCAGTGGTGGGATACTCTAGAGGAAAGGACTGAGGATGGAACAGCAGTATGAGGACATGTCCTCAGCAGAACTGAGAAAGACGCAGGTTCAGTGAAGCCAGGGAGTTTTGCCCCGGGGAGATAACGCTGGAAGAGACAATTAAAGGACTGAACCTAATAAAGCAGCAAATACAGGAAGAACGTACAGGGGTGAGTGTCCAAGCTCAGCAAAGGCTTGGGGTCAACCCTGCAGAGATGCCAGTAAGAGTCAAACTGGCATATCAGAATTTTAAACCGTTCCAGGATGATAAAGACAGCATTGACGGATTTATCCAAGAGTTTGAGCAACAATGTAAGGTACAGGACATACCTCCTGAAGAATGGGCCAAGTTACTATTGACTAAGTTGACTGGAAAGGCCAGCGCAGCCTGTCGGGCCCTTCCTCCACATCTAGCCATGGATTACAACCATTTATGTACAGTGTTACTAGGCAGATATGCCGTAACCCCTGCAACTTTTTTGGCCAGATTCAGAGGCACTACCAAGGGACCAGAGGACACTCATGTTGAGGTAATGTGTAAACTAAGGCGTGCCTGCACTCAGTGGTGGTCTACACAAGGGGCCACCACAGCAGAACAAATTTTGGAGGTAGTGCTAATGGAGCAATTTTTGCAACTTTGCGCACCAGAATTGAGGGATTGGCTGCAGGATCAGAAGCCAGTAGATGGGGACCAGGCAGCTAGCCTGGCCGACCATTTTGTTAGTACCAGAACTAAGAGAGTTCCCCAGATTACCAACTCTAATGGGCATACAGACCGGGGCTCAAGAGACTTGGGGACAACACGACAGGCCCCTATTGCACGCAATGCGCCTAGCCATGTGGCCTGGGCGCAGCCCCAGAACGCATATGGACAGCGGGGTATCAAGTCAGGACTTGTTCCCAGAGCACACCCAGAGCCCAGATTTCCCAATAGAGAGTGCTTCAAGTGCAACCAGCAGGGCCACATAGCAAGAGATTGTCCTCAGCTTCAGAGGCATCAGAGAGGACAGCCTGCAGTGAATTACCTGGGGGAATGGGATGCTGGAGCAGGACCTCCCAACGCAGCTCCCTGGGAGCCAGAAGCAGAGGGATGGTGCCATGGGATCCACACGGTGAGGAGAGCACAGAAGGACTCCGGGGAACAGCACAGACAACCAGTCTGGGTGCGGGGTCACAGGGCTGTGGGTTACCGTGACTCAGGATCCGCAGTCACTGTAGTTCTACCTAAATGGGTGCGCACCTCAGACTGCATACAGAGGCAAATGTGGGTTATGGTTGCTGGGGGAAAACAATTTCCCATTCCCATGGCTCGCATTCAATTGGACTGGGGCACTGGAAGTAAATCTACAGAGGTAGGAGTTATGGATAACCTGCCTGCAGATGTTTTGCTAGGGAACGATTTGGGTCACATGGTGAGCCAGTATGTACAGCCCTTAACAACCAGAGCCAATGGATGCAGGATGAACCGGGACCAGACGGAATACCCAGAACCCAGGGTAAGTGACTTGCTGGCTACGACATTGACCTTAGGCTGGGCAAAGGGGGAAGAACTTAGAATAGCATTGCAGGAAGATGAAACTTTAGCAGGGGTAAGGGACAGGGCCGCCCGGGGCAAATCAGTAGATGATCTAGACAGTTTTGTATGGGAACAGGGGTTGTTGTACAGAAGCAAGGTGCCTGGGAAGGATGAGGTAGAAAGGGAACCACGAAAGCAGTTAGTGGTCCCACAACAGTATAGAGGCAAGGTATTACAGATAGCCCATGAGATTCCTCTGGGAGGGCATTTGGGGCAGAAGAAAACTCTGTGTAGGGTAGTAGAGGTATTTTTTTAGCCAGGATTAAATCAGGATGTAAAAGAGTACTGTCGATCCTGTGATGCGTGCCAAAGGACCCAGACGTTTAAAAAAAATAGCAGAGCTCCCCTACAGTCACTCCCTGTGATGGAGATACCATTTCAAAGGGTAGCCATAGACATTGTTGGGCCACTAGCTAGGGTTAGCAAGACCGGCAAGAAATTTATTCTCACCATGGTAGATTATGCCACCAGGTATCCTGAGGCGGTCGTTTTATCCAGTATCTCAGCTCCTAAGGTGGCAGGGGCATTAATGACTATCTTTACAAGGACAGGGTTTCCTCAGGAAATTTTGTCTGACCGAGGGCCCCAATTTATGGCCAAAGTGACCGAACAGTTATGGTCCATGTGTGGCATAAGACACATTACAGCTTCCCCCTACCATCCCCAAACCAATGGCCTCTGTGAGCGCTTCAATGGGACACTCAAACACATGATCCGTACTTTTACTGATCAGGAGCCAGACTGGGAACGATTGTTGCCTTGTCTGCTCTTTGCCTACCGAGAGGTACCTCAGGAATCTACAGGATATTCCCCTTTTGAACTTCTATATGGTAGGCCGGTGAGAGGACCCTTGAGCGTGATCAGGGAGACGTGGGAAGGGGAGTATAGTCACCACCCTGTACCAGTGGCTACCTATGTATTAGCTTTCAGGGAAAATATGGCTAGGTTGGCTGGAATTGTGAGGAGCAATATGCGTAAAGCGCAAGAGAGAGATAGGAGATACTACAAGGCAGGAACCAGTGACAGGGAACTGGAGGAGGGGATGGAGGTGCTCATGTTGGAACCTCAGCCCCAGGATAAGTTACAGTTTTTGTGGAAGGGACCTTATACAATTAGCAAAAAACTGGGCAACAAGTCATATGTGGTTATGGTAGATCCAGAGAGAGTGGTTACCAGGGTGGCCCACATTAATCGCTTAAAAGCATATGTAAAGCGAGCAGCTCATATGTTAGCCATTTGCAGGGCCACAGAGGATGACCCAGAGGAAGGGCAGATACCAGACATGTTGCAAAAGGCAGAGCAGAAAACGCTAGAAGATGGCCTTCACCAGGCCAAAAACCTAAGCACAGAGCAGCAGGAGCAGCTTTTAGGCAAACTAAAACCCTTTAAACCCTTATTTACTACTGACCCTGGGTGTACCCCCCTAGCAGCTCATGTAGTGGTGACAGGGGAATGTGGCCCATTAAAACAACACTCATACCGAGTCCCTGAAGCTGTTAGGGCAAGCATACAAGCAGAATTACGCAAGATGTTACAACTAGGGGTTATTGAAGAATCCAGTAGTCCATGGGCATCTCCTGTCGTATTGGTACCCAAAAAAGATGGCACAACTCGCTTCTGCGTGGATTATCATAGGCTGAATGATAAAACAAAAACGGATGCCTACCCTGTTCCACGCATGGACGAGTTGTTGGACCGATTAGGTACTGCCAAGTATTTAACCACGCTGGATCTCTCCAAGGGATATTGGCAGATCCCGTTGGAAGAGTCAGCTAGGGAGAAGTCCGCATTTGTCACCCCCTTTGGACTATACCAATTTAAGGTAATGCCTTTTGGGATGAAAAATGCCCCTTCTACCTTCCAGCGACTGGTAGACAAATTGTTACATGGGCACCAGGAGTATGCTCAGGCTTACTTGGATGATATAGCCATCTTTAGTCAGACCTGGGAGGAGCATATAGAACATATTGCTAGAATTATGCAGGCCATTAAGCAAGCCAAGTTGACCATAAGACCAGATAAGTGCCAGTGGGCAAAGGCAGAGGTGCAGTACTTGGGTCACTGGGTAGGTAGTGGGAAGTTAAGGCCAGAACCAGCCAAAGTAGAGGGTATTGCAGCTTGGCCTATCCCTAAGACTAAAAAGCAGGTACTAGCTTTCTTGGGCATCACTGGGTATTACCGCAAGTTCATTCCTGATTTCAGCACTACAGCCAAGCCACTGACCGATTTGACCAAAAAGAAATTGCCCAGGGAAGTGACATGGACTCCTGCGTGTCAAACTGCCTTCCAGAGCCTCAAGGAAGCTCTGACTTGTTCCCCAGTATTGGCTGCCCCGGACTATAACCGACCCTTTGTGGTCCAGACAGATGCCTCCATGTATGGCATAGGGGCTGTGCTAAGCCAGACAGATGATCAAGGAGTGGAGCATCCTGTTGCGTATTTGAGCAGGAAATTGTTGCAGCGTGAAACGGCCTATGCTACTGTGGAAAAGGAATGTTTGGCCGTAGTTTGGGCTTTGCGCAAACTTCAACATTATTTATATGGACGACCATTCACTGTGACCACCGACCATAACCCCTTGTGCTGGCTGTCTAAGGTAGCCGGAGAAAATGGACGTTTGCTAAGATGGAGCCTGGCACTACAGACATTCAATTTTCAAATACAGCATCGTAGGGGTAAACTCCATCAAAATGCAGATGGATCATCACGCCAACTGGAGCTATGAGTATCAGCGTAGCTGAGAAAATCATGGACCCTTGATGTTCTCAGGCTACACTTGGGGGGGCAGTTGTCATAACTCAAGTTGGCCACTAGTTGTGCCTACCAGGAGGCACTGGTATATACCAATCGCCTCCATCTGTATATTGTGTTATGGGGGATAATATGTTAGTGTTATATTGTATATTGTATTGTGGAGTGAGAGCTATGTGTTAATTAGTCAACCCTCCCCCATTGTATAAACTCTCAGTCAGGAGTTGGCCATATGGTCTTTAGAGTAAACACTTGAAGTGATAGCAAGGCCAGAACAAAGAGATTTGCCAGACTGCCAGGCACCGTAGGACAATGGGATAGTACAGGGTCTTCCAGCCTCAATACTAGGGCCATAGGCCAGGGCAGAGATGTTACTCTCTCCACAGACAGGGAGAGAATGAGCTTGTAGCCACACCTAGTGGGAAGGCCTGGGGGAGGAGACTAATAAGTTCCCACAAATTACTTCTGTTAGAATGGCCAGAGGGGAATGAGGGTTTGACTAAGAGTAGCCACTCCCTCCACTGTGTGTGTGTGAAATGTTTTAAATATGTGGTTCCAAAATAAAACGTGGTTCATAATTGTCATCAAGACGTGGTGTGTAGATGTATTATTTACCCGGGGACATATGCTTGCAGTAAGATTCATCAGACTTACTGTCAATATTGCTCAGTCTAAACCAAGGGCTGAGACATGATGTTCCTGTAATCCAAAAGTCCAGAGTCACCCAAATCCGATCAACAGACCCCAGCCAGAGAGTGGGTCTTGATACTACCCTCTAAATAAAACACATTATTCATATATGTCCCAAACAGAGCATAAACTTGTACAGTTTTTGCACCACTTCCATTGGTAATAACACATTTGAAAGCTTTTGTACCCTTTCAATGACCTCACATGGGACGAGCTTGTCTCCAAGGACCTAGTGCCATCCTGGCTCCTTCCCCACCTAGGTACCAAGGGGTCTACTGCCCCAGGTATCAGCTACCTTTGGGCATAATCTGGGCACAGCCTGGGTTGATTAGGTGGTGTGACTGCCAGAGACAGAGTGTCTGAATGATGGGTCTGGGTCTAATCCACATGGGTGTACCACTGCCATTAAAACATTACATGAACATCTATTAAAATACATAACAGAACGATTTTACGTACACCTCTAGTAACTGAAGACACACGGTTAAAAAATATTTCCCCCAAGCCTTCAATCCTTGCACTTAAACACAAAACCTAAAACAGAACAGAGAGGAAATTATACAAAACACACATAAGAAGAAATAATATGTTGTTATATTGGATATTGTGAATGACTTAATACTAATAGTTTATATTACATAGTTACATAGGCCCCCATTCAATTGCGATTTGGTCAATTGAATAGTGCTTTAAATAACCACATTACATATTTTTTTTAAATACGTTTTTAGTTAGTGAAAACCTTGCTTTTGGATAGATGTTTACTAAGTAAAAACTTCTTTAAAAAAATATGTTATGTGTTTATTTAGACCCCTATTCAATTGGCCAAATTGCAATTGAATGAGGGCTATAGTAATTAAGGTTGAAAAAAGATTTTCAGTCCATAAAGTTTAACCTTTTAGGATCTCCTCTGATCTGCAATATGCGGATTAGTTATTAATTAATTATTAATAGTATAGTATTTGAGGATGAATAAAGAGTTAGTCCATCAAGTTCAACCTTTTTAGATCTCTCTTGATCTTTTTAATGTGTGGACTATTTGTTATTACTTGTTAATTGATCCAGAGGAAGGCAAACAGAAAAAAAAAAATTGAAACTTTGCCAATTGTCTCATAAGGGGGGAAGAAAAGCAAAATTCCTTCCTGACCCCAGAAACTGGCGATCAAATTTCTCCCTGGATCAATATTCCTTCATTAGTTATCTAGGATAACCTTGAATGCCCTCTTTATTCAAAAATATATCTAACCCATTTTTTAAGTTATCTATCGAATTCGCTGTCACCACCTCCTTTGGTAGAGCATTCCATAGTTTAACCACCCTAACTGTGAAGAACCCTTTTCTTTGTTAAAGGTGAAATCTTTTTTCCTCTAACCTCAAAGGATGTCCTCTTGTCAGTTGAAAATCTATTGCTGCAAAAAGTTCACTTGACAAAGCCTTATATTGACCCTGGATGTATTTAAATAACGTAATCATATCCCCTCGTAGATGCCTTTTTTTCTAGGGAAAATAAGTTTAATTCGATTAGTCTTTCTTCATAACTTAGCCCCTCCATTCACATTATTATTTTTGTTGCACTTCTCTGTACTTTTTCCAGCTCTAAAATGTCCTTTTTATGAAGTGGTGCCCAAAATTGTACTACATATTCCAAATGAGGGCGTACTAGGGATTTGTAGAATTATATTTGCTTCCCTTGCTTCTATACCCTTCTTAATACATGCTAAAATTTTACTTGCCTTTGCAGCTGCTGATTGGCATTGAGCACTGCTACCTAGGTGGTTGTCCACTAGTACTTCCAAATACCTTTCAATATCTGATACCCCTAGATTTAAACCATTGAGATTATAGATTGCATGGCTATTTTTCCTTCCCAAATGCATAACCTTACATTTATTTGTATTAAATCTCATCTGCCATTTAGCCGCCCATTTCTCTAATTTATACAAATCCCTTTGTAGGGAAAGTACATCATTATCTGATTTTATTACCTTGCACAACTTAGTGTCATCAGCAAAAATGGAGACACTACTTTCGAGTCTTAATTCTACGTCATTAAAAAATATGTTAAAAAGGAGAGGACCTAATACTGAACCTTGAGGAATCCCACTTACCACATTAGTCCAATCGGAGTATGTTCCATTTACAACAACCCTTTGCTTCCTGTCTTTTAGCCAGCTCTCAATCCATGAGCAGATATTTACTGCAATTCCTGTATCCCTTAGTTTGCTCAAAAGTTTCCCATGAGGCATTGTATCAAAAGCCTTTGCAAAATCCAAAAAGACTACATCCACTGAGTTGCCTTGATCCAGGGTCCTACTAACCTCCTCATAGAAACGAATTAGATTGGTCTGACATGACCTATCCTTCATAAATCCGTGTGGACTGCTACCTACGATCTTGTTCAAATAGACGTATTCTTGTATTCTGTCCCTTATTAACCCTTCTAAAAGCTTCCCAACTAAAGATGTGAGTCTCATCGGTCTATAATTCCCCCGGATTTGCTCTTGCTCCCTTCCTAAATATAGGTATCACCTCGGCTTTTCTCCAGTCATCTGGTAGAGACCCTGTAGTGAGTCAATAGTAGTGAGTGCAATAGAAATTGTACCCAAGTGAGAAGTCAGCCCAGTGCTCTAAAAACCCCAAACCCTCTGCACTGCACCACTTTTTTAGCCACGCATTAACTTCCCTAATCTCCTTCTGTCTCGCTGGGCTAGCACGTGGCACTGGTAGTATCTCAGAAAATACTACCTTGGAGGTCCTTGCTTTAAGCTTATTCCCTAGTTCTCTAAAATCATTGTTTAGGACACTCCATCTTCCACTAACTTTGTCATTGGTACCAATGTGTACCAAAACCGCCGGTTCATTACCAGCCCCTCCCAATAATTTATCCACCCGATCCACAACATGCCGAACCCGAGCACCCGGGAGACTGCAAACTGTTCAATTGCTGGGACCTGGGTGACAAATCACCCTGTCTACCTTCCTAATAATAGAGTCCCCTACCGCCAAACATGTCTGTTGCTCTGCTTATGCTGCCCTCCCCCTGCTCCAGTAGAACTGTTCTCCCGGCTGTTAGAGTGAACAGCTCTATCTGGCATTGCCATTCCTGAATGGACATCCCCCAACAGCTTCACTCTATCTGGCAAATCTGTTGGTGTTTGCCAACTGAGAACTGGCCTGCCTCCTCCGGGTCCCCCTGATTCCCCTTCTAACTGTGACCCAGCTACCTCCCTGGACATCCTCACTAGCCCCAGCTTCACCCTCCATGCTAAGCCCAGCTAAACTGTGCTCCGTGAGAACCAACTCCATTTCCAGTGGAGCAATATCAGTAAGTGCTGCAATTCTCCTCTCCAGATCTCTAATTTGACCTTCCAGAGAGGCAACATGCTCATACCTCTCACAGAGGTATGGACCCTGGATCATATGTTCCAGCAGTGCATACATGTGGCAGGATGTACACTGAGTGAGGTTGCCACTGGACTGACTCATGATTATCAGTGAGAAAACAAATCAATGTATTTGTATAAAGATTGCTTTTCTACACCTTAACCCAAACAAAACAGAAAAAAAAATATGTTTGTTTTCTGTTTTTTTCTTATAATACCCCTTTCCTTTGTATTCCCTCCTTTTATTCAATCTCCTACACACTAACTACACTTACACTAGAAATGATTACAAGCATCCAAGCTTGCACTTCCCTTGTTAAAATAGACCCTGCCCACTCACCTGTACAATGATAAATGAGCACAGGACAGAAAACACTGCCCTGCCCCACAGAACTGATTCAACAGAACACAACAAAATGCACACAGATAGACCTTTACACAGGCCAAGCCACACCCACTCTCACCTGGACCCGGATTACAGCCCACAGGAAAGAAAACACTGCACTGATTTACAGAACGGATTCAAACAGAACCTCACAAAAATGCACACAGATAAACCTTTACACAGGCCAAGCGACATCCACTCTCACCTGCACACTGATTCAAGCAACAGGACAGAAAACACTGCACTGATTTACAGAACTGATTTAAAACATTTTTATTTTTAATTATTAATTTAATCCAGAGGAAGGCAAAATATTAAAAAAAAAAAAAAAAACAGAGTGAGACTTAGCCAATTGTCTCAAAGAAAAAAAAAAAAAATTCCTTCCTGACCCCAGATACTGGTGACCGGATTTCTCCCTGGATCAATACTGTCTCTAATTATCGATGATAACCCTGAATTACCTTTTTAATTAGAAATAAATACAGTCCCCTTTTAAAGTTATCTATCGAATCCGCTGTCACCAACTCCTCGGGTAGAGAATTCCACAGATTAACCACCCTTACTGTGAATAACCCTTTTCTTTCTTTAAGGTGGAATCTTTTTACTTCTAACCTCAAGGGATGTCCTCTTGTCAGTTAAAAACATCTTGGCACAAAAAGCTCCCTTGACAAATCTTTATACTGACCCTGGATGTATTTATATAAGATAATCATATCTCCTCTTAGACGCATTTTTTCTATAGAAAATAAGTTACATTTGGTTAGTCTTTCTTCATAAGATAGCCCCTCCATTCCCCTTATTAGTTTTGTTGCCCTCCTCTGTACCATTTCTAGCTCTAAAATGTCCTTTTTATGAAGTGGTGCCCAAAATTGTACTCCATATTCCAAATGAGGGCGTACTAGAGATTTGTATAGTGGCAGAATTATATTTGCTTCCCTTGCTTCTATGCCCTTCTTAATACTGTACATTCTAATATTCTATTTCCCTTTGCAGCTGCTGCTTGGCTTTGAGCACTGTTACCTAGGTGGTTGTCCACAAGTACTCCCAAATCCCTTTCTAACTCTAATATCCCTAGATTTGCTCCATTAAGATTATAAATTGCATGGCTATTTTTCCTTCCCAGATGCATAACTTTACATTTATTCGTATTAAATATCATCTGCTATTTAGATGTCCATTCCTCAATTTTATGTAAATCCCTTTGGAGGGAAAGCACATCAACTTCGTTTCATCAGCTAAAATGGAGACACCACACTCCAATCCCACCTTTAAGTTATTAATAAATATGTTAAAAAGGAGAGGACCTAATACTGAATCCTGAGGAACCCCACTTACCATTAGTCCATTTACAACAACCCTTTGCTTCCTGTCTTTTAGCCAGCTCTCAATCCATGAGCAGATATGTGGCACTGTATCAAAAGCCTTTGCAAAATCCAAAAATACTATATCCACTGAGTTGCCTTGATCCAGGTTCCTACTAGAAACTAATTAGATTTGTTTGACATGACCTATCACTTATAAATCCATGTTGACACCTACTTATAATCCTGTTCAAATAGACATATTCCTGTATATTATCCCTTATTAACCCTTCTAAAAGCTTCCTCTCTACAGAAGTGAGGCTCACTGGTCTATAATTCCCTGTATTTGCCCTTGCTCCCTTTTTTAAATATAGGTATAACCTCTGCTTTTCTCCAGTCATCTGTTAGAGGCCCTGTGTTGAGTGAATCTTGAAAAAAATAATATAATGGTTTGGCTATTACAGAACCCAGTTCCCTCATTGCCCGTGGATATATTCCATCAAGACCCGGGGCTTTATAAACATTTATTTTTGCCAACCTCTTTTGGATTACTTCCTGTGATAACCAATTATTTGGCAAAGGTAGTGCAGCCCCATTATTTTGCAGTATCCCAACCACTGGTACCTCCCTTGTGTGTACCGAAGAAAATAACCTATTTAGCTCATCTGCCTTTTCCTAGTCACTAATTGTCAGATGGCCTGTTTCACATTGTAATGTTCCTATAGCTTCCTTTCTGGCCTTCTTCCTATTAATATACTTAAAAAATACTTTAGGGTTAGTCTTACTGTCTTTTGCAATTCATTTTTCATTTTCTAGTTTAGCCAGTCATAGTACTTTTGCAGGCCTTGTTGATATCCTTGTACTCTGTCCATGTATCTTGATCTTTAAATCATTGTTAAGCCACATTGGCTGGGATTTACTTGTTTTACTTTTATTCGCACATGGTACAGTGGACATAAAAAGTCTACACACCCCTGTTAAAATGTCAGGGTTCTGTGCTGTAAAAAAATGAGACAAAGATAAATCATTTCAGAACTTTTTCCACCTTTAATGTGACATTTAAACTGTACAACTCAATTGAAAAACAAACTGAAATATTTTAGGTGGAGGGAAGAAAAAATATAAAAATAAAATAATATGGTTGCATAAGTATGCACACCCTTAAACTAATACTTTGTTGAAGCACCTTTTTGATTTTATTACAGCACTCAGTCTTTTTCTTTATAAGTCTATCAACATGGCACATTTTGACTTGGCAAGATTTGCCCACTCTTCTTTGCAAAAACACTCCAAATCTGTCAGATTGCAAGGGCATCTCCTGTGCACAGCCCTCTTCAGATCACCCCACAGATTTTCAATCTGATTCAGGTCTGGGCTCTGGCTGGGCCATTCCAAAACTTTACTCTTCTTCTGGTGAAGCCATTCCTTTGTTGATTTGGATGTATGCTTTGGGTTGTTGTCATGCTGAAAGATGAAGTTCCTCTTCATGTTCAGCTTTCTAGCAGAAGCCTGAACGTTTTGTGCCAATATTGACTGGTATTTGGAACTGTTCATAATTTCATCTTAACTAAGGCCCCAGTTTCAGCTGAAGAAAAACAGCCCCAAAGCATGATGCTGCCACCACCATGCTTCACTGTGGGTATGGTGTTCTTTTGGTGATGTGCAGTGTTGTTTTTGCGGCAAACATATCTTTTGGAATTATGGCCAAAAAGTTCAACCTTGGTTTTGTCAGACCATAACACCTTTTCCCACATGCTTTTGGGAGACTTCAGATGTGTTTTTGCAAAATGTAGCCTGGCTTAGATGTTTTTCTTTGTAAGAAAAGGCTTTCGTCTTGCCACTCTACCTCATAGACCAGACATATGAAGAATACAGGAGATTGTTGTCACATGTACCACACAGCCAGTACTTGCCAGATATTCCTGCAGCTCCTTTAATGTTGCTGTAGGCCTCTTGGTAGCCTCCAAGACCAATTTTTTTCTTGTCTTTTCATCAATTTTGGAGGGAGCTCCAGTTCATGGTAATGTCACTGTTGTGCCATATTTTCTCCACTTGATGATGACTGTCTTCACTGTGTTCCATGGTATATCTAATGCCTTGGAAATTATTTTGTACCCTTCTCCTGACTGATACCTTTTAACAATGAGACCCCTCTGATGCTTTGGAAGCTCTCTGTGGACCATGGCTTTTGCTGTGGGATGCGACTAAGAACATTTCAGGAAAGACCAACTAGAGCAGCTGAACTTTATTTGGGGTTAATCAGAGGCACTTTAAATGATGGCAGGTGTATGCTGACTCCTATTTAACATGATTTGGAATGTGATTGCTTAATTCTGAACACAGCTACATCCCCAGTTATAAGAGGGTGTGCAGACTTATGCACCCACATTATTTATTTATTTTTTTCTTCCCTCCAAATAAAAGATTTCAGTTTGTTTTTCAATTGAGTTGTGCAGTTTATAGGTCACATTAAAGGTGGAAAAAGTTCTGAAATGATTTATCTTTGTCTCAGGGGTGTGTAGACTTTTTATATCCACTGTATATGCCGATGTGTATGTATATTTAGTAAGGATTTAAAATGTTGTCCATTTATGTTCAGTGTTTTTACATATCAATTCTCTGTCGCAATCTATAATTTGTATTGCTGGCCTTAGACCGTTAAAATCTGCCCTTTTTAAAATTGAGAGTTTTTGTTGGCCCCTTAAAATTTAGTTTTTTTAATTCAATCTCAAATGAGACTGTTGTGATCACCATTTCCCAACGGTTGTCCTATTGGAACTGTATGTTCATGTTTAGGCTCTGTCTGTGGATTACTAAATATGGAGAGTCTATATAAAAAATGATCATTTGAAGTATAAACTCCCCCTTTATTTCAAATATCTTGCATTTCCTTTAGGTATTAGTTGTATACATAAAAGGTTATATATTAAACAAAACGTAAAATAGAGTCTGTACTCCAGTGTTATGATCATCTGGGCTAAATTGGTAAATATTGCTAGAATAGTCTACAGATTGCTGGTTATGATGAAATTACTGTAATAGTCCCAGTTATTTTTATGTAGAACGGTTTTTCACCTTGGACATAAAAATACAATTTTATTATCAAAGTGAATATTCTAAGTACAGAAACACCTGGAATATAAAAAAATAAGAACCGTGCAATTAAATTAATATCAGGTTAGTGAATCTCATGTAATGTTTCTTAGCCAAAGTGAGCATAAATAGGCACAAAAAGGGTGTATTTCTAAACACAGAATGTGCTTATAAACCTGCACAATCTTATTAAGTGAAGAGACACCGTACAGAGCCTCAGTATATTGTAGGTTTCTTGGAGTCTGCAGAATACTGGAAGCACAGAATCCATCCCAACTCAGGCTATGACAAATATTTGGTTACTCACTCTCCTCCTGGCCATGATACCTACCATTGAAATCTCATTGAGCAGTAATTTGAATTATACTGAGAACGAAGGATATTTAAAGGATGGAGATTTATTACTGGGAGCTATAATACAGCTAAGTACTATAAAGTACTAGCGAATTGCCCGTCAAAAAATGACGGCAATCAAATCGTAAGGTAGCTAATGCTGTTTGGTGTGTAATACTAAAATATATATAATACATTAATAAATGAATATACTTTACCTATTTTGAAGCATTGTGATGAAGAGCTGGCAATCTGTGTTGATGCTGCTGCAGCATTAGTGGTGTGGAGCTGCTGTATAAGCATGCTGAATGTGTGCAGTGTAACACTGTGCGTGCGCGAGACCAAACCGTTAGCGTAGTCGTGTACTTCCGCATTGGTGTAAAATGGCGAGTAATGTGTGGTATAGGTCTGTATCGGAATATCCGTAGGTGTTTAGTGGTGTTTTGCGAGTTTCTTGTGGTGTTTTGCGAGTTTAGAGTGCTGTAGCCTCGTTTTCGTTTTGTTCGGCGGCCATTTTTTCTCTCGCTTCGTTTTTTTTTTAGTCTCTAAACTGTTTTATTTCGAGTAAAATCGAGGTGTAAGTTGCATTTTTGAGGTCCTGGGTGCTCCCTCTTGGTGTAGGTAAGTTTTGTATGTATGTGCTGTGTGTATGTATTGTGTTTTAAATGTTTGTATGTCGGCGTGTTGCGTCCGATGTTTGCGAGGTCGTAATGTGTGGTAACGTGTTTCGTACGTTGTTTGCGTGCCTCGTAAAATTTAGCGAGTGTCGTAATTTGTGTGTCGTGTTTTTTGAGTAGCGACGTGAATTTTGCGAGGGTTTGAGGCCCTTGCCCAGTGACCTCGCCAGCAACTGAGTCCCTCGCTTCGCGAGGGGCCTCAGTTGCTGGCATGGAGCGCCTTCGGCTCTCCATGCCAGCAACTGAGGCCCTTGCCCAGTGACCTCGCCAGCAACTGAGTCCCTCGCTTCGCGAGGGGCCTCAGTTGCTGGCATGGAGCGCCTTCGGCGCTCCATGCCAGCAACTGAGACCCGTGCCCAGTGACCTCGCCAGCAACTGAGGCCCTCGCTTCGCGAGGGGCCTCAGTTGCTGGCATGGAGCGCCTTCGGCGCTCCATGCCAGCAACTGAGGCCCTTGCCCAGTGACCTCGCTTCGCGAGGCCCGCGGCTCGCTACGCGAGGGCCGCGGCTCGCTTCGCGAGCCATGGCCCTCGCTTCGCGAGGGCCGCGGGCTCGCTACGCGAGCTCGCAAGCGTGAGCAACGACTCGTACGCTCACAACTATATATGTGATATATGTATACACACTGCACATTACACACACACCTCACACACACACACACAATACATCATTATATATATATGTATACACACTGCACATTACACACACACCTCACACACACACACAATACATCATTATATATATATGTATACACACTGCACATTACACACACACCTCACACACACACACAATACATCATTATATATATATGTATACACACTGCACATTACACACACACACACAACACATCATTATATATATATATATATATGTATACACACTGCACATTACACACACACCTCACACACACACACAATACATATAATATATTATATACTTATAATCTGTATAATATAAGTGTGTATAAAATCTATAATATATTTATAATATATACAGTATATATATATATATATATATATAAATATATCTATCTATCTATATCTATATATATCTATATATATATATATATATATATATAAATAATGTCCCAGTGCACATTTTGTTGTATATATGTATTTTTTTTATTAGTTTATGGCCTCCAGCCCATGATGCCATGTCCCCCCAGGCTAAGCCTTCATGTCCCCCAAGGCCAGGCCTTCATGGTCCCGATCAGTCAGATCTGTCACTATCAGTCAGACCCATCAGACTACTTACATTCATCGAAGCTGTTCAATTATCCAGCACTATGCATCTCCTGCCTGTACGTTTTTCTGCAGAGGCAGGGACTTCCTGAATGACTTTGCATGCATGTGACGTAATTCTGAAACTCCCTGCCTCTGCAGAAAATGTGCAGGCAGGGGAGACATGGCGGAGGTGAATTGAAATGCTCCAATGAATGTAAGTAGTCTGATGGGTCTAATGGGGCATGGAGTTCTGCTCCCTCTCTCCAGCAGCGTGCATGCACAGCTCCCTCTCTCCAGGGGCGTGCACGCACAGTTCCCTCTCTCCAGGGGCGTGCACGCACAGTTCCCTCTCTCCAGGGGCGTGCACGCACAGCTCCCTCTCTTCGCAAAGGCCGCAAATGCTGTCAAGGAGCGCGAGGGCTGCAGTTGCTGCGAGGGCTGCAGTTGCTGGCAAGGAGCGCCTGCGGCGCTCCTTGCCAGCAACTGCGACCCTCGCTTCGCGAGGGCCGCGGGCTCGCTATGCGAGCCCGCTAGCGTGAGCAACGGCTTAAGCAAGCTCGCCTGCTCACAACTATATATGTGATACCGTATGTCTTGCTGATTTCACTAAGATTCCTTACCAAGCATTTAGTGAACAGTAAGTAAAATGTGTTATTTCCATTAATTTCACATAATAATTCATAATACAATGCATTGCAGAGTTAGTATTATACCAAGGACTAGTATTCGTATTCATTCCATACAGTTAGTACTATTACTGATATTCATTGCACAGTAAGTATTATCAGTCTTTTGAGCAATTGTAAGTTACTGGAGCCGTAAGCGAATTTGATATTCAATTGGCGTTTTTTTTGCGGGCTTCAAACGGGTTACGAGTTACAGAGCTTGAAATCCTTGAAGTTGTTAAAACTGGAACTTACAGCCCATTGAAGCCTTTGATCTTTCACGGCCGCAAGAGTTACAATCACTAAAATCACAAATCGATATTTAATTGCTACAATTCCTCAAGCCCACAAATGTTTTCACACCATACCATAAACGGCAAATGTAGAGGAAAATCCTACGAGTACTAGAGAGGACCCGCAAAGGGGTTAAACACCTGATCGTAGCACTGTAAAAGCAAGTAAAAAAATCAATACTGCACTGTAAATGATGGGGAAAGTGATGAGACATTAAAATGAATTCTGATTTCAGCTACTGAATGTGCCCCAGACTATAGGGAAGGGCATGTAATAGGATCACACACCCTTCTATAAATGCATTTCATGTAGCTTTTCACCTATAATTTATTCAACAATTCGTCTAACAATTCCTTTTTTTTTTTACAGAGTTGATCTTCGCTATTACCGTCACTACTTGGCCTTTATTTATGCTATTGAAGAGATCAACAAAAATCTGAATATTCTACCCAACAACACTCTTGGTTACAGCATATATGACTCTTTTTCGCTAGAGCCTGTCGCTTTGATGAAGACTCTAAGAATATTAACTGGAACAGAAAATGTAATTCCTAATTATAACTGTGCAAGAAAAGGTGTCCTGGCTGCTTTCATTGGAGATCAACTATCTCTAACATCCATGGTAATGGCCCAGTTGACCGGACTATATGGCTACACTCAGGTGAAAGAAAATAGTAATGCTGATCATATGCAAACTCACATGCAGAGACACCAATAAAGAGATAGACAAGGATATGTACAGAAGCAGCAATAGAAGATGTGTAGAGATGAGGTTAATTAAAGAAGTTAAAGCTCTATTCCTGTGTGTGGTATGAAGAAATTCATTTTTTTTAGAGACTTTTTACTAGCATAAACCAAAAACTCTCAGCAAGATCCCATACACTCTCCAGGCCTTTCAGATCAGGGACAAAGACCAGTTATACACATCATAGCCACACAGCCTTGCAGCTTGGGGTAAATCCCATCAGCAAATATCCAGTACGTGTTTATAGTTCAAGGAATAATCATTCAAAAGACCTGTATGTGTTAGTATGCTTCACAGAATGCTAAAACATTTCTTTGACCCCAATATCTTTGGGTGAAAGTTAATCCCAGAATTGTGTTCCACTAACTGAGGCCTGTTTGGAAAAGTCCATTTGGTTTTTGATTATCAGTGGGATGTCATGTGAGAAACGATCCTTCCATTATACTGTACCCCTTCATGGAAAT
The DNA here is from genome assembly GCA_027410445.1 of Discoglossus pictus. Lineage (NCBI taxonomy): Eukaryota > Metazoa > Chordata > Amphibia > Anura > Alytidae > Discoglossus > Discoglossus pictus. The sequence continues at coordinate 558,631,387 of CM050163.1, forward strand.
CAGCTTCTTCCATTGTTTGTGTGAGATATTATCATACTAGCGACTTGCCCGTCAAAAAATTACGGTCAATAAAAGAAAGTGTTGAAATGCTTTTTGCCACACAATGTGAGTGTACTGTGTGCCTCAACTATATAGACCCCTCTAACACACTAATGAATGCATGTAATAACACTATAAGTGCCATGAGGGTCATCCATGACCCAAAGTGTGAGCACTACACCATTTTAACCCGGTCACTTATGGCGGTCTATCCAGACCCTCATAAGCCTCTATTTAACTCCATCAGTCCCATAAGGGTATATTATGACCATTATGGGCCTGTTACAACCCAACATTAACCACATAAGTGCCATGACGGTCCTCAAGGACCATCATGACACTAAGTATAAACACTACACTGCACTATACCCCCCAATAAAACATTAAATATCAACTAAACACCCTCTACACTAACCTATTAACACCTACACTACCTACCCCCTAATAACCCTCTCCTCACCAATGAAAAAAAACAACTAAAGTCATCAAAAATCTACATTACATAAAATAAAAAAACCTAAAATCACCAAAAATAAAAAATAGACATTACAGAAAAAAAAAATATATATATAACAACTCCCCCCCCCCCCCCCCGCCACTATAGGAAAATAAAAAATTACACACCTGAAAAGGAAATACATATAATACAATACAATACAATACAATTAAATACAATACAATACACCCCTATCTAATATACATCCTCCTATGTAATATACATCCCACTATCTAATATACATCCCACTATCTAATATACAATACTATCTATCTAATATACATCCCCCTATCTATCTAATATACAATACATGCTATCTCTATATAGCAACCCTAATTCTAAGCTACAATAAAATAATTAAGACCACTTACCTTTGAGATGTTTCTTCATATCACCAACCTAGGGTAAAAAAGATTAAAAAAATGAATACAACATGTTTGCATAAAATAACTAAACATGCTAAATATTCTAGATATTATACTCACCTTTCCAGCATGTCCCGTCCCAGCATGTCACGTCCCAGCATGTCCCGTCCATCTTTGCTTCTCCGGCGCGGGCCCTGTTAAAAAAAAAACATTACATTAGCACCCATAAATAAACATAAAACAAAGTAAAATAAACACAATCTACATTTTTCTTACCTCCCCGCGATGTCTCCGGCCTCCTGGTGTTCTGCCCGGATGGGCCCTGGAAGCATCCGCGCGGTTAAAAAAAAAACAACACACATCCGCCCTGGCGGATGTCTCCGACGCTAATGAGCTTCCTACGGAGTGTTCCAGAATAAAATTGGCAATGGCGGCTTCTGATTGGCTGAAAACGCTGTCTATCAAATTCAGCCAATGAGAAGGCGCCAATTGTGAACCAATGAGAAAGGGATACACCCCAAATACCACGATGATTGAATAACGCACCTGTCAATCTTTATTTGAACCAATCCGAAGGCTTTATTGCTATCAGCCAATCACAATGGAATACACCCCCACATACTGATTGGTGAAGACATCTGCGCCTTCCCATTGGCTGTAATACTGTGTGACATTGATAATAGCCAATGAGAAGGCGCAAATCCTTCACCAATCAGTACGTGGGGGTGTATTCCATTGTGATTGGCTGAAGGCATCTGCGCCTTGTGATTGGATAATGCACCTGTCAATCTTTATTTAAAGCAATCAGAGTGGGATTTTAGGGTGTATCCCTTTCTGATTGGCTCACACATTGGCGCCTCCTGATTGGGTGAATTTGATAGACAGAGTTTTCAACCAATCAGAAGGCGCCATTGCCTATTTTCCGAAAAAGTCTCTGGGAGCCTCATTAGCGTCGGGGATGTCCGTGAGTGCGGATGTACGTTTTTTTGTTTTTTTTACAGGTTGTGGCAGAAGAGCAGGAGAAGGCCAGAGACATCGCGGGGAGGTAAGTACAATGTAGATTGTTTATTTTATTTGGGTTTTTATGTTTATTTATGTGTATTAATGTTATGTTTTTTTTTAACAGGTGCCGCACCGGAGAATAAGGACGGGACATGCCAGAAAGGTGAGTAGAATATTTAGAATGTTTAGAATGTTCATTTATGTACTGTAAACGTGTTGCACTAATTTTTTATTTTTTTTCCCTAGTTGGCTGATCTGAATGGAAATCTTCAAAGGTAAGTGGTCTTAATTATTTAATTTTAGCTTAGAATTAGATTATTTTATATATAGATAGCATTTATTGTATGTTAGCTAGGAGTATGCGTTTTATATAGATAGCATAGCATGTATTGTATATTAGATTGTGTTATTTACTTAGATAGATAGATTGTATGATGTATATTATATAGATAGGATGTATATTAGATTATGGTATTTATTTAGATAGATTGGGGTATGTATATTAGATAGATAGAATGTATTGTATATTAGATAGGGGTGTATTGTATTATATTATATTGTATGTATTTGTATTATATGTATTTCCTTTTCAGGTGTGTAATTTTTTTTTTCTGTAGTGGGGGGTGTTGTAATGTTTTTTTTGTATTTTCTGTAATGTTCCTTTTTTTATTTTTTGTGACTTAGGTTTTTTTATTTTCTGTAATGTGGGTTGTAACAGGCCCATAATGGTCTTAATATACCCTTATGGGACTGATGGGGTTAAATAGAGGCTTATGAGGGTCTGTATGGACCCCCATGAGTGACAATGTTAATTTGCAGTTTATGGGGGTCTGTATTGACCCCCATGAGTGAGAAGGTTAATTAAGGGCTTATGGGGGGCTGTATTGACCATCCTGAGTGACGGGGTTAATTAGCAGTTTATGGGGGTCTGTATTGACCCCCATGAGTGACAGGGGGTAATGAAGGGCTTATGGGGGTCTATTTTGACCCCCATGAGTGAGGGGGTTAATGAAGGGCTTAAGGGGGTCTATATTGACCCCCATGAATGCCAGGGTTAATTAGGGGTTAATGGGGGTCTGTATTGACCCCCATGAGTGAGGGGGTTAATTAAGTGCTTATGGGGGTCTGTATTGACCCCCATGAGTGACAGGGTTAATGAAGGGCTTATGGGGGTCTATATTGACCCCCATGAGTGAGAGGGTTAATGAAGGGTTTATGGGGGTCTGTATTGACCGCCATGTGTGAGAGGGTTAATGAAAGGTTTATGGGGGTCTGTATTGACCTCTATGAGTGACAGGGTGATAGTGTATATTTGTTTTCTTTTATAACGGGTCCTTTAGGGACCTGTAACGCAGGAATTTAGAATTTTCAATGCAGCAGGGGTGTGCGATGATTAATGTGGGGTTAATGCAGGTCTCCGAGCTTATCTCGGATCTCGTGGGGTTAATGCGGGTTTCCGAGCTTATCTCGGATCCCTTCTTGGGTAAGGTGGACGTGGCTGGGCTGTGAGCCTGGTTTTCGTTTTTTTCAGCAGCCATTTTTCTCTCGCTTAGGGGATTTTCGTGTGTCTGAACTCGGGATTTTGGACTTAAAAGGAGGTGTAACTTCACTTTCAGAGGTCCTGGATGCCCCCCCTTGCTATGGGTAAGCTTTGTATGTATTTTTTGTGAGTACCGTATTGGTCCGAATATAAGCCGCACTTTTTTTCCGATTTTTGAGCTTGCGATTTAAGGGTGTGGCTTATATTCGCGACCGTAAAAAAATAATTGCCGATTTGCGAACTTTAATTTTAACGCGTGCGGCTTCTATTCGCGAATGCAAAATTACTGACAATTTGCGCGATTGCAAGTTAAGGGTGCGCGATTGCAAGTTAAGGGTGCCGATTTCAGTGCTTTGGACTCCGATATTGATTAGCGATTTACGGTTTTAGTGATTCTAACGTCCTGTAAAGCCTGTAACCTGCAAAAAAAGCCTGTTTCTTGCAATGGCTGATCACTTTGAGAGTCTTTTTCTCTCCAATTTTACGGGTGCGGCTTATATGTGAGTACTATCTTTTTTCCTATTTTTTCCCCTTGAACTTTACGGGTGCAGCTTATATGCGGGTGCGGCTTATATTCGGACCAATACGGTATTTGGTGTGTTTTGACTGTTTTTAGGTGCGCAAGGTTTGGCCGTTAAGTCCTGCATGTGAGTGTTTGTGCCGTTAAGGTTGGTTCTGAGGTCGTTTTTTTTTTTTTCTAAGTCGTGCGTGAGGCGCCTTTGAGCCTCCACCACCGCAAATGCGGACCCTCGCTTAGCCGACGTTGGAGCCTCCACCTTCCGCAAATGCGGCCCCTCGCTTCGCGAGGGCCCGTAATTTGCGGAGGAAACTGCATCCCTCGCTTCGCAAGGGATGCAGTTCTTGCGAGCTTGCGAAGCCTGATGACGAATCGTAGTTTGACAACTATTATATGTGATATATACCAGAGGTACCACACACAACTTGCCAACCATTACCCAAGCTCACTTTCTCCTTCGTGCTTTGAAATGCAGGATTTCTTTTCATCTCTAAGACTTTTAGCCTACTAGCCTGGCTCTCTTTATCTACATCTACCTCCCCTCCCGCTCTGTCTTATGGTGTCTGCACTTTTTAGCCACTAAAAGACATGGGAGCAGTGTGTGAATTCTCTCCACTTACTGTATTGAAAATGTAATCTGTCACTGGCTCCACTTTTTATTTGCCAGGATTTTCGTTAAGAAGCAGGGCAACTTTCACATTCTCTTCCTGCACCAACATCAATATGTCTTTTAGCTCCTCTTCACTTTCAGCCATCAAAGTTGTATCATCCGCATATCTGAGGTTGTTTATATTTCTTAAAGCAATATAAATTCTGGCTTTGGATTCTTCCAGCCTGGCTTTACTCATGATTATTATTATCATTTATTTGTAACAAGTCAACATATTTCATAGCACTCTATCTTGGTTAAGTACAAGATAAAAATAATGTTAACATATTGCATAGAACGGATAGCCTTGTCTTTGAGCTTAAAACCTAGTGTACAAAGTGCTTTCCTAAAATGATGTATTTGGTGTATAACTTGAATCAATAAGGTGACAATATACCGCCTTGTTGCACTCCTTTAGTAATCTTGAACCTTTCATGTTCTGTTCTGAACATTTCTTCTTGGTCCACATACAGAGGTTTTAGTACTTGCCACATACACAGTCAACTTTACAATAGTCTATGAAGCAGAGGTAAATATTTTATTTTTCCTGGAAATCTCTTGCTTTATATATTATGCCTGGCTCTGCCTATTTTGGAATTGGGATATAGACTGACCTTTTCCAAACTATTGTACATTATGCTTCTAGGGCCTTCACTCTCCAAAATCTCTGGCTACAGCTCATTGGACAAAATATTGAGGTTATTAACGCTGTTAAGATCCTCCCTGTCTAGTCCTTCCATATCTTCTTTATCTGATTTGCGTCTGTTAATTCCCTGCACTTTTTTATATCACTCCCACTTTGGCATGAAAGTTTCCTTTGACAGCCCCAATTCTCTTGAAGAGATCTCTTGACTTTCCCATCCTGTTATCATCTTTACATTGTTCACTGTAGAATGTCTTATTGTCTCTTCTTGATGTCCTGGACAATGTCATAAACTTCTGTCCAAAGTTCTTTAGGCATTCTGTCCAACATGTCTTGTCTCTTAAATCTATTCTTTACCTACCCTGCTTGCTCTGATGATTTTTCATCTTTTATTAAGATACATTTTTAACTTTGTAGTAAGAAGCTTGTGATCTGACCCACAGTGAGCTCCATTTCTTGTTTCTGCTGACTGTATAGAGCTCATCCATATTTGGCTGCAATGTATATAGTAAAATGAGGCAACTAAGTGTAAGGAAAGGGAGATGAGTGGTGATAGAAACATGAGAAGTGAGGAGGAAAGAAGAGGCAAGGAAGAGAGAAGTAGGAGTGAGGAGGGGAGGATTAGTGAGGAAAGGAGTGGAAAGGGGAAAATAGAAGAGTAAGATTATTATTATTATTAATATTATTGTTTATAATGCGCCAACATATTCTGTAGCACTGTACATAAGAAAGTTAAAGACAAAGATAAATACAAATTAAACATAGCAAAGCAAGAAGGGCCCTGTCTTTGAGCCTCAAATTCAGTGTCCATAGTGCTTTCACAAAGCACCTTGCAGGATTGAAACTCGCAGACTTACAACTTAAAGAATCAGATCTTGTCATGGAGGGCAGAGAAGAATTTAGGATTCCTCCTGCTAGGCACACTCGGTATATAAGGTCTCACTCTGGGCTTAGTGAAGGATAGACACATCCTCAGGGTCAGGGGACCTATACAATGGTGATGCCCATATACAGTGAGGGGAGAATAGCTCTGTTTCTGCACTATCCAAATCAAAGGAACACAGAGCACCAGAGTGTATTCCTAGATGAGAATATTAACTTAAAAAAGTTGTCATCATGAGGTAACAAATAGTTTATGGAGTGAGTGAGAGTGGTAATAGGCAGAGTGCCAAGATGGGGTGAGAAGTGGCTAATGAAGTAAGTGCCTTTGGGTTATATAAGAGGAGTTTAGCATCCATCAATAAAAAAATTCTTAATTAAACTGTAGGAAAGAAGATGAAGGAAAAGCAGAGCAGGGCTGCTACATTTTATTGGTCCCTAAAGTGATCACATACAATGTCTGGGAGCAGCTTATCAAGAGCTTTCTCCTCATGATGACCATTGCAGGGTTCCAGAAGCTCTTGACACTGACCAGTCAGAAACCCATACCCATAAGTACATGTTATTCATCAATACATAATATAGACAACAAAAAATCTTGTCATGCTACACCCCAGGAACACATTTTGCAATACAAAACTAAAGAAACAACTTTACATACACCACTGGTCACCACATACCACCCTGTCCTAGTAATAAATACACAAATTATTTAAGGATTTACAGCCACTACTAACAGAGGATGCAGAACTGAAACATATATTCCCCAAACCTCCTATTCTACCATTTAGAGAACCACTGAATCTGAGACAAACATTGTTCAGCAGAAGAATGGCCAATGAAGAGTATAAAAAAAAAAATGACACCAACCCTTTCAATACAATTTGCTGTAAACTAAGCATGAGCTAGTGGCACTGATGGATACTTTCTCCTTTGTGGAGACGCTCAGCTTTCAAGCTAACTTTAGAAAAATTGATAAATAAACTCCAATCCTCTGTTTTTTACTTGTGAGCAATTGCTTCCATGACAGAATAAACATCATTGCAAAAAACGACTTTTTAGAGATAAGCCCTATGCCTATCACATATATAGTTGTGAGCAGCAGAAAATGTTGCTAACGCTGACATCATAAAGGGGGCGTGGTTATGATGTAAGTGGGGGTGGGCCTAACAACTGATTTTAACAGAAGCGTGGCGTCCATTTGCATTTCAGAGAAAGACAGCAAAGTGAGAGAGGGAGACAGGTACAGAGAGAGAGGGAGACAGCTACAGAGAGAGAAGAAGACAGGTACAGAGAGAGAAGGAGACAGGTACAGAGAGAGAGGGAGACAGGTACAGAGAGAGAGGGAGACAGGTACAGAGAGAGAGGGAGACAGGTACAGAGAGAGAAGAAGACAGGTACAGAGAGAGAGGGAGACAGGTACAGAGATGGAGACAGGTACAGAGAGGGAGAGAGACAGGTACAGAGAGAGAGGGAGACAGGTACAGAGAGAGAGGGAGACAGGTACAGAGAGAGAGGGAGACAGGTACAGAGAGAGAGGGAGTCAGGTACAGAGAGAGAGGGAGTCAGGTACAGAGAGAGAGGGAGACAGGTACAGAGAGAGAGGGAGACAGGTACAGAGAGAGAGGGAGACAGGTACAGAGAGAGAGGGAGACAGATACAGAGAGAGAAGGAGACAGGTACAGAGAGAGAGGGAGACAGGTACAGAGATGGAGACAGGTACAGAGAGGGAGAGAGACAGGTACAGAGAGAGAGGGAGACAGGTACAGAGAGAGAGGGAGACAGGTACAGAGAGAGAGGGAGACAGGTACAGAGAGAGAGGGAGTCAGGTACAGAGAGAGAGGGAGTCAGGTACAGAGAGAGAGGGAGACAGGTACAGAGAGAGAGGGAGACATAAAGAGAATTACAGAGCAAGAGCACACACAGACAGTGAGGGAGCACAAAGACAGCGCAGAGAGAGTTCACAGATAGAGCGCACAGAGAGTGCAGAGAGATTGCCAAAGAGAGTGAGGGGTACAGAGACAGAGATTGCACACAGACAGCAGTGCACATAGGGTGCAGATAGAGAAAGCATACACGCAGAGAGCATGCCCAGCCGGTACATCTACACATTGTATAGTAATAATAATAATAATAATGCACAAGAGCATGCCCAGCCGGTACATCTACACATTATATAGTAATAATAATAATAATGCACAAGAGCATGCCCAGCCGGTACATCTACACATTATATAGTAATCACATATATAGTTGTGAGCGTACGAGTTGTTGCTAACGCTGCGGGCTCGCGTAGCGAGCCAAGGCCCTCGCAAAGCGAGGGCCGCGGGCTCGCTACGCGAGTCGCGGCCCTTGCGTAGCGAGGGCCTTGGCTCGCGCAGCGAGCCAAGGCCCTCGCAAAGCGAGAGCACTGGGCGAGGGTCTCAGTTGCTGGCATGGAGCGCCGAAGGCGCTCCATGCCAGCAACTGAGACCCTCGCCCAGTGCCCTCGCAAAGCGAGGGCTCGCTACGCGAGTCACGGCCCTCGCATAGCGAGGGCCTTGGCTCGCACAGCGAGCCAAGGCCCTCGCAAAGCGAGGGCACTGGGCGAGGGTCTCAGTTACTGGCATGGAGTGCCGTAGGTGCTCCATGCCAGTACCTGAGGACCTCGCAAAGCGAGGGCCGCAGTTGCTGGCATGGAGCGCCGAAGGCGCTCCATGTCAGCAACTGCGACCCTCGCAAAGTTCACGTCGCAACCCAAAGAGCACGACACACACATTACGGCCTCGCAACACTCGGACGCAACTCGCGAACATTACAAAATGTAAAACCCAATACATACACACAGCACATACATAAAAACCTTACCTACACCAAGAGGGAGCACCCAGGACCTCAAAAATGCCACTTAGACCTTCATTTTACTCGAAATAAAAGAGTTTAGAGACTAAAAAAAACTGTAAGCGAGAGAAAAAATGGCCGCCGAACAAAACGAAAACGAGGCTACAGCACTCTAAACTCGCAAAACAACACAAGAAACTCGCAAAACGCCACAAACGACCTACAGATATTCATACCACACAGTGCACACATTCATCACGCTTACACAGCAGCTCCACACCACTAATGCTCCAGCAACATCAAAACAGATTGCCAGCTCTTCAACACAATGCTTCAAAATAGGTAAAGTATATTCATTTAGTAATCTATTACATATTTCAGTATTATACACCAAACAGCATTAGCTACCTTACAATTTCATTGCCGTCATTTTTTGACGGGCAATATTCTAGTCTCTATATAAACGTTAGTTTCCTTATGGAGAAGATTCCAGCCTTTCAGCCTGGAGCCTAACAGTTTTAGATAGGCTCAAGTGTCGTATGAGGTCATTGAGATCTCCTTGTGTAAAGAAATGTGGTTGTAACGATGAACAGGAAGCCTCAAAAGTTTGATCTAGTCTTATATCATCATCACCATGATCTTTTTCTTGTTCATCATCACAAAATATTACTTCATCAGGTGTTGGCACAGGCAATTCTTCACTATAAAACCACGTTTATGATATTTAAAAATCACCTCACCGCAAATGTAGCAAAATGAGTCCGGATGATTAATACTAATTTCTTGGCATTGTCAACTACGTATTATGAACATAAAATGTACATAAAACTACACAAACAGCAGATACACACTCAATAATTAACATACAGTGCCTTGCAAAAGTATTCACCCCCCATGACTTTTTACCTATTTTGCTACATTACAGCCTTAAGTTCAAAGTTTTGTTAATCTGAATTTTATGTGATGGATCAGAACACAATAGTCTAAGTTGGTGAAGTGAAAGGAGAAAAATATATACATAAAACTATTTTTTAGAAAAAAAAAACAGAAAATTGGCATGTGCGTATGTATTCACCCCCTTTGTTATGAAGCCCATTAAAAGCTCTGGTGCAACCAATTACCTTCAGAAGTCACATAATTAGTGAAATGATGTCCACCTCTGTGCAATCTATGTGCCACATGATGTGTAATTACATATACACACCTTTTTTGAAAGGCCCCAGAGGCTGCAACACCTAATAGACACCACTAACCAAACACTGCCATGAAGACCAAGGAACTCTCCAAACAAGTAAGGGACAATGTTGTTGTTACAAGTCAGGGTTAGTTTAAAAAAAAATATCCAAATCTTTAATGATCCCCAGGAGCACCATCAAATCTATCATAACCAAATGGAAAGCACATGGCACAATAGCAAACCTGTCAAGAGACATCAGCCCACCAAAACTCACGGACCGGACAAGGAGGGCATTAATCAGAGAGGAAGCACAGAGACCTAAGGTAACCCTGGAGGAGCTGCAGAGTCCCACATCAGACACTGGAGTATCTGTACATAGGACAACAATAAGCCGTATGTTCCATAGAGTTGGGCTTCATGGCACAGTGGCCAGAAGAAAGCCATTACTTTCAACAAAAAACAAAATGGCATGTTTTGATTTTGTGAAAAGGCATGTGGTAGACTCCCAAAATGTATGGAGGAAGGTGCTCTGGTCTGATGAGACTAAAATTTAACTTTTCAGCCATCAAAGAAAATGCTATGTCTGGCGCAAACCCAACACATCACATCACCCAAAGAACACATCCCCACAGTGAAACATGGGGGTGGCAGCATCATGCTGTGGGGATGTTTTTCAGCAACCGAGACTGGGGAATTGGTCAGAGTTGATTAAAAGATGGATGGTTCTAAATACAGGGATATTCTTGAGCAAAACACTCCGTGCGTGATTTAAGGCTAGGACGGAGGTTCACCTTCCAGCAGGACAATGACCCCAAACACACTGCTAAAGCAACACTTGGGTGGTTTAAAGGGAAACATGTAAATGTGTTGGAATGGCCGAGTCACAGCCCAGACCTCAATCCAATAGAAAATCTGTGGTCAGACTTAAAGATTGCTGTTCACAAACGCAAACCATCCAACTTGAAGGACGTGGAGCAGTTTTGCAAGGAGGAATGGGCAAAAATACCAGTGGTAAGATGTGGCAAGCTCATAGAGACTTATCCAAAGTGACTTGGAGCTGTCATTGTAGCAAAACATGGCTCTACAAAGTATTGACTTTAGGGGGGTGAATAGTTATGCACATTGACTTTTTCTGTTATTTGGTTTTTGCTTCACTATAATAAAAAAAAAACATCTTCAAAGTTGTGGGCATGTTCTGTGAATTAAATGATGCAAATCCTCAAACAATCCATGTTAATTCCAGGTTGTGAGGCAACTAAACACGAAAAATGCCAAGGTGGGTGAATACTATTGCAAGGCACTGTATCTTAACGCTGTATGAATGTGTTATATAGCACAATGTATTATGTTAAATAGGACGTAGCTTTAATACTATGGGTGATAGAACAATTCTGAGATCAGTGAGATAAATTACATATAGCACAACCCCTATTTGCTTTGAGACCAAATCTTTGTTGAACAGTGTAATGGGTATCACTTTTTTATTTAGGCTTATTTGATTTTAAAAATCCCTATTTATATCACTGGATATTTGTATAAACGTTAAAGGAATTACCACGTAATAAGAAAGTGCTATTTCCCAGGTGACCAGGAGACACTATTCCTCATTCTATAGTATTAGTTCCTTAACACACTTATAATACCAAAAGGAAGATGTGGTGTGTTATAATAGCGAAATATAAATTGTCTTTAAAATTAAGTTCAGAAAGAAAAAAGAAAAATTTGGTGTTTAAGCAAAATCATTAAGTTACTCAACTTTTATAGACCTGTGGGAATGAATTTATTAAATTAATTTGTGAGTAAAATAGGACCTTTTATAAATATATTAACTAATAATAGGAACTAGTTTTAATAATTAGTTATTAAACTCCCTCAAAGGATTACAGTGACAACAGTCAATCTGGTTCTTTGGGTTACATAAAGTGTATCCAATATGGTTTCCAAATTTGGTGTAGTATTTAGTTACTCTATCTAAACGTAAAACCGCACGGCCTTGATAACTTGCATTGTCTAATCTTGTAGCCCTTTCAATATTATAACTTCACTATTGCCCAAAATGTCCGTCCTTTTTCTTTAGTGTTAAATGTAACCCTTTGTTTGGTGAAAACTTGATATTACCAAATATTATGTTAAGATTTTCAAATATAAATAATGTATGTTAGTTAGAATTTGCTAAAATAAATATTTATGTCACTTCACATCTATGATATTTTTATCAAAATTGTAAAGACTGTGGACCACAAATTCAAACCAATGCATCTAATATATTGAATTTCACGTAAATGACTTGATAATTTATCTCACACGCATGTTAACGTGTTACCAATACCAACATTTCTTAGGGGCACGGTTGTTTGTGCCTCACGAGTCCTAACACCCGGTACCTTTACCTCTAGTCGACTTTGGTAGTCTTTTCTATATTATAATATTGCAGAGCATCATTTTTGTTGCTTGATGAAGTGAAAAGAGTAACTTTATTTAGAACCTGAAGTCTTTATTTAACAAGAGAGCAGCAAAACTGCCACTAATTTCCATTTATCATGTTATTCTTATTATAAATGACTGAGTATATATTATGGCTCCTGATGCTGCTGATAGTTAAGCAACAACTTTATATCAGAAGGGCTTCATAATTACACAAAATGGTAATCCCTTTTTCACAGTTTTAAATGGGACCCTGTACTTGCAAATAAATAATTATTAACTGGGGAGTTGAACTCACTTATTTAGTCATGCATGTTCATTCTGACTGTTCATAAAATAAATCAAGTGACATATATGGATGTTTTCTTATTTATGTAAGGATCATAGTGCATTTTTGATTTAGATTTATTTTGCAAGGTTATAATTGCAATATATTGTATATACTGTATTTTGATCCTTATATATGTAATGCGGCATTGACCTATAAATATATTTTGATTTATTAGTGGTATGTTATTGAGGTCTAGCTTGTATTATATATATATTTTTTTTTTAATTGTCCATTTTTCTAAATACTAAATATTTATGTACGAAAACTTCCCTCTGTGCGTGGAATTAATGTCAAAATAAGGTGAAGTCTCCTTTGCTTATCAATGGGGATCCTTTTGTAATATGAAAGAAGATCATCTGCAAGTTTTGCAATCATAACTAATCAAAGTACAGAGAGATTTAGTGAGGGATGTAAAGTTACATGAGACGAACTCATGAACCACACTACTGCAGGCCTGTGACTCCTTGGGCTAGGCTCCACAGGGATGGGTTCTGGGTCTTTTGGACCTTCTCCTGGATATCTATGTAACAGCAACAGACCATAATGATCTTGCATACATATTGTGGGTAGTACTATAGGGCACCACCAAAAGTATGCGGGCACCGGAAGGGTAAACTTGATGGACTTAAAGTCTTATTAACAAACTTAATTACTATGGGCCTCATTCTATTATCGTCCGTAGGAGATGCGGTACTGCAATGACCGGCCGCAAGCTAGTTGCCTATTCTATTCCCTTCCGGCCGGGGATTCCGGCAGGCTTGCGGCCGGTGCCTTGCTATCCCTTGCGGCCGCAGGCGCCGGAGGAAAGCCTTTGATCGTAAACGGCCGTAAGAAAATCCTGGCTGCTATTCAATTGCTCCGGGAACCCTCCCTGCAAGGCGAAAACCGAGAGGCAGCTTACTTGCAGCAAAAAGGTCCCGCAGGCACACAATTAAGCACATTATAAAGCCATCCTGCACTCTGAGGAGACTATAAAGTGATTGTAGGTGTTAGCATTAATAGCACAACATTCCCCTACACTCAAATCCATAAATACATTTTATTTTAATTTATATCAAATATCCATGTAAAAAGTCCAGAGGGCTTGGAGCACCTCAGACCCGCCCACGCTGCGGCCGAAAAATAAACGGTTAAAGTAATCTCGGATTTGGGCTGATGTGCAAGCTTGAGAGGTGGTTGCTATTAATCCTCATGTCCCCTATTATGATCCCTAGCATTTGCAGAGCTTTACAGTGCCGTCTTGAATTTATTTTTGCATTTAAAGATTTCTGAGCTTACGGCCGATTGCAAGATATACGGCCGGCCGTAAGGGGATAGCCTTGTGGCGCCGTATAATTGAATTGCAAGGTAACGGGAGCCCCGCAAGGAATCGCAGCCTTGTGGCCGATTTACGGCCGATAATAGAATGAGGCCCTAAGTATGTGACTATATGTGTATGTTGATCATAATTATGAGCATGTTGTTTTTTGACCATGGGCCCAATCTCAAGATCTATTGGGAATCTGTCTTTGCTCCTGATCACATGTATCTCAGACTAACACATGCTCTTGATGTCCACAGGTCAGTTATGGAGCTATGGATCCAGTCCTCAGTGATAGACTCCGATTTCCATTCTTCTTACGCACAGTCCCAAGTGGTCTATCTAAGAATAGTGTTATCATTAAGGTTCTGCAACACTTTGGCTGGACCTGGGTGGGAATTGTTGCAACAGAAGATGACAGCAGCCAAAGAGGAGGTCAAGAACTCAAGGAGCAGATTATCAGTAGTGGGGGTTGTGTGGCTTATTTAGAATTATTAGGTAAAGACATAAGCACTAACATTGAACAACTATCAAAGGTATTTTCTTTAATAGAAACTTCTACTGCCAATGTTGTTATTCTATACTGCACTGTAGATCAATTCAGTCAGTTCTTTCTTTTAAATATTAAATTTGACATTACTTGGATTATCACATGTTCTTGGCCACTTGTTGAAACTTTACCTTATTCAGTGCTAGAAAAATTAAGTGGGTCTCTAACACTTTCTGTCAAAAAAGTACATATACCTGGGTTTAAAGAATTTCTTTATAGTGCAAGCCCACAAAAATACCCTACTGATTACAGATTACGATTTACCTGGTCAGTAATATTTTCCTGTGACCATTCAAGTTATTCCAATGACCCAAGTCACTATTCACCATTTCACTACCCCTCATGCACAGGGAATGAGACTCTGCAGACTCTTCCACTGGATGTATATGACGTCTACAACTTCAGGACCACCTACAGCATTTATATAGCAGTCTATGCAGTGGCTCACGCTCTACACGCAATGTTGTCAGAACAAGCAGACAAGACGATGGAATACAAACAGCAGAAGGTACAAAAAGTTCTAGTGAAATCTGTAGAATGGATATAGACTTAGATACGTAGAAGGAAATGGAGCATCGCTATGTATTGGATTTATCATACATAGCAGTTTTAATGCAATATATATTATATGTAGCACCGGTGTATATTCAATCTACAGCAAACAAACAAATGACACACTCACAGGAAGGTATACATTGGTAGGAACTCCACTAGCAATAAGTAAAAGGTCTTCTTTATTATTAAATTATGAAATATTATTATGGTAATTTATTTTATAGATTGTATTATTATTATATATTTAATTATATATTTAATTTGTATCTTAACCCGAAAACAAATCTACACATTTTTCTTATCACAAGAAAAAATATCATTATTGAGAACTAATAAACCACATTTATATGTAACAGAGGCAAATTTGAAGATATAATACATGAACTATGGGCTGGTGTCTATGGAGTATATGGGACACTAGTCTCTGGCACCCTGCATGGTAGAGTACCTGCCTATTATATCCAGAGCCATAGATAAGAAAATGCAAATCCCTCTTTCTATTGTCAGTAAAGGATGGTACACTCTGGATATTTGTTTAAACTTGTATATTGGTATATAATTTTATTTCTATATAGCGGTCTTTATGTTTAGGGGGACAGAGCAGTTATATCTTGGCGTATGGACATTTTATCAGACAGCTCTGTGGATTTCCCTGGTGGTTCTCTGTATATCTAGGAATCTTTTCTCCAGCAATATGTTTGTTTCTTGATGGGATTTTGATGGGTGAGAGAACTTCGTTTGTGTATTTGGGAGTATTGCTTGGTGTTTTTGTGCCTAGACAATAATCAAGTTACATCAGTTTGTATGTCCTGGATTATAAAGTTTTGTACAGAGTCTTGACATGTGTTTCTCAGCACCAGATCCCTATACGGATCTAAAAACTGCCACATTTTATAGAGCCTCAAAAATATTCCTCTACTATGGCATCAATAGAGGCTCTGTAGCAAGGTTGTTATTGTTCAGTCAAATACGACTCTCTGTGACCCTATGGACCTCAGCACACCAGGTACATATTGTGTCTGGTTCTACCAAATCCATAAACTTTTCATGCTATGACCTGCCCATCTTCAGTTACACTGCATGTGTTTGCTCACAGCTTCATTGAATTACACCACGGAAAGGTAGCAATCCAAAAGGGGCTGCAGCAAGATATATAATCCTTAAATAATCAAATAAATTATAAAAAAAATGTCTAATGGAGTATCCATCAGGGTTTAGAGGACATAGAAAACAGAACAAGACAGGATAAAATATGGCTAGTGGGCTTACTTGAAAGAATTGAAGGGCCGAGGTGGACTCTGTTTCTATTGAACTGCCTAAGAGCAAATTATCTTTTTATGGAAGAAGAGCTAAATAGAATGATAAAGTCAATGCCATTAAGGGAAACACTGTGCCAAATAGATATCTCATTGACTATTATAAACTTTTAGTATATTAATTTTATTATTATTAATAACTTTAGATAAAATCAAATCAATCTTGATTGCTCTGTTTAATTATTTACATTATCTTCAGAGATCCATTAAGTCCCTGAAGAAAAATTCTCTGTAACATAGGTATTTTTAATAACTTATGGTGCAATAAGCCAGAATTTGTCAATAACTTACACAAGACACAATTAAAATCCTTATACATTCTCTCATCATCTCTCAACTAGACCACTGCAACTCTCTTCTTGTTGGCCTACCTACCACCCGACTATCTCCACTTCAATCCATTATGAATGCCTCTGCTAGACTCATCTTCCGTACACAACGCTCAGTGTCGGCATCACCTCTCTCTCAATCACTCCACTGGCTTCCCTTAGCCTCAAGAATAAAATTTAAAATCATGACCCTAACTTACAAAGCCCTCAATAATAATGCTCCCCCATACATCTCTGCTCTCATCTCCAAATACTCCCCCACCCGCCCTCTTCGTTCTTGTAATGATCTTCTTCTTTCTACAACTCTTGTCAACTCCTCTCACTCCCGCCTCCAGGACTTTTCTCGTGCTGCCCCGTGCCTCAAAACATTTAAAACCTTACTGAAAACGCATCTTTTTAAAGAAGCATATCACCTTCCACCCTAACACACTTATCACCTCTCTCTCCCTCTTTTACTACTCACTATCCCTTAGATTGTAAGTCTGCGAGTTTCTATCCTAAGTACTTTGGGAATGCACCATGGACATTGGATTCCTAGCTCAGGGACCCTCTTCCTTTGCTAAATGTTAATCTGTATTTATCACTGTCTGAACCTAATTTATGTAGAGCGCTACGGAATATGTTGGCGCATTATAAAAAACTATAATAATAATAATAAGCCCCTGTCTTATGACCGTTACTGCCTCAAGACTTTGGATGTGTGTAGGGATAAACAAATTGTTGATCTGGAGTCTTTTTATAATAGGAATCTTAGACTTATTGAAACATTTGCAAACACGAAAGGTAAGTATGACATACAGGATCAAGACTGGTTAGCATATTATCAGGTCTACAACCTTTTAAACTATTTAATATATGTAGAAGAAAAACACAGGTATCCGTGAAGATCATATATCTAATGATGGATAGCGCGGTGGAAGGAGAAGATAGTTTGTTGGTGAGAAAGTGGGCATCTAGCGGTATGGAGAATATGACAAATAAAAAGGTTATGCCAAAGCTTAGTTAGGGTTCATAAATGTACTCAGCAGATTTACATGATATTCAGCTACAATTAATACACCAAGCATACTACTCTCCCTCTATACTCTTGAATATCACATATATCGTTCTGAGCACTATGAGTCATCACATACGGAGCACGCCACAACTGCGGCCCTCGCAAAGCAAGGGCCAGAGTTGCTGACAAGGAGCGCCTGGAGATGAGCGCTGTACGACTTTCAGACCGCAAATGCGGTCCCTCGCTAAGCGAGGGGCCGCACTTGCTGAGGTGGAGGCTCCCACATCGGCTGCAATGAGCCGGGGTCCGCATTTGCTGAGGTGGAGGCTCTACGGAGTTGCAAACGCAATGACTAAATAAGGGCTTACACAAAAAAAATAAGAGCCGCTGGAAAAAAACACAGACTCCCAAAAATAAGACCGTAACGGCCAACCCGCGCACAGCGGAAAACATAAAAAAAACACAAAATACTGTATATACTCGAGTATTAGCCGAGGTTTTCAGCCCTTTTTTTAAGGCTAAAAAGGGCCCCCTTGGCTTATACTTGAGTCACTTTCCCCCCGTGTCTCTCTAACCCGCCGTGTCTCTCTACCCCCCCGTGTCTCTCAACCCCCCGTGTCTCTCTAACTCCCCCGTGTCACTTTTCCTCCACCCCTCCTCATCCTAAACCCCCTTCCTCACTTTACCCCTCTAAATACCTCCCCTCTCCCTTTCACCTCACTTACCTCCATCTGCAGCTGCTCCTCCGGCCTCCGCTCCATCCTGCGTCGGGACCCTTTTATATGCTTATGACGTGACGTCACATGCTCGCCACGTCATTAGCATTGGCCGGGTCAAGACGCAGGAAAGAGCGGAGACCGGAGGATCAGCTGCAGATGGAGTTAAGTGAGGGGAGAGGGGGAGGTATTTAGAGGGGTAAAGTGAGGAAGGGGGTTTAGGATGAGGAGGGATAAAGTGAGGAGGGGGTTTTAGGATGAGGATGGGGGGTTTAGGATGAGAATGGGGGGATTAGGATGAGGATGGGGAGGGTTTAGGATGAGGATGGGGGCTGAGGATAGGTTGAGGAGAGAGGTTTAGGATGAGGATGGGGGGTTGAGGAGGGGGGCTGAGGAGAGAGGTTTTGGAGGGGGGCTGAGGAGAGAGGTTGAGGAGGGAGGTTTAGGATGAGGATGGAGGGGTTGAGGAGGGAGGTTTAGGATGGTGATTGCGGAGCTGGGATTGAGGATGAGTGAGTTGAGGATGAGGATGGGGGGTTTAGGAGGGAGGTTTAGGATGGGGATGTGGGAGGTTGAGGATAGGGGGTAAGGATGGGGGTTTGTGATTGAAGAAGGGGGTTGAGGAGGGAGGTTGAGGAGGGGGTTTAGAATGAGAAGGGAGGATGAGGGGGAGGTTGAGGAGGGGGCTGAGGAGAGAGGTTTTGGAGGGGGCTGAGGAGAGAGGTTGAGGATGAGGGGCTGAGGAGAGAGGTTGAGCAGGGAGGTTTAGGATGAGGATGGGTGGTTGAGGAGGGAGGTTTAGGATGGGGATGGTGGGTTGAGGAGGGAGGTTTAGGATGGTGGGGGGGGGATTGAGGATGGAGGGGTTGAGGGGGGAAGTTGAGGAGGGAGGTTTAGGATGGGGATGGGGGGATTGAGGATGTGGATGGGTTGAAGAAGGGGGTTGAGGAGGGGGGTGAGGTTGAGGAGGGGGCTGAGGAGAGAGGTTTTGGAGGGGGGCTGAGGAGAGAGGTTGAGGAGGAAGGTTTAGGATGAGGATGGGGGGCTGAGGAGAGAGGTTGAGGAGGGAGGTTTAGCATGAGGATGGGGGTTGAGGAGGGAGGTTTAGGATGGGGATGGGGGGTTAAGGATGGGGAAGTTGAGGAGGGAGGTTTAGGATGGGGGGTGGAGGGATTGAGGATGAGGATGGAGGGGTTGAGGATGGGGGTTGAGGTTGAAGAAGGGGGTTGAGACAGGGAAGGGAGAGAGGGGAAGAGACACAGGGAAGGAAGAGGGGTGAAGAGACACAGGGAAGGGAGAGGGGTGAAGAGACACAGGGGAGGGAGAGGGGGGACACAAGAGGGGGACACAGAGAGCACAAGAGGGACACAGGGGGCAGCACATTTCCCACCCTCAGCTTATACTCGAGTCACTCATTTTTCCCAGTATTTTGTGGTAAAATAGGTCCCTCGGCTTATACTCGGGTCGGCTTATACTCGAGTATATACGGTACACACAAAAATAAAATACAAACCTTACCCACAGCAAGGGGGGACACAGAGGAGATGCCTTCAGCCAATCACAATGGGATACACCCCCATGTAGTGAGTGGGTGTAGACATCTGCGCATTCTCATTGGCTGACGTTAGCCAATGAGAATGCGCAGATGTCTTCACCCAATCACTCCGTGGGGGTGTATCCCATAGTGATTGGCTGAAGGCATCTGCGCCTTGTGATTGGTTCCAATAAAGATTGACAGGTGCTTTAGCCAATCGGGGTGGGATTTTGGGGTGTATCCCATCCTGATTGGCTCACACATTGACGACTTCTGATTGGCTGAAATTGATAGACAGCTTTTTCAGCCAATCACAAGCCACCATTGCCAATTTCCTCCCGGAAAAGGCTCCTGGAGGCTCATTAGCATCAGGGAGGTCTGTGAGTGCAGACCTCCGTTAGTTTTCTGATTTTTATTTTTTTAGACCGTGCATGGTTGCAGGGCCCAACCAGGACTGAAGGGAAGGAGGCCGGGGACATCGCAGGGAGGTAAGTTGAATGTATATTTATATGTTTATATGTTTATTTTATTTGGTGTCTGTATATTGTATTAATGTATTGTGTTTATTTTATCAGTGCCGCGCCGGAGAAGAACTGAAGAATGACGGGACATGCTGGAAAGGTGAGTAGAATATTTAGAATGTATACCATGTTTATTTTATGTTAATGTTTTGTACACATTTTTTTGTTTTGTTTTACCCCTACGTTAGTGATCTGAAGGGACATCTTAAAGTTAAGTGGTCTTAATTATTTTATTTTAGCTTAGAATTAGGGTCTGTGTATGTAGTTAGGATTTTAATTATTTTATTTTAGCTTAGAATTCGGGTTTCTGTATGTAGTAAGGATTTATTGTATATTAGATAGATAGGAGGATATATTTGATATACGGTAGTTAGGATTTATTTTATATTAAATAGATTGTATGTTAGATAGATAGGGGGTATTTGATTTGTATTATATGTATTGTATGTAATGTAATGTATTGTATGTATGTATTGTATTTTGTAGGTCTGTCCTACCTTTTCAGGTGTGTAATTTTTTTTCTGTAGTGGTGGTGGGGGGGGGGTTGTAATGTATTTTTTTTTATTTTCTGTAATGTAGGTTTTTTTATTTTCTGTAAGGTATTTTTTTTTGTAATTAGAGTGTTGGGGAGGTTTATTAGGGGGTAGGTAGTGTAGGTAGGTAGTGTAAGTGTTAATAGATTAGTGTAGAGGGGGGTTAGTTTAGATTTAATGGTTTATTGGGTGTTATAGTGTAGCGTTTGTAGTTAGTGTCATGATGGTCCTTGTGGACCATCATGGCACTTATGTGGTTAATGTTAGGGTTTTAACAGCCATATAAGTGTCATAATATTCCCTTATGGGACTGATGGGGTTAAATAGAGGCTTATGGGGGTCTGTATTGACCCCCATGAGTTATAGGGTTAATTATTGGCTTATAGGGGTCTGTATTGACCCCCATGAGTAATAGGGCTTATTAAGGCCTTATGGGGGTCTGTATTGACCCCCATGAGTGACAGGGTTAATTAAGTGCTTATGGGGATCTGTATTGACCCCCATGAGTTATAGGGTTAATTATTGGCTTATGGGGATCTGTATTGACCCCCATGAGTTATGGGGTTAATTTTAGTTGCCTGGTAGTGATGTCGCGAACATAAAATTTTCGGTTTGCAAACGCAAATGTTCGCGAACCTGGCGAACCGCCGTAGACTTCAATGGGCAGGCGGATTTTAAAACCAACAGGGACTCTTTCTGGCCACAATAGTGATGGAAAAGTTGTTTTAAGGGGACTAACACCTGCACTGTGGCATGCCGGAGGGGGATCCATGTCAAAACTCCCACGGAAAATTACATAGTTGATGCAGAGTCTGGTTTTAATCCATAAAGGGCATAAATAACCTAACACCCCCCTCCATCATCATCCTCCCCTGTATCTCTTTACCCCCTCCCTCATCATCCTCCCCTGTGTCTCTTTCTTCCCTTCCTCATCACCCTCCCCTGTGTCTCATCCCCCCTCCCTCATCGTACTCCTACCTCCCTCATCATCCTGCCCTGTATCTCTTTACCCCCTCCCTCATCATCCTCCTCTGTGTCTCTTCCCCCCTCGATCATCACCCCCCCTGTGTCTCTTTCACCCCTTCCTCATCACCCTCCCCTGTATCTCTTTACCCCCTCGCTCATCATCCTTCCCTGTGTCTGTTTCCCCCCTCCCTCATCATCCTCCCCTGTGTCTCTTCACCCCTCCCTCATCATCCTCCTTCTCTCCCTTGATGATAAGGGGGGGAAGAGACACAGGGATAAGTGTGAGGGGTGTTAGGGATAAGGGTGAGGGGGTTAGGTGTTAGGGTGAGGGGTGTTAGGGCTAAGTGTGAGGGGTGTTAGGGATAAGTGTAAGGGGTGTTAGGGATAAGTGTAAGGGGTGTTAGGGTGAGGCATGTTAGGAATAAGTGTGAGGGGTGTTAGGTCTTAGGTGTTAGGTTGATGGGTGTTATGGATAAGTGTGATGGGTGTTAGGGTTAGGTGTTAGGGTAAGGGGTGTTAGGGATAAGTGTGAGGGGTGTTAGGGTTAGGTGTTAGGGTGAGGGATGTTAGGGTTAGGTGTTAGGGATAAGTGTGAGGGGTGTTAGGGTTAGGGTAAGGGGTGTTAGGGATAAGTGTGAGGGGTGTTAGGGTGAGGTGTGTTAGGGATAAGGGTGAGGGGTGTTAGGGATAAGTGTAAGGGGTGTTAGGGTGAGGGATGTTAGGGTTAGGTGTTAGGGATAAGTGTGAGGGGTGTTAGGGTTAGGGTGAGGGGTGTTAGGGATAAGTGTAAGGGGTGTTAGGGTTAGGTGTTAGGGTGAGGGATGTTAGGGTTAGGTGTTAGGGATAAGTGTAAGGGGTGTTAGGCTTAGGGTTAGGTGTTAGGGATAAGTGTGAGGGGTGTTAGGGTTAGGTGTGAGGGTGAGGGGTGTTAAGGATAAGTTTAAGGGGTGTTAGGGTGAGGCATGTTAGGAATAAGTGTGAGGGGTGTTTGGTCTTAGGGATAAGTGTGAGGGGTGTTAGGGTTAGGTGTTAGGTTGATGGGTGTTATGGATAAGTGTAAGGGGTGTTAGGGTTGGGTGCTAAGGTGAGGGGAGGATGATGATAAGGGGGGGAAGAGACACAGGGGTGTCCTTGCAGCAGAGATCAAAAGAGTCCTTCAGGACTGTATTGCACACTGTGTACAGTAGCCTAGCTATGGTTTTCCCTATTGATGCAGTATCACCTACACTCAGCCTCCTCTCAGTAAGACTGCAAGTTAGTTATGATTCCGAAATGGCTGCTGTCCATGAGTTAGAAGGGTCTGGAAGGCAGGGTATGATGCTGATTGGCTGGAATGTGTCTGCTGACTGTGAGTTGCAGGGTCAAAGTTTGCTCAATGATAAAGTATAGGGGGCGGGTCGAATATCGCATATGTTCACAGTTCGTCGCGAATGCGAACATGCTATGTTCGCCGGGAACATCTCTATTGCCTGGGGTTAATATTTTTAGTGCGAGTCCTTTCAGGACCTTTACTGTCCTTTAAGGACCCGCAAGGCGGGAAATATAAAAATGTAAATGCAGCGGGTTCACGATCGGTGCTGATCGGGGACCCCCGCTGCAAGGGGTTAATGTGGGGGGGCTGCCGGGGCCCCTATGGACCCCTCCAGCAAGGGGTTTATGTGGGGACACTTCGGGGGTCCCGATGTGGAACCCCAGCATAGAGGGGGTTAATTTTAGGTGCCGCAATTAGTAATATTGTGCCACGGGCACTTTAAGGAGCCGCGGCGGCGAATTTAAAAATTTTAAATGCAGCGTGAGCCTGATCGGTGCCGATCGGGGACCCCCGCTGCAAGGGGTTAATGTGGGGTTGCTGCATGCTGCAGGATGGAGACCCCTGCAGCATGGGGATGTGTATAGGGAGCAGGGGAAGCCTCACACGGCTGTCTCGGGTTGCTCCGAGGCAGCACGTAGAGGCTTTAGGATCCCTTGCTAGCACTTTTTGTGCTCTGAGGGATTCTTCCGAGATGCGAGAATCGCTCGTAGATTTATGGCTGCGTGTGACTATGTAGCTCTCTCGGAGCCTATTCTCGCCCATTTTTCGTAGTCATATCGCAAAGCAGGCTGCGAGATATTCGGTCCTCGCAAACAGCAAAAAACTGCCTTTTGCGAGGACCGAGTGAACTACGACGGAGAATTTAATGAGGCCCTTACTGTCTGAGGCAAACAGCATTTTATTTCACCATCATTTTTGACGGGCAAGTCGCTAGTATAGATATATTGATAATTTATGTTGGAAATGTGGGATGTTTAATACCAAATGTTTGCATTACTTTTGGGAATATAATAAAAGTTCAAATCTGCTTATGTAAGTGGCTGAATGTGAACCTGGCTTTGAATCAGAAGGACATTATAGATTAAGCAGATTGTTAAAAAGCATAGAGTATATATAATGTTTTGTAATTAGCTGGGAAAAAAACTAATATCAAGCATGGTGTATAGATGTTTAATACTTGATCAACAGGATATGTTGGAAAATGCTAGAAACCAGAGTGTTTTATAAATAAATAATAGGTTTATTTAACAACAATTCCTGTTGAACTGCAAAATGGAGTCTGATAAATGTTTAAAAAGATTGTATAAGTATAGTATTAGAGCTTGGATCAGCTGTTAGGGTCTCAGAGGATCTTCTTGTTTTCTTCTTTTATTTTTTCTTCTGTGCAATTGTGATTTATGGGATTGTGGTTGTTGAGAATTTGTCTTTTGCTGTTTTGCTGATATACAATAGTGTAAATAGACATTAAGTTATAATTATATGATCTAATGACATATTTTACATATGTAGTATGAAATATGTGTATGTATAACATTACCACCTATACAATGGGGTCCTTTTAGATCCCAATGGTATAATAGACTTCAACCATTATATTTTCTAGAAATACTATATTCTTCCATAACATAAGACATTTTTTGTATAATTTCTACAAATACTATATATTGTTTTGGGTGGGTGAATAATCAAAACCACAGGTATAATTAAAAATATACATTGTACATAAATCTAAATACTGTTAAATGATGTGTTTAGACAAACAGATAACAGAAAAAAGGACAATATTTACAAGAATAAAACAGATATAATATCTACATTATGTTAGATAAAAATACATTATACTACCCCATAAAGTCAGCTTTTCCTTCTCTTGGGCTTCCCTTGCCTCCTCTCCTGGACTTCTGGCAGTGGCTCTTTTCTCTTGAATAGTACTTGGATTTTTATAATCCATTTGGCTATGTCCCACTGTCATGGAATTTTAATATGACAACATTTTTTAATTTTTTTTTTAATTTTAAAAAGTTTATGAATTTTTTTGCAAAACAAAAAATAGTACAGTAAAAACATACATAGCATTCCCATACATAATACAATTTGTCTTTTGTACAAATCTATTATCCCAAAAAACAAACATAGTAGAATATACATAAAATGTATACAAATATTTGTTTTCCCTCCTTCTCTTTCCCCTTCCTTTTCTTTTCTTCCATCTACAATTTCTTGATTTATTAGTCTTATCACTAGAATTTAATAGCATTGCTATTTTAATTCCCAACATGGAGATTTGCATAACATATACTAGCCTATCAAGCACTCTGTGTTGTGATAAATATTAATATTGCTGGTAATAGTTCTATTACTCATACGTTCATTTGTATTGAATCAAATATTAGCACAGTGATTAAAGTCAACACAAAAAAATAATTTGGCAAACTGAATTACCCTTACTAAGAAATAGCATACAGAACAAAACCGAGGACATAACAAAACAAAGAATAACCAAAACAAGGAGGGAGGGGGTCTACTCCTATTTTCATTCCCCTCTCATCCAATACCTCACCTTTTTCCATTATTAAAAATTAAATAAAACATCAATGCTCTCTATATTTCTTAGTTGCATTCCTTGTATCTGGAGAACAAATGTGATCTAGTGAATCTATTTCAATAAACCTATTACAAGCAACTACTTCTTTTAACACCGCCCCGGATGGGATATTTGCATTTTTCCAAGACTTTGTAAGTAGCCACTTGGCCACTAAAAGTTTATTAATTAATATGGCTGCCTCTGTTTTAGTTATATGTGGTGGAAATATGTGAAATATTACTATTTCTCGTAGCAATGTCAACTCTTTTTTTGTTAATTTTTAAATGTTAAATATACCCATTTCCCAAAAATAATTAACAGCTTTACAAGACCAACATACAGTACATGTAATTGAGTTCCTCTATCTTGGCAGCCCCTCCAACAAGATTTATGGGAAGGGTCTTGTGAAACATTTTCAAGAAAGTACTAAGTACCGTCTTTGATGTACTTTAAAGTAGATTTCCTGTAAATTAACAACTTTAGTTACTTTTTTAGTTAATAGGAATTCCTTAAACAAAGTAGAAATGTCCCATTCCTGTTTAAGATCTCTTCCCCGCTTTAGTATTGCTGGAGTTTTATTCTTTCCTTCCTCATTTTTGATCAATCTCATGTATTTTAGATATACCGTATTTTTCGCCCTATAAGACGCACCGGCAGATAAGACGCACCTAGTTTTTAGAGGAGGAAAACAAGAAAAAAAAATCTGAATCAAACACAAATACACTTTACACACAGATACACACCTACATTACACACAAATATATATATATATATATATATATATATATATATATATATATAGATACACATACATACATGTACATACACACATAAATATACATACACATACATACATATATACACACACATACATGCACACATACATGCACACATACACATACACACACATACATACATACACACACACACATACACACATACACATACATATCCATATACTGCAGCATTTGGGAGCATTTGGGAGCCCTTGACCCTCCCTGACCCTCCTGATCCTCCCTGATCCTCCCTGACCCTCCTGATCCTCCCTGACCCTCCTGATCCTCCCTGACCCCCCTGATCCTCACCTTTCTTCTGATCTCTGCCATCTTGATCTCACCCCAGCGCTTCCTACCAGCACTCCTCGTGTACTGCAGCGTTGCATGTGTGACGTCACTAGGACGCACCGGCCGACGCGATGCTGGTAGGAAGCGCTGGGGTGAGATCAAGAGGACAGAGGCAGTTTGAAAAGGTATATTCGCCGTATAAGACGCACCAACTTTCCTCCCCCAGTTTTGGGGAAGAAAAAGTGCGTCTTATACGGCGAAAAATACGGTAGTTAAATTGGTATCTATCAAATAAATGTTTTCAAAATGGGTAATATCTCTAAGCTTCCTCAGATTGAAGTCAGAGTTACGTATAGTATTTTGAAAAGCAAGGTGGTTTAACCATTGGAACTTATTAAGTCTATTATTTGCTAATAACTTCTCAAAGGATATAAATGATTAATTTTTGTATAAATCCATCAGATAGGTTAGACCGAGTTTACTCCAACAATTTGGAAACTCCAAGGTGGGGCATCCAGGACCTCTGAAAGTGAAGTTACACCTCCAGTTAAGTCCAAATTCCTGAGTTCAGACACACGAAAATCCCCTAAGCGAGAGAAAAAATGGCCGCCGAAAAAAACAAAAACGAGGCTCAAAGACCCAGGACCGCCCAGCCACCTACAACTTACCCAAGAAGGGATCCGAGATAAGCTCGGAAACCCGCATTAACCCCATGGGATCCGAGATAAGCTCCGAGCCCTGCATTAACGCCACATTAACCATCGCAGAGGGTGTCCTGATCACATGTGATCGGGGACCCCGGCTGCAATGAAAAATCTAAATTCCCGTGTTAGGGTCTGTAAAGAACCGTAAAGGTCCTTAAAGGACCCATTATAAAAAAATAAAATATACACCATCACCCTGTCACTCATGGGGGTCAATATAGAACCCAATAAGTCCTTTAGTAACCCTGTCACTCATGGGGGTCAATACAGACCCCCATAAACCCCTAATTAACCCTGTCACTCATGGGGGTCAATATAGACCCCCATAAGCCCTTCGTTAACCCTGTCACTCATGGGGGTCAATACAGACCCCCATAAGCCCTTCATTAAACCTATCACTCATGGATGTCAATACAGACCCCCATAAGCACTTCATTAACTGTGTCACTCATGCGGGTCAATACAGGCCCCCATAAGCACTTCATTAACCCTGTCACTCATGGGGGTCAATATAGACCCCTATAAGCCATTAATTAATCCTGTCACTCATGGGGGTCAATACTGACCCCATAAGTCCTTCATTAAACCTATCACTCATGGGGGTCAATACAGACCCCCATAAGCACTTCATTAACTGTGTCAATCATGGGGGTCAATACAGACCCCATAAACCCCTAATTAACCCTGTTACTCATGTGGGTCAATATAGACCCCCATAAGCCCTTCATTAACCTTGTCACTCAAGGGGGTCAATACAGACCGCCATAAACGTTCATTAACCCTGTCACTCATAGGGGTCAATACAGACCCCCATAAGCACTTAATTAACCCCTCATGGGGGTCAATACAAACCCCCATAAACCCCTATTTAACCCTGTCACTCATGGGGGTCAATATAGACCCCAATAAACCTTCATTTACCCTGTCACTAATGGGGGTCAATACAGACCCCCATAAACCTCTAATTAACCCTGTCACTCATGTGGGTCAATATAGACCCCCATAAGCCCTTCATTAACCTTGTCACTCAAGGGGGTCAATACAGACCCCCATAAACCCCTAATTAACCCTGTCATTCATGGGTGTCAATATAGACCCCCATAAACCTTCATTACCCCCTCACTCATGGGGGTCAATATAGACCCCCATAAGCACTTCATTACCTGTGTAACTCATTGGGGTCAATACAGACCCCCATAAGCACTTCATTAACCCCCTCACTCATGGGGGTCAATACAGACCCCCATAAACCCCTAATTAACCCTGTCACTCATGTGGGTCAATATAGACTTCCATAAGCCCTTCATTAACCTTGTCACTCAAGGGGGTCAATACAGACCCCCATAAACGTTCATTAACCCTGTCACTCATGGGGGTCAATACAGACCCCCATAAGCACTTAATTTACCCCCTCACTTGGGGGTCAATACAAACCACCATAAACCCCTATTTAACCCTGTCACTTATGGGGGTCAATATAGACCCCCATAAACCTTCATTTACCCTGTCACTCATGGAGGTCAATACAGACCCCCATAAACCCCTAATTAACCCTGTCATTAATAGGGGTCAATATAGACCCCCATAAGCACTTCATTAACACCCTCACTCATATGGGTCAATATAGACCCCAATAAGCCCTTCATTAACCCTGTCACTCATGGGGGTCAATACAGACCCCCATTAGCACTTAATTAACCCCCTCACTCATGGGGGTCAATACAGACCCCCATAAAACCCTAATTAACCCTGTCATTCATGGGTGTCAATATAGACCCCAATAAACCTTCATTACCCCCTCACTCATGGGGGTCAATATAGACCCCCATAAGCCGTTCATTAATCCTTTCACTCATGGGGGTCAGAACAGACCCCCATAAGCACTGAATTAACCCCCTCACTCATGGGGGTCAATACAGACCCCCATAAACCCCTAATTAACCCTGTCATTCATGGGGGTCAATATAGACCCCCATAAGCATTACATTAACCTCCTCACTCATGGGGGTCAATATAGACCCCCATAAGCACTTCATTAACCCTGTCACTCATGGGGGTCAATACAGATCCCCATAAGCACTTAATTAACCCCCTCACTCATGGGGGTCAATACAGACCCCCATAAGCCCTTCATTAACACTGTCACTCATGGGGGTCAATACAGACCCCATAAGCACTTAATTAACCCCCTCACTCATGGGGACAATACAGACCCCCATTAGCACTTCATTAACTGTGTCACTCATGGGGGTCAATATAGATCCCCATAAACCCCTAATTAACCCTGTCACTCATGTGGGTCAATATAGACCCCATAAGCCCTTCATTAACCTTGTCACTCAAGGGCGTCAATACAGATCCCCATAAATGTTCATTAACCCTGTCACTCATAGGGGTCAATACAGACCCCCATAAGCACTTAATTAACCCCTCACTCATGGGGGTCAATACAAACTCCCCAAAAAAAACCTATTTAACCCTGTCATTCATGGGGGTCAATATAGACCCCAATAAACCTTAATTTACCCTGTCACTAATGGGGGTCAATACAGACCCCCATAAACCCTTCATTAACCCTGTCACTCATGGGGGTCAATACAGACACTAATAAGCCCTTAATTAACCCTGTCACTCATGGGGGTCAATACAGACCCCCATATGCCCTTTATTAACCCTGTCACTCATGGGGGTCAATACAGACCGCCATGAGCCCTTCATTAACCCTGTCACTCATGGGGGTCAATATAGACCCCCAGAAGCCCTTCGCTAACCCTGTCACTCATGGGGGTCAATACAGAACCCCATAAGCACTTAATTAACCCCCTCACTCATGGGGGTCAATACAGACCCCCATAAGCACTTAATTAACCCCCTCACTCATGGGGGTCAATACAGACCCCCATAAACCCCTAATTAACCCTGTCATTCATGGGGGTCAATATAGACCATATGAAAGAGGGAAAGAAAAAGTATCCTTTAGAACTGAAGTGCACACCCTCTGCCCTAGTAACAATATAGAACAGCAAAAAATGTTAAAACTTAACGTTTATTAATAAATAAAATGTATTATTAAAATCCTGAAATACTGACGAGATCCAATGAGTAGTGAAATCTGAAATAGTTTTATATTTCAGATTTCACTACTCATTGGATCTCGTCAGTATTTCAGGATTTTAATAATACATTTTATTTATTAATAAACGTTAAGTTTTAACATTTTTTGCTGTTCTATATTGTTACTAGGGCAGAGGGTGTGCACTTCAGTTCTAAAGGATACTTTTTCTTTCCCTCTTTTCATATTGTCATTAAGTAATTCATATCCTCAAGGAGCACCCCTTGTTCATATCCAAGATTTTTCATATACCTAGAGCCACCTATCTTTCCTATTTTGTATCGGTCAATATAGACCCCCATAAAGCTTCATTAACCCCCTCACTCATGGGGGTCAATACAGACCCCCATAAGCACTTAATTAACCCCCTCACTCATAGGGACAATACAGACCCTCATAAACCCCTAATTAACCCTGTCATTCATGGGGGTCAATATAGACCCCCATAAGCACTTCATTAATCCCCCTCACTCATGGGGGTCAATATAGACCTCCATAAGCCCTTCATTAACCCTGTCACTCATGGGGGTTAATACAGACCCTCATAAACCCATAACTAACCCTGTCATTCATGGGGGTCAATATAGACCCCCATAAGCCCTTTATTAACCCTGTCACTCATGGGGGTCAATACAGACCACCATAAGACCTTCATTAACCCTGTCACTCATGGGGGTCAATACAGACCCCCATAAGCCCTTAATTAACCCTGTCACTCATGGGGGTCAATACAGACCCCCATATGCCCTTCATTAACCCTGTCACTCATGTGGGTCAATACAGACCCCCATAAGCCCTTCATTAACCCTGTCACTCATGGGGGTCAATATAGACCCCCAGAAGCCCTTCATTAACCCTGTCACTCATGGGGGTCAATATAGACCCCCATAAGCCTTTCTTTAATCCTGTCACTCATGGGGGTCAATATAGACCCCCATAATCCCTTAATTAACCCCCTCACTCATAAGGGTCAATACAGACCCCCATGAACCGCTAATTAACCCTGTCACTTATGGGGGTCCATACAGTCCCTCATAAGCCTCTATTTAACCCCATCAGTCCCATAAGGGTATATTAAGACCATTATGGGCCTGTTACAACCCAACATTAACCACATAAGTGCCATGACAGTCCTCAAGGACCATCATGACCCTAAGTATAAACACTACACTGCACTATACCCCCCAATAAAACATTAAATATCAACTAAACACCCTCTACACTATCCTATTAACACATACACTACCTACCTACCCCCTAATAACCCCCACCGCTCTAATTACAGAAAATAAAAAAGCCTAAAGTCACAAAAAAATACAAAATCTACATTACATAAAAAAAAAAATCCTTAATCACAAAAAATAAAAAATCTACATTACAGAAAATAAAAAAACACATTACAACCCCCCCCCCACTACAGAAAAAAAATACACACCTGAAAAGGAAATACATATACATACAATACATACAATATAATACAATACAATATAATACAATAAAAATACATGCAATACAATTAAATACAATACAATATACACCTATCTAATATACAATACATTCTATCTATCTAATATACATCCCCCAATCTATCTAAATAAATATCATAATCTAATATACATCCTATCTATATAATATACATCCCCCAATCTATCTAAATACCATAATCTAATATACATCCTATCTATATAATATACATCCCCCAATCTATCTAAATAAATAACACAATCTAATATACAATACATGCTACGCTATTTATATAAAACACATACCCCTAGCTAACATACAATAAATGCTATCTATATATAAAATATTCTAATTCTAGGCTAAAATAAAATAATTAAGACCACTTACCTTTGCAGATGTCCATTCTGATCAGCCACCTAGGGGAAAAAAAATTAGCACAACACATTTACAGTACATATATTCCGGCATGTCCTGTCCTTATTCTTTTCTTCTTCTCCGTTGCGGCATCTGTTAAAAAAAACATAACATTAATACACATTATTAAACATAAAAATAAAATAAACATAATCTATATTGTACTCACCTCCCCACGATGTCTTCGGCCTCCTCCGCCTCCTCTTCTGCCACGCCCTGTAAAAAAAATAAAAAATACTTACATCCCCATTAACGGACATCCCCAAAGCAAATGAGGCTCCCGGAGACTTTTTCGGAAGAAAATAGGCAATGGCGCCTTCTGATTGGTTGAAAACGCTGTCTATCAAATTCACCCAATCAGGAGGCGCCAATGTGTGAGCCAATCAGAAAGGGATACACCCTAAAATCCCACTCTGATTGGATAATTCACCTGTCAATCTTTATTTAAACCAATCACAAGGCGCAGATGCCTTCAGCCAATCACAATGGAATACACCCCCACAGGGTGATTGGCTGGAGGCATCTGCATATTCTGATTGGTTGCACTGATAATAGTCAATCACAATGCAATACACCCTCACGTACTGATTGGTGAAGGATTTGCACCTTCTCATTGCTATTGTCAATGTCAATCAGTATTACAGCCAATGGGAAGGCGCACATGTCTTCACCAATCAGTACGTGGGGGTGTATTCCATTGTGATTGGCTGATGCCAATAAAGCCTTTGTATTGGTTCAAATAAAGATTGACAGTAGCGTTATCCAATCAGTGTGGGATTTTTGGGGTGTATCCCTTTCTCATTGGTTCACAATTGGCATCTTCTCATTGGCTGAATTTGATAGACAGCATTTTCAGCCAATCAGAAGCCGCCATTGCCAATTTTATTCTGGAACACTCCGTAGGAAGCTCATTAGCGTCAGGGACATCCGCAAGGGCGGACGTGTGTTGTTGTTTTTTTGGGGTTTTTTTTAAACAGCGCGGATGCTTCTAGGGCCCATACGGGGCAGAACACCAGGAGGCCGGAGACATCGCGGGGAGGTAAGTACAATATAGATTGTGTTTATTTTACTTGGTTTCACGTTTATATGTATATTAGATAGGGGGATGTATATTAGATAGATAGAATGTATTGCATATTAGATAGGGGTGTATTGTATTGTATTTAATTGTATTGCATGTATTTTTATTGTATTGTATTGTATTATATTGTATGTATTGTATTGTATGTATATGTATTTCCTTTTCAGGTGTGTAATTTTTTTTTTCTGTAGGGGGGGGTTGTAATGTATTCTTTTATTTTCTGTAATGTTCCTTTTTTTATTTTTTGTGACTTAGTTTTTTTTTTCTGTATTGTACAGTTTTTATTTTTGGTGATTTTAGTTTTTTTTATTTTATGTAATGTAGATTTTGGATTTTTGATGACTTTAGTTTTTTGATTTATGTAATTACAGTGGTGGCGAGGGGGTTATTAGGGGTAGGTAGGTAGTGTAGGTGTTAATAGGTTAGTGTAGAGGGTGTTTAGTTGATATTTAATGTTTTATTGGGGGGTATAGTGCAGTGTAGTGTTTATACTTAGTGTCATGATGGTCCTTGAGGACTGTCATGGCACTTATGTGGTTAATGTTGGGTTGTAACAGGCCCATAATGGTCTTAATATACCCTTATGGGACAGATGGGGTTAAATAGAGGCTTATGAGGGCCTGGATAGACCCCCATAAGTGACCGGGTTAAAATGGTGTAGTGCTTACACTTTGGATCATTAAGAGTCCTGGATGACCCTCATGGCACTTATAGTGTTATTACATGCATTCATTAGTGTGTTAGAGGGGTCTATATAGTTGAGGCACACAGAACACTCACATTGTGTGGCAAACATCATTTCAACAGGGGAAGTCGCTAGTATAGTATAAAAAGTAAGGTTGAGAGTGGGCACCCTTGTCTGGTCCCATTCGACAAAATAAGGCAGCTGAATCAAAGCCCATTGCAAAAACTGTTGCTGACACATTAGAGTATAAGACTTTAACAGCTTTTTGACCAAATTTACCAAGTCCAAACTTAGCTAGAATTTTTTCCCAATTGACCCTGTCAAAAACCTTCTCGGCATCTAATGACAGGGCCACTACTGGGACTTTACTGCACTTGGCATAAAATAGCAGATCTAAAAGTATTCTAGTGTTATCTGCACAATTCCTGCCACTCAAAAAGCCTGACTGATCAAAGTCTATTAGGTCTGACAATAAAGGTTTTAATCGTGCTACAAGTATCCTAGAATAGATCTTGATATCATTATTAAGTAAAGCAATCGGTCTATAATTTCTAGGATCTAGTTCATCCTTGTCTTTTTTAGGGATATTTATAATTTTTGATACTAGCATTTCTGGTGGTGCTGTTCCCTGGGAACTAATTTTCTTAAAAGTATCTGCCATATATCCTGATATTGATGAGGACATTTTATAGTAATAAGCGTTCTCAAACCCATCAGCACCTGGAGCCTTATTTAGTGGCAGGGTTACCATACGCGATTCTACTTCTTCCACTGTTATTTTCTTCTCCAAAACGTTTAGTTGATCTCTAGAAATTTTAGGGAGACTGATTTTTTTTCGAGGAAAATTTGTCTCTTCTGCTAGATTGTACAGAGATTTATAGTATTCTAAAAATGGTTCTCCTATATCACAGGGTTTAGTAAATATTTTACCTTTTAAGGTCTTTAATTTTTCCTATTCTCTTCTGAAAAAAGGGGGGTTTAACTTGCTGGCCATCCATTTACCACATTTATTGCTAGAGTAATATTGATTATGTTGATACTGCCAGATTTTTCTATCAATTTGCAGTTATAATATTTACTTAATTCGGAGTTGTAGCTCACC
Organism: Discoglossus pictus; assembly: GCA_027410445.1. Taxonomy (NCBI): domain Eukaryota; kingdom Metazoa; phylum Chordata; class Amphibia; order Anura; family Alytidae; genus Discoglossus; species Discoglossus pictus. The sequence goes on from CM050163.1 coordinate 558,667,108, forward strand.
TATTTGTGTAGCTAAAGTTTGTGAAGGAGATTGTTTATTTAGTTGTTGGTTTCTATTGAGAAGAATATAAATATCTTTTAGAGGAATACCTCTTTATTTTCCCTATCTACTAAATCCTTAAACAAGGTAATATCCATCTTAAATTTCCTTGGTTTCAAACGATGAGTCTGATTCTCCAAAACAAGAGTCAAACTTGCATGATCTGACCAATTTATTTTGGCAATTTTGATTTTTTTTAACTCTAGACAGGGAAGACTGTTCTACCAAGAAATAATCTATCGTTGTACATTTGGGGTTCAGTATCAATTTATACTGAGTATACACTTTATGCAGTACAGTCAACATTGAGTGATGGATACTAGTACACACATTGTACTAAATGTTTTCAAGCTAGGGACTCAAGAAGCACTTTGGAACATTATCTCACCAGCTACAATGATTAAGATAAATACTAATACAGATACAATATACCACACACTGATGTGTGATAAGATAAGATATAGACCCCCATAAGCCCTTCATTAACCTTGTCACTCAAGGGGGTCAATACAGATCCCTATAAATGTTCATTAACCCTGTCACTTATAGGGGTCAATACAGACCCCCATAAGCACTTAATTAACCCCTCACTCATGGGGGTCAATACAAACTCCCCCAAAAAAACCTATTTAACCCTGTCATTCATGGGGGTCAATATAGACCCCAATAAACCTTAATTTACCCTGTCACTAATGGGGGTCAATACAGACCCCCATAAACCCTTCATTAACCCTGTCACTCATGGGGGTCAATACAGACACTAATAAGCCCTTAATTAACCCTGTCACTCATGGGGGTCAATACAGACCCCCATATGCCCTTCATTAACCCTGTCACTCATGGGGGTCAATACAGACCGCCATGAGCCCTTCATTAACCCTGTCACTCATGGGGGTCAATATAGACCCCCAGAAGCCCTTCTCTAACCCTGTCACTCATGGGGGTCAATACAGAACCCCATAAGCACTTAATTAACCCCCTCACTCATGGGGGTCAATACAGACCCCCATAAGCACTTAATTAACCCCCTCACTCATGGGGGTCAATACAGACCCCCATAAACCCCTAATTAACCCTGTCATTCATGGGGGTCAATATAGACCATATGAAAGAGGGAAAGAAAAAGTATCCTTTAGAACTGAAGTGCACACCCTCTGCCCTAGTAACAATATAGAACAGCAAAAAATGTTAAAACTTAACGTTTATTAATAAATAAAATGTATTATTAAAATCCTGAAATACTGACGAGATCCAATGAGTAGTGAAATCTGAAATAGTTTTATATTTCAGATTTCACTACTCATTGGATCTCGTCAGTATTTCAGGATTTTAATAATACATTTTATTTATTAATAAACGTTAAGTTTTAACATTTTTTGCTGTTCTATATTGTTACTAGGGCAGAGGGTGTGCACTTCAGTTCTAAAGGATACTTTTTCTTTCCCTCTTTTCATATTGTCATTAAGTAATTCATATCCTCAAGGAGCACCCCTTGTTCATATCCAAGATTTTTCATATACCTAGAGCCACCTATCTTTCCTATTTTGTATCGGTCAATATAGACCCCCATAAAGCTTCATTAACCCCCTCACTCATGGGGGTCAATACAGACCCCCATAAGCACTTAATTAACCCCCTCACTCATGGGGACAATACAGACCCTCATAAACCCCTAATTAACCCTGTCATTCATGGGGGTCAATATAGACCCCCATAAGCACTTCATTAATCCCCCTCACTCATGGGGGTCAATATAGACCTCCATAAGCCCTTCATTAACCCTGTCACTCATGGGGGTTAATACAGACCCTCATAAACCCATAACTAACCCTGTCATTCATGGGGGTCAATATAGACCCCCATAAGCCCTTTATTAACCCTGTCACTCATGGGGGTCAATACAGACCACAATAAGACCTTCATTAACCCTGTCACTCATGGGGGTCAATACAGACCCCCATAAGCCCTTAATTAACCCTGTCACTCATGGGGGTCAATACAGACCCCCATATGCCCTTCATTAACCCTGTCACTCATGTGGGTCAATACAGACCCCCATAAGCCCTTCATTAACCCTGTCACTCATGGGGGTCAATATAGACCCCCAGAAGCCCTTCATTAACCCTGTCACTCATGGGGGTCAATATAGACCCCCATAAGCCTTTCTTTAATCCTGTCACTCATGGGGGTCAATAAAGACCCCCATAATCCCTTAATTAACCCCCTCACTCATAAGGGTCAATACAGACCCCCATGAACCGCTAATTAACCCTGTCACTCATGGGGGTCCATACAGTCCCTCATAAGCCTCTATTTAACCCCATCAGTCCCATAAGGGTATATTAAGACCATTATGGGCCTGTTACAACCCAACATTAACCACATAAGTGCCATGACAGTCCTCAAGGACCATCATGACCCTAAGTATAAACACTACACTGCACTATACCCAACCAATAAAACATTAAATATCAACTAAACACCCTCTACACTATCCTATTAACACATACACTACCTACCTACCCCCTAATAACCCCCACCGCTCTAATTACAGAAAATAAAAAAGCCTAAAGTCACAAAAAAATACAAAATCTACATTACATAAAAAAAAAAATCCTTAATCACAAAAAATAAAAAATCTACATTACAGAAAATAAAAAAACATATTACAACCCCCCCCCCCCACTACAGAAAAAAAAATACACACCTGAAAAGGAAATACATATACATACAATACATACAATATAATACAATACAATATAATACAATAAAAATACATGCAATACAATTAAATACAATACAATATACACCTATCTAATATACAATACATTCTATCTATCTAATATACATCCCCCAATCTATCTAAATAAATATCATAATCTAATATACATCCTATCTATATAATATACATCCCCCAATCTATCTAAATACCATAATCTAATATACATCCTATCTATATAATATACATCCCCCAATCTATCTAAATAAATAACACAATCTAATATACAATACATGCTACGCTATTTATATAAAACACATACCCCTAGCTAACATACAATAAATGCTATCTATATATAAAATATTCTAATTCTAGGCTAAAATAAAATAATTAAGACCACTTACCTTTGCAGATGTCCATTCTGATCAGCCACCTAGGGGAAAAAAAATTAGCACAACACATTTACAGTACATATATTCCGGCATGTCCTGTCCTTATTCTTTTCTTCTTCTCCGTTGCGGCATCTGTTAAAAAAAACATAACATTAATACACATTATTAAACATAAAAATAAAATAAACATAATCTATATTGTACTTACCTCCCCACGATGTCTTCGGCCTCCTCCGCCTCCTCTTCTGCCACGCCCTGTAAAAAAAATAAAAAATACTTACATCCCCATTAACGGACATCCCCAAAGCTAATGAGGCTCCCGGAGACTTTTTCGGAAGAAAATAGGCAATGGCGCCTTCTGATTGGTTGAAAACGCTGTCTATCAAATTCACCCAATCAGGAGGCGCCAATGTGTGAGCCAATCAGAAAGGGATACACCCTAAAATCCCACTCGGATTGGATAATTCACCTGTCAATCTTTATTTAAACCAATCACAAGGCGCAGATGCCTTCAGCCAATCACAATGGAATACACCCCCACAGGGTGATTGGCTGGAGGCATCTGCATATTCTGATTGGTTGCACTGATAATAGTCAATCACAATGCAATACACCCTCACGTACTGATTGGTGAAGGATTTGCACCTTCTCATTGCTATTGTCAATGTTAATCAGTATTACAGCCAATGGGAAGGCGCACATGTCTTCACCAATCAGTACGTGGGGGTGTATTCCATTGTGATTGGCTGATGCCAATAAAGCCTTTGTATTGGTTCAAATAAAGATTGACAGTAGCGTTATCCAATCAGTGTGGGATTTTTGGGGTGTATCCCTTTCTCATTGGTTCACAATTGGCATCTTCTCATTGGCTGAATTTGATAGACAGCGTTTTCAGCCAATCAGAAGCCGCCATTGCCAATTTTATTCTGGAACACTCTGTAGGAAGCTCATTAGCGTCAGGGACATCCGCAAGGGCGGACGTGTGTTGTTGTTTTTTTTTTTTTTTTTTTAAACAGCGCGGATGCTTCTAGGGCCCATACGGGGCAGAACACCAGGAGGCCGGAGACATCGCGGGGAGGTAAGTACAATATAGATTGTGTTTATTTTACTTGGTTTCACGTTTATATGTATATTAGATAGGGGGATGTATATTAGATAGATAGAATGTATTGCATATTAGATAGGGGTGTATTGTATTGTATTTAATTGTATTGCATGTATTTTTATTGTATTGTATTGTATTATATTGTATGTATTGTATTGTATGTATATGTATTTCCTTTTCAGGTGTGTAATTTTTTTTTTCTGTAGGGGGGGTTGTAATGTATTCTTTTATTTTCTGTAATGTTCCTTTTTTATTTTTTGTGACTTAGGTTTTTTTTCTGTATTGTACAGTTTTTATTTTTGGTGATTTTAGTTTTTTTTATTTTATGTAATGTAGATTTTGGATTTTTGATGACTTTAGTTTTTTGATTTATGTAATTACAGTGGTGGCGAGGGGGTTATTAGGGGTAGGTAGGTAGTGTAGGTGTTAATAGGTTAGTGTAGAGGGTGTTTAGTTGATATTTAATGTTTTATTGGGGGGTATAGTGCAGTGTAGTGTTTATACTTAGTGTCATGATGGTCCTTGAGGACTGTCATGGCACTTATGTGGTTAATGTTGGGTTGTAACAGGCCCATAATGGTCTTAATATACCCTTATGGGACTGATGGGGTTAAATAGAGGCTTATGAGGGCCTGGATAGACCCCCATAAGTGACCGGGTTAAAATGGTGTAGTGCTTACACTTTGGGTCATTAAGAGTCCTGGATGACCCTCATGGCACTTATAGTGTTATTACATGCATTCATTAGTGTGTTAGAGGGGTCTATATAGTTGAGGCACACAGAACACTCACATTGTGTGGCAAACATCATTTCAACAGGGGAAGTCGCTAGTATAGTATAAAAAGTAAGGTTGAGAGTGGGCAGCCTTGTCTGGTCCCATTCGACAAAATAAGGCAGCTGAATCAAAGCCCATTGCAAAAACTGTTGCTGACACATTAGAGTATAAGACTTTAACAGCTTTTTGACCAAATTTACCAAGTCCAAACTTAGCTAGAATTTTTTCCCAATTGACCCTGTCAAAAACCTTCTCGGCATCTAATGACAGGGCCACTACTGGGACTTTACTGCACTTGGCATAAAATAGCAGATCTAAAAGTATTCTAGTGTTATCTGCACAATTCCTGCCACTCAAAAAGCCTGACTGATCAAAGTCTATTAGGTCTGACAATAAATGTTTTAATCGTGCTACAAGTATCCTAGAATAGATCTTGATATCATTATTAAGTAAAGCAATCGGTCTATAATTTCTAGGATCTAGTTCATCCTTGTCTTTTTTAGGGATATTTATAATTTTTGATACTAGCATTTCTGGTGGTGCTGTTCCCTGGGAACTAATTTTCTTAAAAGTATCTGCCATATATCCTGATATTGATGAGGACATTTTATAGTAATAAGCGTTCTCAAACCCATCAGCACCTGGAGCCTTATTTAGTGGCAGGGTTACCATACGCGATTCTACTTCTTCCACTGTTATTTTCTTCTCCAAAACGTTTAGTTGATCTCTAGAAATTTTAGGGAGACTGATTTTTTTTTGAGGAAAATGTGTCTCTTCTGCTAGATTGTACAGAGATTTATAGTATTCTAAAAATGGTTCTCCTATATCACAGGGTTTAGTAAATATTTTACCTTTTAAGGTCTTTAATTTTTCCTATTCTCTTCTGAAAAAAGGGGGGTTTAACTTGCTGGCCATCCATTTACCACATTTATTGCTAGAGTAATATTGATTATGTTGATACTGCCAGATTTTTCTATCAATTTGCAGTTATAATATTTACTTAATTCGGAGTTGTAGCTCATTTATTTGTGTAGCTAAAGTTTGTGAAGGAGATTGTTTATTTAGTTGTTGGTTTCTATTGAGAAGAATATAAATATCTTTTAGAGGAATACCTCTTTATTTTCCCTATCTACTAAATCCTTAAACAAGGTAATATCCATCTTAAATTTCCTTGGTTTCAAACGATGAGTCTGATTCTCCAAAACAAGAGTCAAACTTGCATGATCTGACCAATTTATTTTGGCAATTTTGATTTTTTTTAACTCTAGACAGGGAAGACTGTTCTACCAAGAAATAATCTATCGTTGTACATTTGGGGTTCAGTATCAATTTATACTGAGTATACACTTTATGCAGTACAGTCAACATTGAGTGATGGATACTAGTACACACATTGTACTAAATGTTTTCAAGCTAGGGACTCAAGAAGCACTTTGGAACATTATCTCACCAGCTACAATGATTAAGATAAATACTAATACAGATACAATATACCACACACTGATGTGTGATAAGATAAGATATAGACCCCCATAAGCCCTTCATTAACCTTGTCACTCAAGGGGGTCAATACAGATCCCTATAAATGTTCATTAACCCTGTCACTTATAGGGGTCAATACAGACCCCCATAAGCACTTAATTAACCCCTCACTCATGGGGGTCAATACAAACTCCCCCAAAAAAACCTATTTAACCCTGTCATTCATGGGGGTCAATATAGACCCCAATAAACCTTAATTTACCCTGTCACTAATGGGGGTCAATACAGACCCCCATAAACCCTTCATTAACCCTGTCACTCATGGGGGTCAATACAGACACTAATAAGCCCTTAATTAACCCTGTCACTCATGGGGGTCAATACAGACCCCCATATGCCCTTCATTAACCCTGTCACTCATGGGGGTCAATACAGACCGCCATGAGCCCTTCATTAACCCTGTCACTCATGGGGGTCAATATAGACCCCCAGAAGCCCTTCGCTAACCCTGTCACTCATGGGGGTCAATACAGACCCCCATAAGCACTTAATTAACCCCCTCACTCATGGGGGTCAATACAGACCCCCATAAACCCCTAATTAACCCTGTCATTCATGGGGGTCAATATAGACCATATGAAAGAGGGAAAGAAAAAGTATCCTTTAGAACTGAAGTGCACACCCTCTGCCCTAGTAACAATATAGAACAGCAAAAAATGTTAAAACTTAACGTTTATTAATAAATAAAATGTATTATTAAAATCCTGAAATACTGACGAGATCCAATGAGTAGTGAAATCTGAAATAGTTTTATATTTCAGATTTCACTACTCATTGGATCTCGTCAGTATTTCAGGATTTTAATAATACATTTTATTTATTAATAAACGTTAAGTTTTAACATTTTTTGCTGTTCTATATTGTTACTAGGGCAGAGGGTGTGCACTTCAGTTCTAAAGGATACTTTTTCTTTCCCTCTTTTCATATTGTCATTAAGTAATTCATATCCTCAAGGAGCACCCCTTGTTCATATCCAAGATTTTTCATATACCTAGAGCCACCTATCTTTCCTATTTTGTATCGGTCAATATAGACCCCCATAAAGCTTCATTAACCCCCTCACTCATGGGGGTCAATACAGACCCCCATAAGCACTTAATTAACCCCCTCACTCATGGGGACAATACAGACCCTCATAAACCCCTAATTAACCCTGTCATTCATGGGGGTCAATATAGACCCCCATAAGCACTTCATTAATCCCCCTCACTCATGGGGGTCAATATAGACCTCCATAAGCCCTTCATTAACCCTGTCACTCATGGGGGTTAATACAGACCCTCATAAACCCATAACTAACCCTGTCATTCATGGGGGTCAATATAGACCCCCATAAGCCCTTTATTAACCCTGTCACTCATGGGGGTCAATACAGACCACCATAAGACCTTCATTAACCCTGTCACTCATGGGGGTCAATACAGACCCCCATAAGCCCTTAATTAACCCTGTCACTCATGGGGGTCAATACAGACCCCCATATGCCCTTCATTAACCCTGTCACTCATGTGGGTCAATACAGACCCCCATAAGCCCTTCATTAACCCTGTCACTCATGGGGGTCAATATAGACCCCCAGAAGCCCTTCATTAACCCTGTCACTCATGGGGGTCAATATAGACCCCCATAAGCCTTTCTTTAATCCTTTCACTTATGGGGGTCAATACAGACCCCCATATGCCCTTCATTAACCCTGTCACTCATGTGGGTCAATACAGACCCCCATAAGCCCTTCATTAACCCTGTCACTCATGGGGGTCAATATAGACCCCCAGAAGCCCTTCATTAACCCTGTCACTCATGGGGGTCAATATAGACCCCCATAAGCCCTTTATTAACCCTGTCACTCATGGGGGTCAATACAGACCACCATAAGACCTTCATTAACCCTGTCACTCATGGGGGTCAATACAGACCCCCATAAGCCCTTAATTAACCCTGTCACTCATGGGGGTCAATACAGACCCCCATATGCCCTTCATTAACCCTGTCACTCATGTGGGTCAATACAGACCCCCATAATCCCTTAATTAACCCCCTCACTCATAAGGCTCAATACAGACCCCCATGAACCGCTAATTAACCCTGTCACTCATGGGGGTCCATACAGTCCCTCATAAGCCTCTATTTAACCCCATCAGTCCCATAAGGGTATATTAAGACCATTATGGGCCTGTTACAACCCAACATTAACCACATAAGTGCCATGACAGTCCTCAAGGACCATCATGACCCTAAGTATAAACACTACACTGCACTATACCCCCCAATAAAACATTAAATATCAACTAAACACCCTCTACACTATCCTATTAACACATACACTACCTACCTACCCCCTAATAACCCCCACCGCTCTAATTACAGAAAATAAAAAAGCCTAAAGTCACAAAAAAATAAACAATCTACATTACATAAAAAAAAAATCCTTAATCACAAAAAATAAAAAATCTACATTACAGAAAATAAAAAAACACATTACAACCCCCCCCCCCCCACTACAGAAAAAAAAATACACACCTGAAAAGGAAATACATATACATACAATACATACAATATAATACAATACAATATAATACAATAAAAATACATGCAATACAATTAAATACAATACAATATACACCTATCTAATATACAATACATTCTATCTATCTAATATACATCCCCCAATCTATCTAAATAAATATCATAATCTAATATACATCCTATCTATATAATATACATCCCCCAATCTATCTAAATACCATCATCTAATATACATCCTATCTATATAATATACATCCCCCAATCTATCTAAATAAATAACACAATCTAATATACAATACATGCTACGCTATTTATATAAAACACATACCCCTAGCTAACATACAATAAATGCTATCTATATATAAAATATTCTAATTCTAGGCTAAAATAAAATAATTAAGACCACTTACCTTTGCAGATGTCCATTCTGATCAGCCACCTAGGGGAAAAAAAATTAGCACAACACATTTACAGTACATATATTCCGGCATGTCCTGTCCTTATTCTTTTCTTCTTCTCCGTTGCGGCATCTGTTAAAAAAAACATAACATTAATACACATTATTAAACATAAAAATAAAATAAACATAATCTATATTGTACTTACCTCCCCACGATGTCTTCGGCCTCCTCCGCCTCCTCTTCTGCCACGCCCTGTAAAAAAAATAAAAAATACTTACATCCCCATTAACGGACATCCCCAAAGCTAATGAGGCTCCCGGAGACTTTTTCGGAAGAAAATAGGCAATGGCGCCTTCTGATTGGTTGAAAACGCTGTCTATCAAATTCACCCAATCAGGAGGCGCCAATGTGTGAGCCAATCAGAAAGGGATACACCCTAAAATCCCACTCTGATTGGATAATTCACCTGTCAATCTTTATTTAAACCAATCACAAGGCGCAGATGCCTTCAGCCAATCACAATGGAATACACCCCCACAGGGTGATTGGCTGGAGGCATCTGCATATTCTGATTGGTTGCACTGATAATAGTCAATCACAATGCAATACACCCTCACGTACTGATTGGTGAAGGATTTGCACCTTCTCATTGCTATTGTCAATGTTAATCAGTATTACAGCCAATGGGAAGGCGCACATGTCTTCACCAATCAGTACGTGGGGGTGTATTCCATTGTGATTGGCTGATGCCAATAAAGCCTTTGTATTGGTTCAAATAAAGATTGACAGTAGCGTTATCCAATCAGTGTGGGATTTTTGGGGTGTATCCCTTTCTCATTGGTTCACAATTGGCATCTTCTCATTGGCTGAATTTGATAGACAGCGTTTTCAGCCAATCAGAAGCCGCCATTGCCAATTTTATTCTGGAACACTCTGTAGGAAGCTCATTAGCGTCAGGGACATCCGCAAGGGCGGACGTGTGTTGTTGTTTTTTTTTTTTTTTTTTTTAAACAGCGCGGATGCTTCTAGGGCCCATACGGGGCAGAACACCAGGAGGCCGGAGACATCGCGGGGAGGTAAGTACAATATAGATTGTGTTTATTTTACTTGGTTTCACGTTTATATGTATATTAGATAGGGGGATGTATATTAGATAGATAGAATGTATTGCATATTAGATAGGGGTGTATTGTATTGTATTTAATTGTATTGCATGTATTTTTATTGTATTGTATTGTATTATATTGTATGTATTGTATTGTATGTATATGTATTTCCTTTTCAGGTGTGTAATTTTTTTTTTCTGTAGGGGGGGTTGTAATGTATTCTTTTATTTTCTGTAATGTTCCTTTTTTATTTTTTGTGACTTAGGTTTTTTTTTCTGTATTGTACAGTTTTTATTTTTGGTGATTTTAGTTTTTTTTATTTTATGTAATGTAGATTTTGGATTTTTGATGACTTTAGTTTTTTGATTTATGTAATTACAGTGGTGGCGAGGGGGTTATTAGGGGTAGGTAGGTAGTGTAGGTGTTAATAGGTTAGTGTAGAGGGTGTTTAGTTGATATTTAATGTTTTATTGGGGGGTATAGTGCAGTGTAGTGTTTATACTTAGTGTCATGATGGTCCTTGAGGACTGTCATGGCACTTATGTGGTTAATGTTGGGTTGTAACAGGCCCATAATGGTCTTAATATACCCTTATGGGACTGATGGGGTTAAATAGAGGCTTATGAGGGCCTGGATAGACCCCCATAAGTGACCGGGTTAAAATGGTGTAGTGCTTACACTTTGGGTCATTAAGAGTCCTGGATGACCCTCATGGCACTTATAGTGTTATTACATGCATTCATTAGTGTGTTAGAGGGGTCTATATAGTTGAGGCACACAGAACACTCACATTGTGTGGCAAACATCATTTCAACAGGGGAAGTCGCTAGTATAGTATAAAAAGTAAGGTTGAGAGTGGGCAGCCTTGTCTGGTCCCATTCGACAAAATAAGGCAGCTGAATCAAAGCCCATTGCAAAAACTGTTGCTGACACATTAGAGTATAAGACTTTAACAGCTTTTTGACCAAATTTACCAAGTCCAAACTTAGCTAGAATTTTTTCCCAATTGACCCTGTCAAAAACCTTCTCGGCATCTAATGACAGGGCCACTACTGGGACTTTACTGCACTTGGCATAAAATAGCAGATCTAAAAGTATTCTAGTGTTATCTGCACAATTCCTGCCACTCAAAAAGCCTGACTGATCAAAGTCTATTAGGTCTGACAATAAATGTTTTAATCGTGCTACAAGTATCCTAGAATAGATCTTGATATCATTATTAAGTAAAGCAATCGGTCTATAATTTCTAGGATCTAGTTCATCCTTGTCTTTTTTAGGGATATTTATAATTTTTGATACTAGCATTTCTGGTGGTGCTGTTCCCTGGGAACTAATTTTCTTAAAAGTATCTGCCATATATCCTGATATTGATGAGGACATTTTATAGTAATAAGCGTTCTCAAACCCATCAGCACCTGGAGCCTTATTTAGTGGCAGGGTTACCATACGCGATTCTACTTCTTCCACTGTTATTTTCTTCTCCAAAACGTTTAGTTGATCTCTAGAAATTTTAGGGAGACTGATTTTTTTTCGAGGAAAATGTGTCTCTTCTGCTAGATTGTACAGAGATTTATAGTATTCTAAAAATGGTTCTCCTATATCACAGGGTTTAGTAAATATTTTACCTTTTAAGGTCTTTAATTTTTCCTATTCTCTTCTGAAAAAAGGGGGGTTTAACTTGCTGGCCATCCATTTACCACATTTATTGCTAGAGTAATATTGATTATGTTGATACTGCCAGATTTTTCTATCAATTTGCAGTTATAATATTTACTTAATTCGGAGTTGTAGCTCACCTATTTGTGTAGCTAAAGTTTGTGAAGGAGATTGTTTATTTAGTTGTTGGTTTCTATTGAGAAGAATATAAATATCTTTTAGAGGAATACCTCTTTATTTTCCCTATCTACTAAATCCTTAAACAAGGTAATATCCATCTTAAATTTCCTTGGTTTCAAACGATGAGTCTGATTCTCCAAAACAAGAGTCAAACTTGCATGATCTGACCAATTTATTTTGGCAATTTTGATTTTTTTTAACTCTAGACAGGGAAGACTGTTCTACCAAGAAATAATCTATCGTTGTACATTTGGGGTTCAGTATCAATTTATACTGAGTATACACTTTATGCAGTACAGTCAACATTGAGTGATGGATACTAGTACACACATTGTACTAAATGTTTTCAAGCTAGGGACTCAAGAAGCACTTTGGAACATTATCTCACCAGCTACAATGATTAAGATAAATACTAATACAGATACAATATACCACACACTGATGTGTGATAAGATAAGATATAGACCCCCATAAGCCCTTCATTAACCTTGTCACTCAAGGGGGTCAATACAGATCCCTATAAATGTTCATTAACCCTGTCACTTATAGGGGTCAATACAGACCCCCATAAGCACTTAATTAACCCCTCACTCATGGGGGTCAATACAAACTCCCCCAAAAAAACCTATTTAACCCTGTCATTCATGGGGGTCAATATAGACCCCAATAAACCTTAATTTACCCTGTCACTAATGGGGGTCAATACAGACCCCCATAAACCCTTCATTAACCCTGTCACTCATGGGGGTCAATACAGACACTAATAAGCCCTTAAATAACCCTGTCACTCATGGGGGTCAATACAGACCCCCATATGCCCTTCATTAACCCTGTCACTCATGGGGGTCAATACAGACCGCCATGAGCCCTTCATTAACCCTGTCACTCATGGGGGTCAATATAGACCCCCAGAAGCCCTTCGCTAACCCTGTCACTCATGGGGGTCAATACAGAACCCCATAAGCACTTAATTAACCCCCTCACTCATGGGGGTCAATACAGACCCCCATAAACCCCTAATTAACCCTGTCATTCATGGGGGTCAATATAGACCATATGAAAGAGGGAAAGAAAAAGTATCCTTTAGAACTGAAGTGCACACCCTCTGCCCTAGTAACAATATAGAACAGCAAAAAATGTTAAAACTTAACGTTTATTAATAAATAAAATGTATTATTAAAATCCTGAAATACTGACGAGATCCAATGAGTAGTGAAATCTGAAATATAAAACTATTTCAGATTTCACTACTCATTGGATCTCGTCAGTATTTCAGGATTTTAATAATACATTTTATTTATTAATAAACGTTAAGTTTTAACATTTTTTGCTGTTCTATATTGTTACTAGGGCAGAGGGTGTGCACTTCAGTTCTAAAGGATACTTTTTCTTTCCCTCTTTTCATATTGTCATTAAGTAATTCATATCCTCAAGGAGCACCCCTTGTTGATATCCAAGATTTTTCATATACCTAGAGCCACCTATCTTTCCTATTTTGTATCGGTCAATATAGACCCCCATAAAGCTTCATTAACCCCCTCACTCATGGGGGTCAATACAGACCCCCATAAGCACTTAATTAACCCCCTCACTCATGGGGACAATACAGACCCTCATAAACCCCTAATTAACCCTGTCATTCATGGGGGTCAATATAGACCCCCATAAGCACTTCATTAATCCCCCTCACTCATGGGGGTCAATATAGACCTCCATAAGCCCTTCATTAAACCTGTCATTCATGGGGGTTAATACAGACCCTCATAAACCCATAACTAACCCTGTCATTCATGGGGGTCAATATAGACGCCCTTAAGCCCTTTATTAACCCTGTCACTCATGGGGGTCAATACAGACCACCATAAGACCTTCATTAACCCTGTCACTCATGGGGGTCAATACAGACCCCCATAAGCCCTTAATTAACCCTGTCACTCATGGGGGTCAATACAGACCCCCATATGCCCTTCATTAACCCTGTCACTCATGTGGGTCAATACAGACCCCCATAAGCCCTTCATTAACCCTGTCACTCATGGGGGTCAATATAGACCCCCAGAAGCCCTTCATTAACCCTGTCACTCATGGGGGTCAATATAGACCCCCATAAGCCTTTCTTTAATCCTGTCACTCATGGGGGTCAATATAGACCCCCATAATCCCTTAATTAACCCCCTCACTCATAAGGCTCAAAACAGACCCCCATGAACCGCTAATTAACCCTGTCACTCATGGGGGTCCATACAGTCCCTCATAAGCCTCTATTTAACCCCATCAGTCCCATAAGGGTATATTAAGACCATTATGGGCCTGTTACAACCCAACATTAACCACATAAGTGCCATGACAGTCCTCAAGGACCATCATGACCCTAAGTATAAACACTACACTGCACTATACCCCCCAATAAAACATTAAATATCAACTAAACACCCTCTACACTATCCTATTAACACATACACTACCTACCTACCCCCTAATAACCCCCACCGCTCTAATTACAGAAAATAAAAAAGCCTAAAGTCACAAAAAAATAAAAAATCTACATTACATTAAAAAAAAATCCTTAATCACAAAAATAAAAAATCTACATTACAGAAAATAAAAAAACACATTACAACCCCCCCCCCCCACTACAGAAAAAAAAATACACACCTGAAAAGGAAATACATATACATACAATACATACAATATAATACAATACAATATAATACAATAAAATTACATGCAATACAATTAAATAAAATACAATATACACCTATCTAATATACAATACATTCTATCTATCTAATATACATCCCCCAATCTATCTAAATAAATATCATAATCTAATATACATCCTATCTATATAATATACATCCCCCAATCTATCTAAATACCATAATCTAATATACATCCTATCTATATAATATACATCCCCCAATCTATCTAAATAAATAACACAATCTAATATACAATACATGCTACGCTATTTATATAAAACACATACCCCTAGCTAACATACAATAAATGCTATCTATATATAAAATATTCTAATTCTAGGCTAAAATAAAATAATTAAGACCACTTACCTTTGCAGATGTCCATTCTGATCAGCCACCTAGGGCGAAAAAAATTAGCACAACACATTTACAGTACATATATTCCGGCATGTCCTGTCCTTATTCTTTTCTTCTTCTCCGTTGCGGCATCTGTTAAAAAAAACATAACATTAATACACATTATTAAACATAAAAATAAAATAAACATAATCTATATTGTACTTACCTCCCCACGATGTCTTCGGCCTCCTCCGCCTCCTCTTCTGCCACGCCCTGTAAAAAAAATAAAAAATACTTACATCCCCATTAACGGACATCCCCAAAGCTAATGAGGCTCCCGGAGACTTTTTCGGAAGAAAATAGGCAATGGCGCCTTCTGATTGGTTGAAAACGCTGTCTATCAAATTCACCCAATCAGGAGGCGCCAATGTGTGAGCCAATCAGAAAGGGATACACCCTAAAATCCCACTCTGATTGGATAATTCACCTGTCAATCTTTATTTAAACCAATCACAAGGCGCAGATGCCTTCAGCCAATCACAATGGAATACACCCCCACAGGGTGATTGGCTGGAGGCATCTGCATATTCTGATTGGTTGCACTGATAATAGTCAATCACAATGCAATACACCCTCACGTACTGATTGGTGAAGGATTTGCACCTTCTCATTGCTATAGTCAATGTCAATCAGTATTACAGCCAATGGGAAGGCGCACATGTCTTCACCAATCAGTACGTGGGGGTGTATTCCATTGTGATTGGCTGATGCCAATAAAGCCTTTGTATTGGTTCAAATAAAGATTGACAGTAGCGTTATCCAATCAGTGTGGGATTTTTGGGGTGTATCCCTTTCTCATTGGTTCACAATTGGCATCTTCTCATTGGCTGAATTTGATAGACAGCGTTTTCAGCCAATCAGAAGCCGCCATTGCCAATTTTATTCTGGAACACTCCGTAGGAAGCTCATTAGCGTCAGGGACATCCGCAAGGGCGGACGTGTGTTGTTGTTTTTTGGGGGTTTTTTTTAAACAGCGCGGATGCTTCTAGGGCCCATACGGGGCAGAACACCAGGAGGCCGGAGACATCGCGGGGAGGTAAGTACAATATAGATTGTGTTTATTTTACTTGGTTTCACGTTTATATGTATATTAGATAGGGGATGTATATTAGATAGATAGAATGTATTGCATATTAGATAGGGGTGTATTGTATTGTATTTAATTGTATTGCATGTATTTTTATTGTATTGTATTGTATTGTATTATATTGTATGTATTGTATTGTATGTATATGTATTTCCTTTTCAGGTGTGTAATTTTTTTTTTCTGTAGGGGGGGGTTGTAATGTATTCTTTTATTTTCTGTAATGTTCCTTTTTTTATTTTTTGTGACTTAGTTTTTTTTTTCTGTATTGTACAGTTTTTATTTTTGGTGATTTTAGTTTTTTTTATTTTATGTAATGTAGATTTTGGATTTTTGATGACTTTAGTTTTTTGATTTATGTAATTACAGTGGTGGCGAGGGGGTTATTAGGGGTAGGTAGGTAGTGTAGGTGTTAATAGGTTAGTGTAGAGGGTGTTTAGTTGATATTTAATGTTTTATTGGGGGGTATAGTGCAGTGTAGTGTTTATACTTAGTGTCATGATGGTCCTTGAGGACTGTCATGGCACTTATGTGGTTAATGTTGGGTTGTAACAGGCCCATAATGGTCTTAATATACCCTTATGGGACAGATGGGGTTAAATAGAGGCTTATGAGGGCCTGGATAGACCCCCATAAGTGACCGGGTTAAAATGGTGTAGTGCTTACACTTTGGGTCATTAAGAGTCCTGGATGACCTCATGGCACTTATAGTGTTATTACATGCATTCATTAGTGTGTTAGAGGGGTCTATATAGTTGAGGCACACAGAACACTCACATTGTGTGGCAAACATCATTTCAACAGGGGAAGTCGCTAGTATAGTATAAAAAGTAAGGTTGAGAGTGGGCAGCCTTGTCTGGTCCCATTCGACAAAATAAGGCAGCTGAATCAAAGCCCATTGCAAAAACTGTTGCTGACACATTAGAGTATAAGACTTTAACAGCTTTTTGACCAAATTTACCAAGTCCAAACTTAGCTAGAATTTTTTCCCAATTGACCCTGTCAAAAACCTTCTCGGCATCTAATGACAGGGCCACTACTGGGACTTTACTGCACTTGGCATAAAATAGCAGATCTAAAAGTATTCTAGTGTTATCTGCACAATTCCTGCCACTCAAAAAGCCTGACTGATCAAAGTCTATTAGGTCTGACAATAAATGTTTTAATCGTGCTACAAGTATCCTAGAATAGATCTTGATATCATTATTAAGTAAAGCAATCGGTCTATAATTTCTAGGATCTAGTTCATCCTTGTCTTTTTTAGGGATATTTATAATTTTTGATACTAGCATTTCTGGTGGTGCTGTTCCCTGGGAACTAATTTTCTTAAAAATATCTGCCATATATCCTGATATTGATGAGGACATTTTATAGTAATAAGCGTTCTCAAACCCATCAGCACCTGGAGCCTTATTTAGTGGCAGGGTTACCATACGCGATTCTACTTCTTCCACTGTTATTTTCTTCTCCAAAACGTTTAGTTGACCTCTAGAAATTTTAGGGAGACTGATTTTTTTTCGAGGAAAATTTGTCTCTTCTGCTAGATTGTACAGAGATTTATAGTATTCTAAAAATGGTTCTCCTATATCACAGGGTTTAGTAAATATTTTACCTTTTAAGGTCTTTAATTTTTCCTATTCTCTTCTGAAAAAAGGGGGGTTTAACTTGCTGGCCATCCATTTACCACATTTATTGCTAGAGTAATATTGATTATGTTGATACTGCCAGATTTTTCTATCAATTTGCAGTTATAATATTTACTTAATTCGGAGTTGTAGCTCACCTATTTGTGTAGCTAAAGTTTGTGAAGGAGATTGTTTATTTAGTTGTTGGTTTCTATTGAGAAGAATATAAATATCTTTTAGAGGAATACCTCTTTATTTTCCCTATCTACTAAATCCTTAAACAAGGTAATATCCATCTTAAATTTCCTTGGTTTCAAACGATGAGTCTGATTCTCCAAAACAAGAGTCAGACTTGCATGATCTGACCAATTTATTTTGGCAATTTTGATTTTTTTTAACTCTAGACAGGGAAGACTGTTCTACCAAGAAATAATCTATCGTTGTACATTTGGGGTTCAGTATCAATTTATACTGAGTATACACTTTATGCAGTACAGTCAACATTGAGTGATGGATACTAGTACACACATTGTACTAAATGTTTTCAAGCTAGGGACTCAAGAAGCACTTTGGAACATTATCTCACCAGCTACAATGATTAAGATAAATACTAATACAGATACAATATACCACACACTGATGTGTGATATCTAAGATTGGCACACAATAAACATATTATAATGAATACATTAAATGCTATCTAGTAAGCGGAATGGAGTGTCTAAGGTGTCTAAGAGGGGATATGATTACCTAATATAAATGCATCCAGGATCATTATAAGGCTTTGTCAAGTGAACTTTTTGTGATAAGAGGACACCCCTTGAAGTTAGAAGTAAAAAATTCCACCTTAAAAAAAAAGATACAGGTTCTTCACAGTAAGGGTGGTTAATCTGTGGAATTATCTACCAAAGGACGTTGTGACAGCGGATTCTATAGATAACTTTAAGAAGAGGTTGGATATGTTTTTAAATAAAACGGTCATTCAGGGTTATCCTGGACAACTAGATGCAGGAGTGTTAATACAGGGAGAAATCTAATAACCAGTATCTTGGATCAGTAAGGAATATTTTTTTTCCTTCATGAGACAACTGACAATTTTTCAGTGGGGGTTATTTCTGTTGGCCTTCCTGTGTATCAATGAATCCACATTTTAGGAGAATCAGATTTAAGGTTTAAATTGATGGACGGAAAGTCTATGCAAGCAGTACATTACAATATTTTAAGGTATGTTCTTTGAATTGGTACAGAATATCTACATTTGTGACATCATGAGGATTTCTGATTGGTTGCCAAACACAAAGATTGATTGTAATTTCTGATGAGCAAATTAAGTTGTGGGTATAATTAGGGCAATCTAGCTGACAAAGGCCCCTCATTCAATTGCAATTTGGCCAATAGTTTAATTTTTTTATACAATTTTATTAATCCAGATATAAATTTTAATACAAAACTTGATATCTCGTTTTATCTTTTTGACCAAAACAGATAAATTAATTTTATTTAGTTAATTCTACAATTATATCATAAAATACTTTTCCATAATTGTGTTATATTCATAGAGACATTTCTTGATATTTAAATATACCATACATAGACACTATTAGTACATTTTATGTCATTTTGTTGATTTTTTTTAAAAGGGTTTATTTTATTTAATTCCTTGGGTTTCTATCTATGGTTTTATGTAATTGTGATAAATTGTTATATTGAGCTTTAAGGTTTGAATAGAAAATGCTATACATTAATGATTTGTAAAATTTGATGGTTATACATTTTGTTTATTATCTGGCTGGTTTTATTTGCAATTGATTTTATAATTTTTTATATATATATAATTTTGTTTAATTGTTACTTTATTATTATCAATAAATGTTATTTTATAAAGAGGAATATTTGTCTATAAAGTGATTTTGAACTCATAAATGTATTATTCTAATTATTTAGAAAACTTATGTCACTATAAACTACTAGTTCTGACAAGATCAATGTTACCCTTACATTGATAATTGCCCTGTACATCTACACCATCAGCTGTATGTTTCAATATACTGTATGGCACTCATTAATTTAAGATACAATAGAAATAAAAGTTAAGTTTTATTTGTTATTGTTTTTTACTTTCCCAGTCATGTGAGTAAACCACATAAAGGATTTACCTTTAAATGTGCTTATAATGGCTTATTCATTGTTAGATAGGACTTCACATATGTAGGCCTCATAATTTATTGTGTATGGTCCTTTAAATTGGGTTTTACCTATATTACATAGTTACATAGGCAATGAGGTTGAAAATAGACTTTTAGTCCATCAAGTTCAACCATTTTAGATCGTCTCTGATCATTGTAATATGCAGATTAAAAGATTGCCAGTTGTCTCAAAGGGAAAACAAAATATAATTCCTTTGACCCCAGACACTAGCAATCGGATTCCTCCCTGGATCGATACTCCTCCTTCTGAATGCTTTTTTTTAAATTAAATTCCATTTTATAGTTATCTATGAAATGCATTGTCATCACCTCATTTGGTAGAGCATTCCACAATTTAACTACCCCTACTGTGAAGAATCATTTCCTTTCCTTAAAGTGGCATATTTTTACTTCTAACCTGAAAGGATGCATT
Organism: Discoglossus pictus; assembly: GCA_027410445.1. Taxonomy (NCBI): domain Eukaryota; kingdom Metazoa; phylum Chordata; class Amphibia; order Anura; family Alytidae; genus Discoglossus; species Discoglossus pictus. The sequence continues at coordinate 558,687,979 of CM050163.1, forward strand.
CTTTTCAGTTGAAAGCCTCTTGGCAAAAATGTTCACTTCATAAAGCCTTGTATTGACCCTGGATATATTTATACAAGGTAATCATATCTCCTCTTAGATGCCTTTTTTTCCAGAGAAAATAAATCTAATTTGGTTAGTCTTTCTTCATAACTTAGCCCCTCCATTCCCCTTATTAGTTTTATTGCCCTTCTATGTACTTTATCCAGCTCTAAAATGTCCATTTTATGAAGTGGTGCCCAAAATTGTACTCCATATTCCAAATGAGGGCGTACTAGTGATTTGTATAGTGGCAGAATTATATTTACTTCACTTGCTAATATTTTACTTGCCTCTGCAGATGCTGCTTGGCATTGAGCACTGCTACCTATAATTCTAGCAGTGACAGCTTTTCTCCCCAATAAAAAGAAGACACAAATTATTCTATACTCACATTTTATGTGGTGAAATAGTCAATCTTATACAGGTGGGATTCTACACAATATACTGACCAATAGAGCTCACATAGCCTGTACTGAGGCAGCCTACATATTTTAATAATTTAATTAATTGTTTTATTTAATTTTAACACCAGAAAATGGTTTTAATGTAATACAATAAAGGTTATGTTTTCGTTTTGGTCCAAGTCCATTGGTGAACCAATTCTTACAGTCTCATACTGTAGTGGATTCTAGCTATGCTGGTGTTTTATTATTTCCTTGTTAACACTGAGCTAAATCTATTGTTCTAATATTTAGCAAGTAAGGTACTATTAGGTTATTTGTCTTTTTATTATATAATAGCCATTTGTCTAAAATATTGTAATCATGTTCATTTCAGCTGAGACAATATATGCATGGCATTAACTTCTTTACGTCCTTCGATGAGATCTTCTTTGAGGGTGGAAGTCGTCCTGGATATTATGACATTATCAACTTGATTTTTGATATCAAAAGTGTCTCAAAAGAAATTATAGGACATTTTAACTCTTATGGTCCTGAGTACAAACAGTTTTACATCAATTCAACGTCCATCCGGTGGGGCAGATCATACACACAGGTAAATAAATCTGATAGATACATATATTATTATTATTGCCTGTATAGTTTATATATATATATACATTTATATTGAGCTACAATATCATACAGTCCCATGACTAAAACTAGTCTGTGTGGACAAATGTAAATTACATAGGATTAAGAAAAACATGTCCATAATCCACTGGTTCACAGAGGTAAAGAAATTGAATAAATTGTAACGCTGTCATTGTTTGGAGAAATGTACTGATGCTCCTTTGAAGGATGTGAGTTAGTAATAGGTCAGATGATTTTAAACTTATTAGAAATAAATAAATAAAGTGTTTAATGTTATAAATTGGATAGTTTGTAGACTAAAGGCAATATTTAAAGACCCCTAGGTGGAAAATAGCAATTGCAATAAGGAAATTCTAGCCCAGTGATATGAATGGCCTATGTAAGTTTACCATGAAAGAATGTAAATTTTAATAATATAAATGACAGTATATAAATTACTTGATATAATATCTCATTTAAAATTACACTACTTTTTAACCTTTGCAGTGAGACAACAATTAAACGTGATGAGGTATTGTGGTAGTTCTTACCTTAGTGGGAAAAGTTTAATTGTGTTTAATAGGTGTTAAGCTCACCTTCTATCAACCACTTTTGGATCTCTTGAACTCTCTTCACTTTTCAGCTTCTCCCAGAAAACAGAAGAATTATAATTTTATGTTTTTATATTTTGTTGTTAGAACTATATTACTGCTCCCTGCTGGAGATTAAAGGAGCACAACATTTGCCATATTTAAAAGCTTATATACTGTATAGATTTGAACATCCTTCTATTTGATAACAGTAGGACTTTTCAGTATTCTATGCAAGGTTGGAAGATGTATATATGAATAGCGAGCGATTTTCACTGTCTAATAAGAGTATAGATCAACGTTACCCTTACATTGATAATTGCCCTGTACATCTACACCCCTGTTGTATGTTTTAATATACTTTATGGCACTCATTAATTTAAGATACAATAGAAATAAAATGTAAGTTTTATTTGTTATTGTTTTTTACTTCCCCAGTCATGTGAGTAAACCACATAAAATATTTAACTTTAAAAGTGCTTATAATGGCTCATTAATTGTTACATATGACTTCGCCATATGTAGGCTCATAATTTATTGTGTATGGTCCTTTAAATTGGGTTTTAACTATATTACATAGTTACATAGAAAATGAGGTTGATAAAAAGACTTTTAGTCCATCAAGTTCAATCATTTTAGATCTTCTCTGATCATTGTAATATGCATATTAAAACATTGCCAGTTTTCTTGAAGGGAAAACAAAATATAATTCCTTTGACCCCAAACACTAGCAATCGAATTGCTCTCTGGATCGATAATCCTCCTTCTGTAGTCATTCAGGATAACCCTGAGTGCTTTAAAAAAATAATAATATTAAATTATTAATATCATATGCATTGTCATCACCTTATTTGGTAGAAGATTCCACAGTTTAACCACACCTACTGTGAAGAAACCTTTCTTTCTTTAAAGTGGCATATTTTTACTTCTGACCTCATAGGATGACCTCTTGTCCGTTGAAAGCCTCCTGGCAAAAACAGTTCACTTTGTAAAGCCTTGTATTTTATATATTTATATAAGGTAATCTGAATCTAATTAATTAATCATTATTCTGTGTGGCACAGAGCTCATTTCTCATTCAGACACTGTAAACTCACTGAAACATCCAGACTTCAACTGATCATGACTCCACCAATTCAGCATCAATTTTATAAATAAAACACTCTTTTATCACATTTTTGTAAATATTTTACATATATGTGACAACAGTGAAGAAATCTAATAACAAAAATGTTTAAATACACCACCTAACAAAGGTGGAGTGGAAAAAGCGGACAATCCCTTCAGTAGTCCCAATGTTATGGGGTAATGTTTGGTCTCTCTTATGTAGAAATGTTTTATATATATATATATATATATATCCCCTGTACTGATGGCGGACAGATAGATATATGCTATGTATCTATCAATTGGCTGGTTGCCAATGAGGTAGACTAGTACTGTGGATATGGCCATTTGTTGATGTCGCAGTTTTGCTGTATGATAGTGTCTAAAAAGCCATGGATCCTTCAAACGCACCCCAAATCGATGAGATGGAAACCAGGGTTGATAAACAGGTTTTATTCATAGAATGCCGCAGATAAAATATACATAGCAGTCCGTCTTTGGTGTATGTCATATACAACGTATAAAACAAAAAAAATAATAAAACGTAAAAACAAACTCTAAAAGATTTAAAACCTATAAAAACTTTGATAGGTTGGTGACAAAAATTATGTCTCCACTTTCTTTGAGGTGTTGGAGATGATATTAATGTGTAAATACACTTCATCAAACGCGTTTCTTCATTTTGCTGACGGCTTCCTCAGTGATAATGATATAAATGTTGCTATTGGTAGTACCCTGTCGAGATTAAGTAAATGGATAAGAAAAATAAATAATTGTCTGCTTCACTTTGGGATCAATCACTTTAGTGATTGTCTTGCCATTAGTGTTCTGATAACAATTTATAAATTATCCCTTTGTTGATTTGCATATGCTTTTTTTATGATGTTAGTGTAATGATCTATGCACAATATATATCGGCCAAGTAGAATTTTGGAAAAGAATGTTACAGAACAATATATGATCTACTAGTGAATTGCCCATCAAAAAATGACGGCAATAGAATTGTAAGTCAAGGAATGTTGTTTGGGCCATACATTATTTTTTATGGTGGTCTGAGATCTCGGCGCTGAGTGCGAGCCTCACGCTGAGCGCCTTCGTTGTCGCTTATTGCGAGCCTCTTGGTTGTTGTATTTTTTTATCAGAGGAGCTTTTGCTGTCATTGTAAGGTCGGCACTTATCTACTTTTTGCGCTTATTGCAAAGCTCTCCCCTGGTGTAGTTTGTGTGCTATGAGCAGCGTTGGCGCTCGTTGTGAGGTGCGCAGTGAATGTCTTTTGCGTTTATTGCGATAGGGTTTTTCTTTTTTTGTGTATATGTATGTTGTGATGCTAATTAAATAAGTAGTAAATTAATAAATGAATATAGTTTACCTATTTGTAAATAATACATTCAGGAAGCATTGTGCTGAATAGCTGACAATCTGTTTTCATGTTCCTGTAGGTTTGCAGTGTTGTGGAGCTGAGGTGTAAGTGTCAGCAATGTGTGAAGTGTGTAGTGTAAATAGGCTGCATGTGCGAGGGGAAGCCGTTAGTGTAGCTGTGTACTTCCGCATTCTGTAATGTAGTGTTGTAAAATGGCGGCAATTGTGTATGTGGTAGGCGGGTTTGTATGATGAAGCGTCCTGGGTGTCCCCCCTTGGTGTGGGTAAGGTTTTTATGTTATTATTGTGTGTATTTTTGTATTTTTTAATGTTTGCCGCTGTGCGCGGTTTCTCCGTTAAGGTCGTATTTTTGCGAGTCCGTAATGGATTTTTTCTAAGTCCTGCGGCTCGTATATTTTTGTGCAAGTCCGTAGTTAGTCATTGCGTGTTTATGTGTTTTTTTCCAAGTCCCTGTTGTGTGGTCGTTTGTAATCGTTTGTGAGGGGCCATAGAGCCTCCACCTCCGCAAATGTGGCCCCTCTCTTGGCGAGGGTCCGGATTTGCGGTCTGAAAGTCGTAGGGGGTCGTAGGTATGAGCGCCTACAGCTCTCATCTCCACCAGCAGAAATGAGCGCCTTTGGCCATTAGCAACAACCCGCATGCTGACAACTATATATGTGATACCTCAAGTTCAGCCTAGGGGAGACACTAGTGTCTTAGTCTATGTCTGATGGTATGGTGCACAACATACCCCTCATGTAGAGCCAAAATGTGTATTGGTACAACGAAATGTATATACATACACTGTAGTGGGTATTATGATATGTGTGTTCTGATATGGTGTATAGCATACCCCTAATGCACAACTATGCAAACGTAATATATATATATATATATATATATATATATATATATATATATATATATATATATATATCTAGAAAGCCAAAATATGCCACAAGATATACCTAATGAAAAAAAAAAACACAAATACACCCTGAAATATATATACACACATTCCCCCACACTATACAGTCTATATTAATGCAGGCAATGTTATGTTCGCTCATGAATACGATATACAGATTGCCTTGGAGAATACAGTGACACAAACTATGTAGTGGACAGTGGGAGCATGGGGGTTAAGGTGCTTAGAAACATGAAAATATCATAAAGCCACAGTCTTGTAGTAATTGTTATTGCCAATAATAATAAAAAAAGACAAACATTTTTAACTCCTGTTAGGGCTCTCTGCTCTATGGACTGGTTGTGGCCTCGTAGTGTATGCAAATTATCCCCTGTGTATGTCTTTGAGGTTCAGGAAGGAATGGTACTGGGCCTAGTGCTTACCTGAAGACTGTGCCTCGTTCTCCCGGTTGTTCCCTTGATAGTGTGAGGAATTGACTCTGCTGGGCTTTGAACCCTGTTCCCAGGCTGCTGAACCTCTTACCTACCACTGCGCCAGCCTGCCTTTGTGAATTTCCTTGAGATCTGATAAACCTTGACTCTGCTAACAATAGTATCAGTGACTAGTCTCTTCAGCTGTGTCTGGTCAGGTGTCTGGTCCTTGGCCTATATAAGGCACTTCCTGTCAATGTAGCTTGCCAGATTATTGTGGTTCCTGTTCCCTTCAATAAAGCTTGTTCCTGTTTCACCTACAAGTTGCTGAATTGGATCATTGCCGACCTAGGCTGCTGGTCTCCAAAACCTTGTGATTCCTATATCATTACAGAATAATCTGGCCCTTTCATGGAGACTGCCGGGTCAGATTCTGCATTGGCCCAGCAGGTTGCTTTTACTGCAAGAACTGTGCAGACCCAGGCACAGACCATTCAAGTGCTGCAGGACCAGGTAGCTGAACTGCAAAATAAAGTTCAGTCAATGCACAGTGAGTATACCAGCTACAGGGCACGTGATGTTACAGCTGCTACTGTTACACCTGCACAAGATGCCCGTTTGCCCCTACCAGAAAAGTTTGAAAGGAGATCGCAAAAGATTTAGGGGTTTCCTGAATCAATGCCGTTTGCACTTCATGATGTTACCTCACCGTTTTCCATCTGAAAGAGAGAAGGTGGGATTTATTTTCTCCCTATTCAAAGATGAAGCCTTGGCTTGGGGCTACCCTCTTCTGGAACAGGACAGTCCAGTCTTGGGTAATTTAAATGACTTTCTTGAGGCCATATACCTAGTTTTTGATGTCCCCAATCGATGTGCTACAGCAGAAGCCACTCTACTTCATTTGCATCAAGGGAGGCGCTCTGTGGCTGAATATGCTGCTGAATTCAGACAGTGGGTTGCTGATACTACCTGGAACCAATCAGCCCAGAGGTTCCACTTCAGAAAAGGTCTCTCAGAAGCTAAAAAAGAGGAGCTAGCTCGTGTTGATCTTCCTGCTGACTTTGATGCATTTGTGCGATTGGCTATCCGTATTGATCGGAGACTGTCTGAAAGAAGATTGGAAAGACGGCTCTTTTAGACCAAGTGCTACTCCTATTTCCTATCCAAGAATTTCTACTCCGACCCCACAAACACCTACAGACTCTGAGCCTGAGGCTATACATGTAAATCTAAAAGAGGGCCATTATCCAATGAAGAAAAACAGTGGCGACGCACTCACAATTTATGCCTGTATTGTGGTAGTGCAGGGCACTATGCCATCAATTGCCCTAGCAAATCCAAAAGAACAATAGCTATGGCGGCTGAGGGTGCACAGATTGAACACCAATCCCAGACTTCAGATCAATTGGATTCTGTCACACAACCATTGTTTTCTCTGGCTCATGGTGAAGAGGGTATGTTGACTCAACATCCTCATTTTGTGGTGCCTATCACGTTGCAATGTGGTGATCGTAAAATTTCTACTACTGCTATGATAGATTCTAGAGTAGGCGGAAACTTTAGGGACATCAAATTTGCAGCAGGCAATAGAATTCAGTCTATCCCTAACTCTTCACCTGTGTTAATGGAGACAGTAGACGGTTCTCCACTTACGTCAGGCCCAGTTACGCACAAGACTGTGCCCATAAAGTTGACTCTGGAAGTGAATCACCATGAGGCTATCTCTTTCCACCTAATTTCCTCAACACAGTTTCCAGTGATTTTTGTGGGTACCTTGGCTTGCTCTGCATAACCCACAGATTGATTGGAAGACCAGAACTTTGTCCTTTCCTTCAGAACACTGCTTAATGAATTGTCAACCCTCTAAGGTAACACCTGTTGCCACAACAATTAATGAAATGGTTGCTACAAACTTGACTAAGCTTCCTCTAAAATATCGGGATTTTGCAGATGTCTGTGATAAGAAGAATGCTGATCAGCTTCCACCCCACAGGCCTTATGATTGCCCAATAGAGCTGTTACTCGGGGCTGCTATCCCATTTGGCCGTATATATTCCCCTTCTGAACCTGAATTGAAAGCTCTTCGTGAATACATACAAGAAAATGTTGCCAAAGGCTTTATTCGACCATCTACTTCTCCAGCAGGAGCTCCTATATTCTTTGTAGAAAAAAAGGATGGCAGCCTACGGCCATGCGTTGACTACAGGGACATTAATAACATCACTGTTAAAAACCGCTACCCCTTGCCTCTCATTCCTGAACTTTTGGAGAGACTTCGCTCAGCTAAAATATTTACGAAGCTTGATCTTCGGGGGGCATATAATCTGGTTTGCATAAGACCAAATGATGAATGGAAAACAGCTTTCAGAACCAGGTACGGGCATTACGAATATCTAGTAATGCCATTTGGGCTTTGTAATGCCCCTGCAACTTTCCAGCATCTTATCAATGATGTACTGCGAGATGTCCTGGATCAGTTTGTTGTGGCATATTTGGATGATATCCTAATATTTTCTGATAATCTTGAAAACTACAGAAAACAGGTCTGTATAGTTCTGGAGCGCCTTCGTACCCACCACCTATACATTAAACTGGAAAAATGTGAGTTTGAACAAACAGAAATTCAATTCCTGGGGTATGTAATAACTGCTAAAGGTTTAAGTATGGACGCAAGTAAAATTAAAGCTGTGCTGGACTGGCCCATCCCCAAGAATGAAAAAGATATTCAGAGATTTGTGGGGTTTGCCAATTTTTACAGGCAATTCATTAAGAATTTCTCTGCCGTTATTACACCGATCACTGAACTTACACGTAAAGGGACTCCTTTTCAGTGGTCCGATATGGCTGATACCGCATTCTCCCGATTAAAGACTCTGTTTACATCTGCCCCCGTCCTGGTACATCCTCAGCCGGAATTACCATTTATTTGCCTGATGAAGTAGTTTCTGACAGGGGAGTGCAGTTTACATCTTGTTTTTGGAAACATTTTTGCTCTAATCTAGGTATTAATGTAAATCTGTCGTCAGCTTTTCATCCACAAAGTAATGGAGAGACTGAACGAACCAACCAAACTTTAGAGCAATACTTGCGGTGCTATATTCGTTACCTGCAGGATGAGTGGCTGGATTTTCTACCCACAGCAGAGTTTGCCTATAACAATGCCCAACACTGCTCCACTTCTCTGAGCCCATTTTTTACCAACTATGGTTACCATCCAACCTTTCTAGTGAGTCTCCCAATTACTACTTCCATTCCTGCAGTCACTGATCGGCTAACCACCTTACGAGATTCCCAAGACCTGTTGAAGGAGACTCTTTCGGAGGCTCAGAAATGTTACAAGAGAGCTGCTGATAGGCATAGAACGGAGGCCCCAGTTTATCATGTTGGTGACAAGGTTTGACTGTCAACAAGGAATCTTAAGCTTAGGGTTCCTTCTCATAAATTGGGTCAGAGGTTCATGGGACCTTTTGAGATCATCGCTCAGATCAATGCTGTCACTTTTCATTTGCAACTTCCAGATTCCATGAAAATACATCCAGTGTTTCACGTTGCACTGCTGAAACCTTTCCATGACAACACTTTCCCTGGCCGAGCCCTGCCTGCCCCATCTCCAGTCCTCGGGAATGGTGAGGATGAATACAAGGTGGAATACAAAATTCTGGACTCCAGGATCTTCCGCAACAAGCTTCAGTATCTGGTTCGTTGGAAAGGCTATGGTGAGGAGGATAGTTCGTGGGAACCAGTGGACAATATTCACGCTCCTGCTCTTCTTCAGTCTTTTCATGTGCAGTACCCTGTTAAACCGGGTAATAGGACATCCAGAGGCTGCACCTATAGAGGCGGGGGTAATGTGAGGAATTGACTCTGCTTGGCTTTGAACCCTGGGCTTTGAACCTCTTTCCTACCACTGAGCCAGACTGCCTTTGTGAATTTCCTTGAGATCTGATAAACCTTGACTCTGCTAGCAATAGTATCAGTGACTAGTCTCTTCAGTCTGGTCAGGTGTCTGGTCCTTGGCCTATATAAGGCACTTCCTGTCTATGTACCTTGCCAGATTATTGTGGTTCCTGTTCCCTTCAATAAAGCTTGTTCCTGTTTCACCTACAAGATGCTGAATTGGATCATTGCTGACCTAGGCTGCTGGTCTCCAAAACCTTGTAATTCCTATATCATTACAGATAGTATGCTGGTGTGGCTAGTGTAAGGGTGTTATATGGGCGACATTTAGAACTAAACAAGGATGTAGAGGAGGGAGTCCAACATCAAAAAGAGAAGAAGGAGTCAGTAAACACCATCAAGATCTTTAACCAGTCCGCTCAACAAAATTGAAGAAAACATATTAAGGAGAGGATTTACTTTTGCGCCTATTATAGAAACCAACGCCTTCGACCACAAATGTATCCGTAAGATCACTCTTAAATACGACTTTATGAGACTAGTAAGTGGAGACACCAACCTCAATATCTCAGCCCCTGGAGAAGAAACCTCATCAGGCAAACTAGGGGAACACAACTTCACCACACTCAAGATTTTGGAGGATCTGGGCAGTCTATCCAATCCTCTAGTAGAATCATACACTGAAGAAAGCTCCACACATGGCGATTATGAACACCCCATGGACAGAACGATAATCCACTCAAGTCTTAGACCAAAATCGACCTTCTTCCCCACACAGTCATCAGGGAAACATATCCCGGTCATCAAGAGACTCATGAATGAGGAAATAAAAAAGATCTGCAAGACAAAATACGTCCAGAAATCCAATCTAAGCATCAGAGAGAAAGCAACACTTAAGACCTTGAGCCAAGATACATTGATTGTCATCCGCCAGGCCGATAAAGAGGGGGCATCGTCATCCAGAATAGAAGCGACTATTTACAAGAGGCAAATAACCAAATACAAGACGACAATACCCATCTACCCCTTACTACAGATCCCACTGGTGTATTTCTGAAGAAATACCATCAACTCATCCTTCAGGGCAAGAACGAAGGCATCCTCAATCACAGAGAAAGTACATTTCTAGACGTTTCCAACCCAAAAAAGGTCTTCATATAGCATCTTCTGAAAATTCACAAAGACTAAATATACATACACATCGGCATGTAAAAGGAGTAAATCCCATCCAATGTGGCTTAACAATGATTTAAAGATGAAAATACGGAGTAAAGAACAGGCATTTAAATTATACAGACAAGATGGGACAGAGATTGCTTTACAGGAATACAAGGAAATCAACAAGGCTTGCTTGCAAAAGGGCGATTAGACTGGCTAAAATAGAAAATGAAAAATTATTTGCAAAAGAGAGTAAGACTAACCCTAAAATATTTTTTAAGTATATTAATGGGAAGAAGGTGAGGAAGGAAGCTATAGGAACATTACAATGTGACACAGATTGTCTGATAATTAGTGACCAAGAAAAGGCAGATGAGCTAAATAGGTTCTTTTCTTCGGTATACACAAGGGAGGTAACAGTGGTTGGGACACGGCAACATAATGGGGCTACACTACCTTTGCCAAATAATTGGTTAACACAGGAAGTAATCCAAAAGAGGTTGGAAAAAATAAATGTTAATAAAGCCCCGGGTCCTGATGGAATACATCCAAGGGTACTAAGGGAACTGGGTTCTGTAATAGCCAAACCATTATATTTAATTTTTCAAGATTCACTCAACACAGGGTCTCTACCAGATGACTGGAGAAAAGCTGATGTGATACCTATATTTAAAAAGGGAGCAAGAGCAAATCCGGGGAATTCTAGACCAGTGAGCCTCACTTCTGTAGTTGGGAAGCTTTTAGAAGGGTTAATAAGGCATGAATACACGAGAATATGTCTATTTGAACAGGATTATAAGTAGGAGTCAACATGGATTTATGAGGGATAGGTCATGTCAAACAAATCTAATTAGTTTCTATGAGGAGTTTAGTAGGAACCTGGATAAAAGGCAACTCAGTGGATGTAGTCTTTTTGGATTTTGCAAAGGCTTTTGATACAGTGCCACATGGGAGACTATTGTGCAAACTAAGAGATACAGGAGTTGCAGTAAATATCTGCTCATGGATTGAGAGCTGGCTAAAAGACAGGAAGCAAAGGGTTGTTGTAAATGGAACATACTCCGATTGGACTAATGTGGTAAGTGGGGTTCCTCAGGGTTCAGTATTAGGTCCTCTCCTTTTTAACATATTTCTTAATGACTTAGAGGTAGGATTGGAGTGTGGTGTCTCCATTTTCGCTGATGACACGAAGTTGTGCAAGGTAATTAAATCAGATAGTGCTTTCCCTCCAAAGGGATTTACATAAAATTGAGGAATGGGCATCTAAATGGCAGATGAGATTTAATACGAATAAATGTAAAATTATGCATCTGTGAAGGAATAATAGCCATGCAATTTATAATCTTAATGGAGCAAATCTAGGTGTATTGGATATTGAAAGGGATTTGGGAGTGCTTGTGGACAACCACCTAGGTAACAGTGCTCAAAGCCAAGCAGCAGCTGCAAAGGCAAATAAAATATTAGCATGTATTAAGAAGGGTATAGAAGCAAGGGAAGCAAATATAATTTTGCCACTATACAAATCTCTAGTACGCCCTCATTTGGAATATGGAGTACAATTTTGGGCACCACTTCATAAAAAGGACATTTTAGAGCTGGAAAAGGTACAGAGGAGGGCAACAAAACTAATAAGGGGAATGGGGGGGCTAAGTTATGAAGAAAGACTAACTAAATTAAACTTATTTTCTCTAGAAAAAAGGCGTCTAAGAGGAGATATGATTACCTTATTTAAATACATCCAGGGTCAGTACAAAGATTTGTCAAGAGAGCTTTTTGTGCCAAGAGGTTTTCAACTGACAAGAGTACATCCCTTGAGGTTAGAAGTAAAAAGATTCCACCTTAAAGAAAGAAAAGGTTTCTTCACAGTAAGGGTGGTTAATCTGTGGAATTCTCTACCAGAGGAGGTGGTGACAGCGGATTCGATAGATAACTTTAAAAGGGGACTGGATTTATTTCTAATTAAAAAGGGAATTCAGGGTTATCATGGATAATTAAAGAGGCAGTATTGATCCAAGGAGAAGTCTGGTCGCCGGTGTCTGGGATTAGGAGGGAATTGATTTTTTTTTTTATTATATATACAACTAATTAATTAATAGTTAATATTGCAGATCAGAGGAGATCTTAAAAGGTTGAACTTGATGGACTGAAAGTCTTTTTTCAACCTTAAATATTATGTAACTATGTAACTCCCATCATTTACCAGGGCGTCCCATTGTATCAGGGATTGGCCCTCACATGGAGAACCTATCCAAATACATCAAATATTTTCTACAACCCATGTTTTTGAATCTTCCCTCATATATAAGAGACACACCACAGGTCCCAGAGAACCTACAAGAACAAACATGGTGAAGCTCCTATCGATGAATCACGCTCGACGTCTCATCACTCTATACATCCAACCCACAAGATCTTGGAGCAGCAGCATGTCAACACTTTCTTAACATTGAAGGAAAAATGGAACAAACACAGATCAGATTTATTAATGAAGCCATCATGTTTATCCTCAAGCACAATTGTTTTGTATTTGACAGCCGCTATTTCCTACAAAAGAAAGGTACGGCACTTTCTTAACATTGAAGGAAAAATGGAACAAACACAGATCAGATTTATTAATGAAGCCATCATGTTTATCCTCAAGCACAATTGTTTTGTATTTAACAGCCACTATTTCCTACAAAAGAAAGGTACGGCAATGGGTACAACATTTTTGCCCAGTTTTGCCAATCTCTACATGGAACTATTGTGTCTACCATATGTTGCATACTTGATTTGCTTAATTAGGCCCTCATTCAATTGGGATTTGGCCAATTGAATAGGGCTCTAAATAAGCACATAGCATATTTTTTTAAAGAAGTTTTTAGTTAGTAAAAATCTTGCTTTTGGATAGATGCTTAGTAACTAAAAACTTCTTTAAAAAAAAGATGCTATGTGCTTATTTAGACCCTTTTCAATTGGCCAAATCGCAATTGAATGAGGGCCTTAGTCTTTTTTATGAAGATTTAATGTTTTTCTACAGTGCAAATTCTATTTTTGATATTCTGGCTATATTTTTAGCATTATCCTATTTTGTGTTCACCACTTTGCTGCATTTGTTATATTGGCGGCCATTAAACATATAGTTCCTTTATTTTTTGTACTTGTTATACTTTACCTTGATTGAAGTGTCGAATGACAGAGGGTCCCCTCCTGCCAATCTTAATCCGCCGGTCTTCTTGTAGTGTCTGTTTGAAAAAGAAAGTGAAATGGTTAATTGTATATTTCTTCTTTTTGATTTAGGAAAGCATGGTCTTTTTCAGCATGTAATGTATTTTTCTATCTTACCTCTTCTTCTTTGTTGGTGTTCTTTAAAAGGGATTGTGGTTCACAATGCACGATGCAAATTCTTGAGTGACGCTGTTGATGCAGAGTCTGTTTGAATAGTAAAAAAAAGGAGAAAGATTGAGCTTTAGGTTATATATTGAATTACAATAAATTAATGTCATTTAAATATACTTCTTTAATTACTTTCAATTAACATTAGCTTGTTTTTGTGCCTACACACATAAATGTGCGTGTGACATGTCACTGTACATGATACACATATATGTGCGTGTCACATATCACTATACATGAATCACATTTTAATAGTTAATTATTTTTTTACTATCATTTAAATATACTTGTTTAATTAGTTTGGATTAAGATTAGTTTGTTGCAGGGGCTATACACATAAATGTGCGTGTCACATGTCACTATAGATAAATCACATTTTCATAGTTAAAGTTTTTTTTTTTTTTGTCCTGTCTTGATAATAAAATGTAATATATTATAGCTTACCTCTCAGTTCTAATTTGCACAATGTAAAGTAGGAAATTAGGAAACAATTCTCTTCTTAAATAACAGCAGCAGTTAACTACAGTCACTCCGTTCATCACCTGAGTAGAAATGTAGAATTTTCTGGAAAGTAGGCAGTATTTAAAAACTTTCAAGTGCCTGAGACCGTTATAACGCAATACGCATGCGCTATTTGCGTTCCAGCTTACAATTTGCGTTCCATCTGCCATTTTGTGCATAGTAGTTTTTAAAATGGTGGTTAATATCAGTGTGGTACGTTCCGCATAGTATGTATTTCAGTCTTGTGAGTCACTGTATAGTTACGTCTGAAGCCTCGTTTTCATTTTGTTCGGCGGCCATTTTTTCTCTCGCTTAGGTGATTTTGGGCAGTTTAAACTCGTTTTTTTGGACTAAAATGGACTTGTAAATTAACTTTTCGCGGTGCCGAATGCCCCCCCTTGCTGTAAGTAAGCTTTTTATGTGTTCGTTGTGTTTATTTTTTGTGTTTGTGATGCTTTCATGCGCAGCGTTTTCGGCCAGTTTTGCGTGTTGGGAATGGGTTGTTTTGCGGCCCTATTGTTTTGCGAGGCGGCTGTAATTTGTTTGCGATGGACGCAGTTGGTTTTTACGTGTACAACGCAGTGTATTTTTTTCTATGTCGTTGTCATGATTCCCCTGAACCCCCTTTGGGGTCAGTAGAAGTTTAGTTGTTTAATATGCTTTTATGTTAAGTTGATTATCCTATATATGTTATGCTGTGTTATGTCATGTTAATTAATATGTAAAATGGTATGCTGTGCTGTTTTATATTATGTTGATTACCATATGTGTTTTAAGTTAATTACTGTATGTTATGTTATGTTGCTTGCCTATGTGTGATTGGAGTGTGATGTGTGATTCTGTTTGCTGCATGTTGGGTCATTAAGAGTTAAATCTTTTAGAATGTTGTGTTGTTTGGCTGTAACTGTCACAGAGGGCAGTTAGGCAGTTGGCAGTTGGTTTTTTTCTGACAGAGAGAGAGATGTATTGGTGGCTCTGAGGGCAGTTGAGATAATGCTGGGTTGAATGTCTTAAAGTATATATATATATATATATGTTCCTAAGCCAAGGGAAGCAGACATATATTGAAGACAGATATGCTCCTATCTAAAAAAAGGGAGGTAAGTAGATAACCGCAATGACTGTATGAATGAAGTTGCTGTTATGATGCCTTATAGATGAGCCCTTGTCCACAGAAATAAAAACAGTTTCTGATTTCTTATAATGCTGAGCCTGCATTCATATTCTTAAAGACTACATCTAATTTAAGAGACATCAGCTGTCTTAGTGAAGAGATCAAAAGAATCTGGTAGATCTGCTGGGTAGGTTAGGCAATAACAGCCTTATCAACCCCGACTTAGAAGCAGGTGATCGTGACAGTCATGCGTGTGTGTGTTAACCACGTGTGAGGCGCCTTTGAGGTTTTTTTGAAAAAAAAGTTGCGTGTGTGTTAACACAGCCGACGTTGAATCGCTCTGCGAGAGACGCAGTTCTTGGGGGCTCGCTGTGCGAGCCCGCAAGCGTTAGCATCAACTCGTATGTTCACAACTATATATGTGATATATATATATATATATATATATATATATATATATATATATATATATTTGTTTATTAATATTTTTTTCCCAGTTTTTTATGTGTTTTATTTTGATGTGCGTCCATAAAGAGCCTTTTTGAAATCACTCCCTCCATTAGCTGCTAGGGAGCCCAATATCGCATCCCAAGTGTGCACATACACCTCATTAGTGACTGATAAAACCCCACACGTATATTTACACCATTGCCCACAGTATGGGCGTATTGCCCTCAACAGACATGGCGGCGCGAGCACAGCAAATACCCACAAGCCACGGGAAACAGGACAGGAACAGGAAGTGACACACTTTGACCCGGAACTCACCCATATAACAACCTTACACTAGCCACACCAGCATACTATCAAGGGAACACCCAGGAGAACAAGGCACAGTCTTCAGGTAAGCACTAGGCCCAGTACCATTCCTTCCTGAACCTCACATACATACACAGGGGATAATTTGCATACACTGCAAAGCCACAACCAGTCCATAGAGCAGAGAGTTCTAGCAGGAGTTAATACATTTTTTGTTTTTTTTTATTGTCAAGAACAATTACTACAAGACTGTGGCTTTATGATATTTTCATGTTTCTAAGCACCTTAACCCTCATGTTTCTAAGCACCTTAACCCCACTGTCCACTACATAGTTTGTGCCACTGTATTCTCCAATGCAATCTGTATATCGTATTCATGAGTGAACATAACATTGCCTGCCTTAATATAGACTGTATAGTGTGGGGGAATGTGTGTACCATATTTACTCGAGTATAAGCCGAGTTTTTCATACTCGAGTCACCCGTGTCTCTCCACCCCCGTGTCTTTCTTTCCCCCCGTGTCTTTCTTTCCCCCCGTGTCTTTCTTTCCCCCTGTGTCTCTCTTTCCCCCCGTGTCTCTCTTTTCCTCTGTGTCTCTCCACCACCGTTGCTATCTTTCCCTCCCATGTCTCTCCACCCCCGTGGCTCTTTCCCTCCCCTCCCTTATCATCCTTCTCAACCTCAACTCCCCATCCTCATCCCCAACCCCCTCTCCCTTTCCCCTCTTTTACTTTTCATCAGCAGCTGCTCCTCCACTACTCCGCTCGTCTTCCGGCTGCGTCGGGACATGGCATATGCTAGTGACGTGTCGTCACATGCGCGTCACGTCATTAGCAATGGCCGGGTCCCGACGCAGCATCTCCCCTAGGCTGAACTTGAGGTATAGATCATATATTGATCTGTAACCTTCTTTCCCACAATTCTACTTGGCTGATATATATATATTGTTCAAAGATCATTACACTAACATCATAATAAAAGCATATGCAAATCAACAAAGGGATAATTCATAAATTGTTATCAGAACCCTAATGGCCAGACAATCACTGAAGTGATTGATCCCAAAGTGCAGCAGACAATTATTTATTTTTCTTATCCATTTACTCAATCCCAACAGGGTACTACCTGTACCAACATTTATGTCATTATCACTGAGGAAGCCGTCATCAAAACAACGAAACACATTTGATGAAGTGTATTTACACATTAATATCCTCTCCAACACCTCAAAGAAAGTGGAGGCATAATATTTGTGCACCAACCTATCAAAGTTTTATAGGTTTTAAATCTGTTAGAGTTTGTTTTTACGTTTTATTTTTTTGTTTTGTTTTATCCGTTCTTTATGACATACACCAAAGACGGACTACTGTGTATATTTTATCTGCAGCATTCTATAAATAAAACCTGTTTATCAACCCTGGTTTCCATCTCATTGATTTGGAGTGCGTATGAAGAATCCATGGCTGTTTAGACACTATCATTGCAGCAAAACCGCGACATCAACAGGTGGCCATATCCACAGTACTACTCTACCTCATTGCCACCTGGATCTTTACACTGAGAACAGATCTGAATGGCACACCGCCAATTAATAGATACATAGCATCTATCTGTCCGCCATCAGTACAGTGTGTGTGTATGTGTGTGTGTGTATATGTATATGTATGTATATATATATATATATATATATATATATATATATATGGATATATATATATATATATATATATATATATAATCACATATTATAATTGTCTAACTACGATTCGTCGTTGCGTTGCGTAGTGTGTATGACTTAGCGATGAGCGCCACAGGCGCTCATCGCTTGGCGAGCCGTTAATTCGTAGCACTTTGACAAAGAGCACCGCAGGCGCTCATTGCAGGCTCGCCTCGCGCAGCAAGGTGAGCCGTTAAATCGTAGTACTTTGGCAATGAGCGCTACAGGTGCTCATTGCAGGCGAGCCTCGCATAGCGAGGCGAGCCGTTAAACCGTAGCACTTAGAAAAAAAATACGAGGTGAAAAAAATTACGAGATAAGCGGCGGAACAAAAACAGTAAAAAAAAACACTAAATACACACTAAAAAATAAAACAAAGGTCACTTACAGCATGGGGAACCAGGCACGACGTCTGGAAGTGAGTTGGAACTGCAATTTAGATTGATTTTAGCCGAGTTACAAAGATCGAAAATCGGCTAAGCGAGAAAAAAATGGCCGCCGAAAAAAATGAAAACCAGGCTATACTACTACGAACTGCGTAAAACACAGTCACAGACGTATGTCTTTGAAAAACAACGAGATAAAGGATGCGGATTAACCGCGCAATGAGTAAAAAGACAGTAGCGAGTACATTTTACGAAACACAATTACAGATTTACGCATTAACACAGATTTAACGACTTTGTCTCGCGCAACATCGGATTTCCCGCCTAAACCAACGCATTTGATGTGAAATATGTTGCAAGATACAAAAATAAAAATTTTAAAAAATAAAAATTGTATTTATTTTAAGAAAAAAAAAAGAACAAATGTAGCGTTATGTTGTGTGGCAAACAAATTTCACTACATTTAATTTTTAGTGACCGTCATTTGACCGTTTGACCATATTTACTGTTAAACCGTAGTACTTTAGCGGGCTGAGCGATGAGAGCCGCAGGCGATCATTGCCTGGCGAGCCTCACGCAGCGAGGCGAGCCGTTAAACCGTAGTACTTTGGCAATGAGCGCCGCAGGGTGAGCGATGAGCGCCGCAGGCGATCATTGCCCGGCAAGCCTTGCGCAGCGAGGCGAGCCGTTAAACCGTAGTACTTTGGCAATGAGCGCCGCAGAAAAAATGCTGCACGAACAAAACTAAAACCAGGCGACAGCACTATAACCATGGAAAACACGTACCGATAATCCGCTAAGACACATACCACACATTATCCGCCATTTTAGGATAGTGCGGAAGTACACAGCTACGTTAACGGTTTCGGATCGCGCACGCACATTATTACACTGCACACGTTCATCACGCTTACACAGCACCTCCACACCACTAATGCTGCTGCAACATCAACACAGATTGCCAGCTCTTCAACACAATGATTCAAAATACATAAATTCATTTATTAATTTGATTTCTATATTTCAGTAGTACACAGAAAACAACAAAAAACAACAAGCTACCTTACAATTCCATATGTATATTAATAACTAAACAACTTTCTTAACATACACATCTCATTGCCGTCATTTTTTGACGAGCAAGTCTCTAGTGTGTGTGTGTATATATATATATATATATATATATATATATATATATATATATATATATATATATATATATATAAAACATTTCTACATAAGAGAGACCAACATTAAGAGCTTCAGACCAAACATTAACCCATAACATTGGGACTACTGAAGGGATCATGCTCTTTTTCCACTCCACCTTTGCATTTCTATTTTTCTCGGGCGCTGATGTGAACAGAGTCCAAAGAAAAGCTGCAGATCCCAGTTCACACAAATAGAAGCCACAGTATTGCCTAACCCTGAAGCAGGGAATCCACATACCTGACATCCCAGTCCGGACCACTTCCAGACAGGGGTAAGAAAGAACATCCGTAGGACAACCCATAAGAACCTACTACAAATACACGGACCATCTTACTGACACACCTACCCTGCGCTATGCCTAAGTTGGGGACACACACCCGACATCTTATTTTACACCACCTAACAAGGTAAATTTCCTCTATTTATATGATCTCCGTAAGGGAGAGTTAAGAAAATAATTAGAGAGTGTAAAAGCATACATAAAGAGAAAATACGATCCATTCTAATCATTGAACCTTGATAATTGTAACCTCAAGGAAGATGCAATAAAATTATTAAAATAAATAAAGTATTATATACAATTAAAATATGTTGGGAAGAATAATGATTACAATATAAAAAATGTTTTACATATATCTGGCCAACCCCAATTAACGTCACCAAAATTAATTGTCAAATGTTTTATATGATGCCACTGATAATATATAATTGCTATAAAGAGTATATTCTTCACATAATTACACCCCTGGATTCTGAATCATCATTAAACTAATGCAACTATAAAAGTGCAAAATAATTAATAAATATAAATAATGCTAAATAGTGCTAATAGTGATTTATATGTGTATATATATATATATATATATATATATATATATATATATATATATATATATATATATATACACAGCGTAAATTAATAAGAAATATCGACGATGATGTCATGAGAGTAAAGTACCAATCATAGATGTCTCTTTTAAATGTTTAATATCAAAGAATATCTATAATTTAAGTAATAAAGCAACCTATAGATAATTTATAAATAATGATTCTGCAATATAAATATGTGCAAAAACACTAAACTTACCCTATAAATATACAGATAGTAGGATAATCTTATGATACAGCATAGATAAATGAGAGATCCTAATACATATAAACAATAGCTATTTGTACTATTTATACTATCCCACAAGTTATCCATTTCTAGTATTGTTTGCACAGTGCAACTTATCTTTTGTGGGGTATAGAGGTCCCTAATCAGATGCTCTATCATACAGCAAGCTCGCCTCCTGCATCGACGTGGCATGGCGGCGTGTGACGTTACAGGGGTCGCGCTCGAAGTAACGGCTGACGTACGTGTCGCAGGTCTGGTTTCTTCGCGACCTGACGCCATTGGAGAATATTGGGCCTTAAATAGTCCAGGTAAGTATCTTATTGGTCAAGAGTACGTTTACCTAGTTAGGTGGTGCATTTAAACTTTTTTGTTAATAGATGTCAATGTTAGCATTCTATAATACACTTCCTATAATTATATATTATTCAAATGGATATTGATCTAGAATTATATTACCGCTCAAGATACTCGAGGAGAGTGGAGGAAGTAGAAAGGCTTTTGGAGGTGAATGAATATTTCCAAATTAAAATTAGCAGGTTTAAATAAATTACAGTTACAAAAGTGCTGTTAAAAAAGCAGCTTAATGCCTTTGGGAATCAAACTACACATAAAAAATATTTATCTAAACATATCATACGGGGAGGATTACGCCAACTTTTTTTTCCAAGTTTCTCATTCCATCTAAATGAATACAAAGAAAGATGGGAGCAGACATTGGCTAGCTGCTCAGAGACTTTATTATGAATATCACAGATTATGAGATGGAACTTTTGAATAAACATGACAAATATATTGTCAAAATCACCAAGGAGTTGAAACAGTTTGAATCTTTGGATCAATTTAAAAATATGTATACCAACGTAAAAGCAGATTTAGATAGAATCGGAAATAATAAGATCTAAACTGATTAAGTTTAACCGTGATGCTTAAGACTTTGAAATAGGAAACATTTTTAATTGGTCACATACAAATAATAATCGCAGACCCTTGAAGTCAAGATTGGAAATAAGTAGGACACCTGGTTATATTTCATCAGATACTGATACATCGGATGATCCGAGAACAACAGAATCAGAAACCATGAGACTTTTTTTGAAATATCAAAATCCATTGATGCAGAGACAATTAAGAGATTGACAAAAATGGTGGTACAAACATCACAACCTAGGATGCAAAGGGAGGAGGAGAAAGGTGGTAATACCAGACAAATCCACCGTTATAAATCTATACTCTCATACTCTGACTGATTCCCAAATCTAAATATTAAGCCGATGACTTTCATTTTCCATCTCTAATCATTCCAACCCCTTGGATTTAATCAAGGAACTACATTTATTCTGCAAAAAATTATTGATAAAAAGATTCTTTGCTATGCACAAGGATTCTAATGAAATTGAACAAAACCCAAATGAATTGGGAAATGATAGGAACAAAGTTCCTTCAGAAGATACATCCTCACAATTGGATCAAACACTAAAAGTGAAATCCACTTTCAATCCACCTGTTTCCAGCTGTGCAGCAGTTTAGAGACTTTGAAAGAATAAATAATACAATCTGTCACAATATATCAAAGCAAGCTGGGACTACATTATTATTAAACCATCTGACAAGGGTGGAAATGTTGTGGTTTGGTCTTCCAATATAAAAGAAGCAGATAAACAACTATGTGATGATAAATATTACAAGATCTTGTTTGGAGATCCTACAGAAAATTAGTTATCAAAATATTATCCGATAATTAAAGACACCTATAACTGTTATATCGTGACATCTAAGGAATGGTCATATTTACAAGTGACACAACTTACTATATGTTGCCTAAGATACACAAAAGCATGGAGAACCCACCTGGTCTCCCTAAAATATCAGGAAATAAAAGTATGTGTGAAAAAAGCCAGCAGATTTGTAGACATAAAGGATACCAGGGATGTCCTCAACCACTTGGAAGGCATCACCCTTCTGATTCCACAATAAGTGTAACAGGAGATATTGAATCCTTGTATACATCAATTGAACATGAGGTTGGTTTAGAATCGGTAAGATATTTTTTATCAATGGAAGCCAATACTAATAAACAACTTTATTATTTTTTGTTGAATCATAATTATTTAATCTTTAATAAAAATAAAAAAAATCTCCAAATATGTGGTACCGCGATGGATACGGCTTGCACTCCCACATACGACAATATTTATTTGGGATGGTGGGAGCGTGAGCAAGTATTTTGTGAGTCCAATAATTATTACACTGATCAGGTGTAATGATGTAGGAATCACAAGGTTGTGGAGACCAACAGCCAAGGTCAGCAATAATCCAGTTCAGCAACTTGTAGGTGAAACAGGAACAAGCTTTATTGAAGTGATCAGGAACCACACAATAATCTGGCAAGGATACAGAGACAGGAAGTGCGTTATATAGGCCAAGAACCAGACAGCTGACCAGACACAGCTAAAGAGAGTTATCACTGATTTCATAGCTTTTAGAGTCAAGGTATCAGATCTCAGGCAAATCTGCAAGAGGCAGGCTGGTGTACCGGTAGGGAAGAGGTTTAGCAACATGGAAACCAGGGTTCGAATCCCAGCAGAGTCAATTCCTCACATTAACCCCACCTCTATAGGTGTAGCCTCTGGATGCCCTATTACCCAGTTTAGCAGGGTACTGTGCATGGAAAGACCGAAGAAGATCAGGAGTGTGAATATTTTCCACTGGTTCCCACGATCTATCCTCCTCACCATAGCCTTTCCACCGAACCAAATATTGAAGCTTGTTACAGAAGATCCTGGAGTCAAGAATTGTTTCCACTTCATATTCATCTTCACCATCCACAAGGACTGGAGGTGGGGCAGGCAGGGCTCGGCCAGGGAAAGTATTTTCATGAAAAGGTTTAAGCAGTGCAACGTGAAACACTGGATGTATTTTCATGGAATTTGGAAGTTGCAAACGGAAATTGACAGCATTGATCTGAGCAATGATCTCAAAAGGTCCCATGAACCTTTGACCCAATTTATGAGAAGGAATCCGAAGCTTAAGATTCTTTGTTGACAGCCACACCTTGTCACCAACATGATAGACTGGGGCCTCCTTTCTATGCCTATCAGCGGCTCTTTTGTAACATTCTTGAGCCTCCAAAAGAGTCTCTTTCAACAGTACTTGGGAATCACGTAAGGCGGTTAGCCGGTCAGTGACAGCAGGAATGGAAGTAGTAATTGGGAGACTGACTAGAAAGGTCGTATGGTAACCATAGTTGGCAAAAAATGGGCTCAAAGAAGTGGAGCAGTGTTGGGCATTGTTATAGGCAAACTCCGCCGTGGGTAGAAAATCCAGCCAGTCATCCTGCAGGTAACTAATATAGCACCGCAAATATTGCTCCAAAGTCTGGTTGGTTCGCTCAGTCTGTCCATTACTTTGCGGATGAAAAGCTGACGACAGATTTACATTATTACCTAGATTAGAACAAAAATGTTTCCAAAAACGAGATGTAAACTGCACTCCCCTGTCAGAAATTACTTCATCGGGCACTCCATGTAAGCAAAATATTTCCCGAATAACCAGGTCAGCCGTCTGTTTAGCTGAAGGGAGACCACAAGCTGGTATGAAATGACCCATCTTAGTTAACCTATCCACAACAACAAGAATGGTAGTGTGTTCCTTAGAGGGAGGTAGTTCCACAATAAAGTCCATGGATATAGATCCCCAGGGACGATGAGGAATCGGAAGTAGCTGAAGCAAGCCAACAGGGGATGAGCGAGGAGTCTTATGTCTGGCACATACATCACAAGAGGACACATACTTCTTAACATCCTCATGATACTTCGGCCACCAAAAGGATCGGGCAAGTAGCTCTTGTGTCTTTTGGATTCCTGGATGACCTGCTGGTTTTGAGTCATGGTAAAGATGTAAAAGGTCCAGTCGCACTGACTCGGGAGCAAACAGACGTTGTTGAAAAATCCAAAACCCATTAAGCATCGTCATATGGAGATCACGAGGAGGATCACAAAGAACTGGGTCTTCAGCGTAGCCCTTTTTAATGCGAGACATCAGATCAGAAGGAAATGTAACTCCCATAAATATATCCTCCGGCAAGATGGTGGTCTTGGTTACGGTAGTATGGAGGGGGTCAGCTATTCTAGACAAGGCATTCGCCTTACGATTCTTGGAGCCAGGACGGTATGTAACCAAAAAATTTAACCTCGAGAAGAAACGCCTGTAAAAATTGGCAAAACCCACAAATCTCTGAATATCTTTTTCATTCTTGGGGATGGGCCAGTCCAGCACAGCTTTAATTTTACTTGCGTCCCTACTTAAACCTTTGGGAGTTATTACATACCCCAGGAATTGAATTTCTGTTTGTTCAAACTCACATTTTCCTAGTTTAATGTATAGGTGGTGGGTACGAAGGCGCTCCAGAACTATACGGACTTTTTTTCTGTGGTTTTCAAGATTATCAGAGAATATTAGGATATCATCCAAATATGCCACAACAAACTGATCCAGGAGATCTCGTAGTACATCATTGATAAGATGCTGGAAAGTTGCAGGGGCATTACAAAGCCTAAATGGCATTACTAGATATTCGTAATGCCCGTACCTGGTTCTGAAAGCTGTTTTCCATTCATCATTTGGTCTTATGCAAACCAGATTATATGCCCCCCGAAGATCAAGCTTCGTAAATATTTTAGCTGAGCGAAGTCTCTCCAAAAGTTCAGGAATCAGAGGCAAGGGGTAGCGGTTTTTAACAGTGATGTTATTAATGTCCCTGTAATCAACGCATGGCCGTAGGCTGCCATCTTTCTTTTCTACAAAGAATATAGGAGCTCCTGCTGGGGGAGTTGATGGTCGAATAAAGCCTTTGGCAATATTTTCTTGTAGGTATTCACGAAGAGCTTTCAATTCAGGCTCAGAAAGGGAATATATACGGCCAAATGGGATAGCAGCCCCAGGCAATAGCTCTATTGGGCAATCATATGGTCTGTGGGGTGGAAGCTGATCAGCATTCTTCTTATCACAGACACCCGCAAAATCCCGATATTGTAGAGGAAGCTTAGTCAAGTTTGTAGCAACCATTTCATTAATTGTTGTGGCAACAGGTGTTACCTTAGTGGGTTGACAATTCATTAAGCAGTGTTCTGAAGGAAAGGACAAAGTTCTGATCTTCCAATCAATCTGTGAGTTATGCAGAGCAAGCCAAGGTACCCCCAAAATCACTGGAAACTGTGTTGAGAAAATTAGGTGGAAAGAGATAGCCTCATGGTGATTCACTTCCAGAGTAAACTTTAAGTGCACAGTCTCATGTGTAACCGGGCCTAACATAAGTGGAGAACCGTCTACTGTCTCCATTAACACAGGTGAAGAATTAGGGATAGACTGAATTCTATTTCCTGCTGCAAATTTAATGTCCATAAAGTTTCTGCCTGCTCCAGAATCTATCATAGCTGTAGTTGAAATTTTACGATCACCACATTGCAACGTGATAGGCACCACAAAATGAGGATGTTGAGTCAACATACCCTCTTCGCCATGAGCCAGAGAAAACAAGGGTTGTGTGACAGAATCCAGTTGATCTGAAATCTGGGATTGGTGTTGAATCTGTGTACCCTCAGCCGCCATAGCTATTGTTCTTTTGGATTTGCTAGGGCAATCGATTGCATAGTGCCCTGCACTACCACAATACAGGCATAAATTGTGAGTGCTTCGCCACTGTTTTTCTTCGTTGGATAATGGCCCTCTTATTAGATTTACCTGCATAGCCTCTGGCTCAGAGTCTGTAGGTGTTTGTGGGATCGGAGTAGAAGTTCTTGAATAGGAAATTGGAGTAGTACTTGGTCTAAAAGAGCCCTGTCTTTCCAATCTTCTTTCAGAAAGTCTCCGATCAATATGGATAGCCAAACGCACAAATGCATCAAAGTCAACACGAGCTAGCTCATCTTTTATAGCTTCCGAGAGACCTTTTCTGAAGTGGAACCTCTGGGCTGATTGGTTCCAGGTAGTATCAGCAACGCACTGTCTGAATTCAGCAGCATATTCAGCCACCGAGCGCCTCCCTTGATGCAAATGAAGGAGAGTGGCTTCTGCTGTAGCACATCGATTTGGGTCATCAAAAACTAGGCACATGGCCTCAAGAAAGTCATTTAGATTACCCAAGACTGGACTGTCCTGTTCCAGAAGAGGGGAGCCCCAAGCCAGGGCTTCATCTTTGAATAGTGAAAAAATAAATCCCACCTTCTCTCTTTCAGATGGAAATTGGTGAGGTAACATCATGAAGTGAAAACGGCATTGATTCAGGAAACCCCTAAATCTTTTGCGATCTCCTCCAAACTTTTCTGGCAGGGGCAAGCGGGCATCTTGTGCAGGTGTAACAGTAGCAGCCGCAACATCACGTGCCCTGTAGCTGGTATACTCCCTGTGCATTGACTGAAATTTATTTTGCAGTTCAGCTACCATGGTCTGTGCCTGGGTCTGCACAGTTCTTGCAGTAAAAGCAACCTGTTGGGCCTGCAGTTCAGCTACCTGGTCCTGCAGCACTTGAATGGTCTGTGCCTGGGTCTGCACAGTTCTTGCAAATAAAGCAACCTGCTGGGCCAATGTAGAATCTGTCCCGGCGGTCTCCATGAAAGGGCCAGATTATTCTGTAATGATGTAGGATTCACAAGGTTGTGGAGACCAGCAGCCAAGGTCAGCAATAATCCAGTTCAGCAACTTGTAGGTGAAACAGGAACAAGCTTTATTGAAGTCATCAGGAACCACACAATAATCTGGCAAGGATACAGAGAAAGGAAGTGCCTTATATAGGCCAAGAACCAGACAGCTGACCAGACACAGCTAAAGAGAGTTATCACTGATTTCATAGCTCTTAGAGTCAAGGTATCAGATCTCAGGCAAATCTGCAAGAGGCAGGCTGGTGTACCGGTAGGGAAGAGGTTTAGCAACATGGAAACCAGGGTTCGAATCCCAGCAGAGTCAATTCCTCACATTAACCCCACCTCTATAGGTGTAGCCTCTGGATGCCCTATTACCCGGTTTAGCAGGGTACTGTGCATGGAAAGACCGAAGAAGATCAGGAGTGTGAATATTTTCCACTGGTTCCCACGATCTATCCTCCTCACCATAGCCTTTCCACCGAACCAAATATTGAAGCTTGTTACAGAAGATCCTGGAGTCAAGAATTGTTTCCACTTCATATTCATCTTCACCATCCACAAGGACTTAGACATGTTCCTCTCAATCTTGAATAGAAATGTCCTTAATCTCAAATTATCATACAGTATCAGTATAGACTCTGTGGACTTTCTAGATATTATTATAAAGAAAAATCAAGATGGACGGATAATTACTGATACTTATTGAAAAAGTACTTCAACAAATAGTATGTTACACAATTCAAGTGCTCATTACCCGGCAACAAAAAGATCCTTACCCTATGGGGAGTTTTTGAGCATTCACCGCAATTGTTCAGATGACACCATTTTTAAAGATAGAACAAAGCAACTCATGGACAGACTAAGAGCTAGAGGTTATAGCAATAAATCGCTGAAAAGGGCATACCACAAGACCCTATATATAAAAAAGAAAGAAAACTGATGATTCCTTTTGCTTTATTGGAACATTTTGCCAACAATGACAAGACATTACAACAATGATTAAGAAACACACTCCTATTATGAGAACTGATAAGACTTTGAATGATATCATAGGAGAAAAAATATATATACTGGGTGGAGAAGAAGTCAATCATTGAAGGACAAATTGATATGTAGTCATTTTTGCAAACAACGCAAAAGAAACAAATTTCCGGTTTGAACTTGTGGCTACGGTAGTTGCAGTTTTTGTGTCTATATGACAAAAATTAAGGAAGTAAAGGATAGACAAGACACTGCCATTAAACTCCATGGTACATTCAACAGCACAAATACCAATGTAGTGTATTGTATTGAGTGTCCATGTCGTATGAAATACATTGGTATAACTATCAGGGAATTGCGCAGAAGGTTAGGGGAACACATTTGCAATATTAGAAATGCCCCTAAAGACTCAAGCAAAAATAAACCCCACACATCAGTAGCCTGACATTTTCAGAGGATTCATAATTTGAAACCTAAACTCAAATGTCTGGTCCTTAGAAAAGTGAATTTGGGAATAACAAAAAGGAGACATGGAAAAGGAACTCCTAAGAGTAGAGACACATTGGATTGTACAATTAAATACTCTAATACCCAACGGACTTAATGAGAACTTCAATTTCATGGTATACTCATAAAAATGAGATGTACAAAGAATCTCTTTATGAGAGACAGTTTTAATCAGGACTGTATCTCCATGAACACGAATACTTTCAAAAGGCCTATATAAGACAAAATCTTATATTTCAGTATGATATATTAGGAGGATAATGTATAAAACTTCCCAAGTTTAGTTCAGAGTGACATATTTAGATAACCAAATGTAGTCCAATAAGAATAACTATTTGTTACATTAACTGACATATAGTAGATTTAATAAATATGAATATGTGGTAGAACATACAGTATATACTTTACATTAATATCGCTCTCACGCTCTCTCATACTGGTCACTGGAAGTTCAACATGGCACCCCTTGGCAAAGAACTCTCTGAGGATCTGAAAAAAGAATTGTTGCTCTACATAAAGATGGCCTAGGCTATAAGAAGGTTGCCAAGAGCCTGGAACTGAGCTGCAGAATAGTGGGCAAGACCATACAGCAGTTTCACAGGGCAGGTTCCATGTCGGCCAAAGAATTTGTGTGCACCTGCTCAGCGTCCTATCCAGACGTTGTCTTTGGGAAATAGACATATGAGTGTTGCCAGAATTGCTGCAGAGGTTGAACGGGTGGGGGGTTAGCCTCTCAGTGCTCAGACCAAACGCTGCATCAAATTGGTCTGCATGGCTGTCGTCCCAGAAGGAAGCCTCTTCTAAAGATGATGCACAAGAAAGCCAGCAAACAGTTTGCTGAAGACAAGCAGACTAAGGACATGGATTACTGGAACCATGTCCTGTGGTCCGATGAGACCAAGATAACCTTATTTGGTTCAGTGGGTGTCAAGCGTGTGTGGCGGTAACCAGGTGAGGAGTACAAAGACAAGTGTGTCTTGCCTACAGTCAAGCATAGTGGTGGGAGTTTCATGGTCTGGGCCTGAATGAGTGGTGCTGGAACAGAGGAGCTACAGTTCATTGAGGGAACCATGAATGACAATATGTACTGTTTAATACTGAGGCAGAGCATGATCCCCTCCCTTCGGAGACTGGGCCGCAGGGCAATATTCAAACATGATAATGACCCCAAACACACCTCCAAGACGACCGCTGCCTTGCTAAAGAAGCTGAAGGTAAAGGTGATGGACTGGCCAAGCATGTCTCCAGACCTAAACCCTATTGAGCATGTGTGGGGCATCCTCAAATGGAAGGTGGGAGAGTGCAAGGTATCTAACATCCACCAGCTCCGTGATGTCATCATGGAGGAATGGAAGATGACTCCAGTAGCCAGTGGCGGAGCTACTGCTGGTGCACTCGGTGCAATGCACCAAAGCCCTGCTCCTGGAAAGGGGACCCCAGAGCCCCCTCCTGATCCTCTCCCCCTCCTAAATCCCCCTTGATCTTCCCCCCTCCTGATCTCCCCCATTGGCACTTCCCATCAAACCAGCAGCACTCGCCCAAACTGCATTCTTATATGCCGGCGCATCCGAATTATGTCACACATGCGCCGCAAGGGAAGGTTGCAGGGCAGGAGGAGTGCTGGTGAAGTAGGAAGAACCAAGGGGGGATCGGAGGGGAGATTAAGAGGGGCCAAGGGATGATCAGGATGGACAGATGGGGGGTCATGATGGCAAGAGGCCAGGATCAAGTGGGGCAGGGGGAAGGATCAAGAGGGGCAGGGGGAACTAGAGGGGAGGATCAGAAAAGGCAGAGAGGGGAGGCTCCAGAAATGTGTGTATTATATTTTTATATATATATATATATATATATATATATATATATATATATATATATATATTGAGGGGACAGCAAATGTACACTTTGATATAGGCTGTACACTTACTACTTTACATTGTAGAAGAGTGCGATTTCTCCAGTGTTGTCACATGAAAAGATATAATAAAATATTTACAAAATTGTGAGCGGTGTACTCACTTTTATGAGATACTGTAGGTGTCGTTTGTGGTCCTTTAAAGTTCAACAATGCAGGTTCTTAAGTCAGCCATGTGCGATCTGTTTTTTTAATGTTTTGAACCAGTATGAAGGAACCATATGAAGGAACAGCTTTTTAGCCCATATAAACTAATATTTTCTTACCTGTTCTATATCTCAATAACCTGAAAAAACAGATTATTTATTTATGTCATGCTTAGAATGGTGTTCTCTTCCTCCAAAGATTTCTCAAGCTCCTTACTGGATGAGTAGCTACTAAATTAGAAAGGGACCGAGAATACAGACAGTCATTTGTACTAACATCGTCTAGTATGTGGTAAGGAGGCGAGACACACAATGAGAGCAGGCTGTCCAAGTTATTGCAGATGGCAAGATATCAGAAGCGATTGTAAAGAAGCCAATAACAAGAGATCAGCTAACAGTGCCTAGTATACGTATTCACCCCATTGTACATTTCCACATTTCAAAGTGCTATAACCTAGAATAAAAATGAATTAATTAGATAAAAAAAAGCAGACATTTGTTGCTTGCATAATTATGCATCCCGCTAAGAAAATACTAATTAGAAGCACATTTGTCTGCATTTACAGTTGTGAGTAATTCAGGTAAGTTTGTACCAGGTTTGCACATATGGACCATGTGATATTTGCATATTTTTCTTGGCATTTTGGCACAATTGATCTAGCTCGGTCAAGTGAATTATTATTATTATCTTTTATTTGTATCGCGCCAACATATTCCGTAGCGCTGTACAGTGGAGAAGAACAATCAAATTTACAATAATGACAACAAGCAGAAAATGGAGGGCCCTGTTTTGAGCTTCAAGTCTTGTAAGAAGTGCTTTTTCCCAAAGCACCCCACAAGATTAGACACTCCCCACTTACAATCTAAAGGTAATGGAAGAGACAGACCTGGGAAGAGTAGATAAAGAGTAGCAAGGTTAGGAAGGAAGTGAGAGGTACATAGGAAGGAAATTGTGAAAATAAAGATGTTAGTTTATCCATTAGTTAGAGATGGGAAAGATCGGATATAAAGTGACTAGTACTGTTATGTAATATGGTATATGCCCCTAGTGGTCAGATAATGTAACCTGCAGATGGAAATGTCAGGAGACACATAGTTTAACCACATCTTAAGTAGAAGTAGTTCATGGGAAAGTAAAAGAGGAGAGGAGGGCATGAGAGGTGAAATGGCTGTGTTGGAGACAAAAGGTGAAGAAGTTAAGAAGTGAATGGGAACTGTTGGTGAATAATAATTTGCAGTCTTGATAAAGATTCTGAATTGGATTGAGGTTTCGGCTTTGACTGAAGCATGTTACATTATTCCGTTTCTTGGCTTTACACCACTCTAGTTTAGCTTTGTGTTTAAAGTCTTTGTACTACTGGAATTTGAAACTCCACACCAATCTTACATCTTCTGCAGACTTATAGCCCTATTAAATTCAAGCCTCATAAATACTGCGTTTGAACGTAAGGGCTGCATGCTTAAATTTTTTCAAATTTTCAACTCTTAAATTAGAAGGGGCTGCAAGCTAGGAGCGAGAGACGATATTTCGTAAACCAGTTTGCAGTTTTCGGACTTGCATGTTCGCACGCAAACAATTATTCTATTTCGTAGTTACAGGTTCAGACTAAGCCAATGGAAAAAGAGATGGTAAGAGTTACATCACCGGAAAAGGGAAGGGTAGATTTCGAACTCCTACGTGCCTCAAATCCAATTTGCGATCAGTCCCAAAGGAATAATGCAATATTTTTAAAGCAGTAAATATAATATTCTATTACATGCAAGTTACAGTATAAGTCGTAACACATTGATTGCAGGGGTTGATATGACACATGGAATATCCATGAAATAAAGTATTTTTCGGGGCCGATTTGCGGGATTGAGAATGTTGTGCTATTAATTCTAAGATCTAACATCACTTTCCGTGTTAATAAAAGTACAGTAGTGTGATTTTATTTACAGTACAAGTTCTACGTATTGTACATAACTCCCTTTGCGGGTTACGTGCTTGCTCGAGAGTTAACACGTTGCACTTTGATAGCTGAATCGAACAAGTAGCGGTTACGAGGATGAAAGATCAAAGGATTTACGTGCGTGATATTCAATGTAGCTCTCCACTTAGCCTATTCTCTGCCTCATCACGCAAAGTTGGACGCAGGAACCGTAAAGACAAATCCTAGTATGCAAATCGCGTTAAGATAACACGTAGTTCGCAAATGTTAACTTGCAACTCCGATTTAATGAGGCCCTGAAACGGCTTTTCCTCTAGAATCTCCCTGTACTTGACTCCATTTTGGCTCTTCCCAATCCCTACCGATAAAACTCATCCCCACGACACCTCATCCTACCACCACCATGATTAACTGGGGAGTTGGAAGTCATTTAGATTACCCAAGACTGGACTGTCCTGTTCCAGAAGAGGGGAGCCCCAAGCCAGGGCTTCATCTTTGAATAGTGAAAAAATAAATCCCACCTTCTCTCTTTCAGATGGAAATTGGTGAGGTAACATCATGAAGTGAAAACGGCATTGATTCAGGAAACCCCTAAATCTTTTGCGATCTCCTCCAAACTTTTCTGGCAGGGGCAAGCGGGCATCTTGTGCAGGTGTAACAGTAGCAGCCGCAACATCACGTGCCCTGTAGCTGGTATACTCCCTGTGCATTGACTGAAATTTATTTTGCAGTTCAGCTACCATGGTCTGTGCCTGGGTCTGCACAGTTCTTGCAGTAAAAGCAACCTGTTGGGCCTGCAGTTCAGCTACCTGGTCCTGCAGCACTTGAATGGTCTGTGCCTGGGTCTGCACAGTTCTTGCAAATAAAGCAACCTGCTGGGCCAATGTAGAATCTGTCCCGGCGGTCTCCATGAAAGGGCCAGATTATTCTGTAATGATGTAGGATTCACAAGGTTGTGGAGACCAGCAGCCAAGGTCAGCAATAATCCAGTTCAGCAACTTGTAGGTGAAACAGGAACAAGCTTTATTGAAGTCATCAGGAACCACACAATAATCTGGCAAGGATACAGAGAAAGGAAGTGCCTTATATAGGCCAAGAACCAGACAGCTGACCAGACACAGCTAAAGAGAGTTATCACTGATTTCATAGCTCTTAGAGTCAAGGTATCAGATCTCAGGCAAATCTGCAAGAGGCAGGCTGGTGTACCGGTAGGGAAGAGGTTTAGCAACATGGAAACCAGGGTTCGAATCCCAGCAGAGTCAATTCCTCACATTAACCCCACCTCTATAGGTGTAGCCTCTGGATGCCCTATTACCCGGTTTAGCAGGGTACTGTGCATGGAAAGACCGAAGAAGATCAGGAGTGTGAATATTTTCCACTGGTTCCCACGATCTATCCTCCTCACCATAGCCTTTCCACCGAACCAAATATTGAAGCTCACGCTCTCTCATACTGGTCACTGGAAGTTCAACATGGCACCCCTTGGCAAAGAACTCTCTGAGGATCTGAAAAAAGAATTGTTGCTCTACATAAAGATGGCCTAGGCTATAAGAAGGTTGCCAAGAGCCTGGAACTGAGCTGCAGAATAGTGGGCAAGACCATACAGCAGTTTCACAGGGCAGGTTCCATGTCGGCCAAAGAATTTGTGTGCACCTGCTCAGCGTCCTATCCAGACGTTGTCTTTGGGAAATAGACATATGAGTGTTGCCAGAATTGCTGCAGAGGTTGAACGGGTGGGGGGTTAGCCTCTCAGTGCTCAGACCAAACGCTGCATCAAATTGGTCTGCATGGCTGTCGTCCCAGAAGGAAGCCTCTTCTAAAGATGATGCACAAGAAAGCCAGCAAACAGTTTGCTGAAGACAAGCAGACTAAGGACATGGATTACTGGAACCATGTCCTGTGGTCCGATGAGACCAAGATAACCTTATTTGGTTCAGTGGGTGTCAAGCGTGTGTGGCGGTAACCAGGTGAGGAGTACAAAGACAAGTGTGTCTTGCCTACAGTCAAGCATAGTGGTGGGAGTTTCATGGTCTGGGCCTGAATGAGTGGTGCTGGAACAGAGGAGCTACAGTTCATTGAGGGAACCATGAATGACAATATGTACTGTTTAATACTGAGGCAGAGCATGATCCCCTCCCTTCGGAGACTGGGCCGCAGGGCAATATTCAAACATGATAATGACCCCAAACACACCTCCAAGACGACCGCTGCCTTGCTAAAGAAGCTGAAGGTAAAGGTGATGGACTGGCCAAGCATGTCTCCAGACCTAAACCCTATTGAGCATGTGTGGGGCATCCTCAAATGGAAGGTGGGAGAGTGCAAGGTATCTAACATCCACCAGCTCCGTGATGTCATCATGGAGGAATGGAAGATGACTCCAGTAGCCAGTGGCGGAGCTACTGCTGGTGCACTCGGTGCAATGCACCAAAGCCCTGCTCCTGGAAAGGGGACCCCAGAGCCCCCTCCTGATCCTCTCCCCCTCCTAAATCCCCCTTGATCTTCCCCCCTCCTGATCTCCCCCATTGGCACTTCCCATCAAACCAGCAGCACTCGCCCAAACTGCATTCTTATATGCCGGCGCATCCGAATTATGTCACACATGCGCCGCAAGGGAAGGTTGCAGGGCAGGAGGAGTGCTGGTGAAGTAGGAAGAACCAAGGGGGGATCGGAGGGGAGATTAAGAGGGGCCAAGGGATGATCAGGATGGACAGATGGGGGGTCATGATGGCAAGAGGCCAGGATCAAGTGGGGCAGGGGGAAGGATCAAGAGGGGCAGGGGGAACTAGAGGGGAGGATCAGAAAAGGCAGAGAGGGGAGGCTCCAGAAATGTGTGTATTATATTTTTATATATATATATATATATATATATATATATATATATATATATATATATATTGAGGGGACAGCAAATGTACACTTTGATATAGGCTGTACACTTACTACTTTACATTGTAGAAGAGTGCGATTTCTCCAGTGTTGTCACATGAAAAGATATAATAAAATATTTACAAAATTGTGAGCGGTGTACTCACTTTTATGAGATACTGTAGGTGTCGTTTGTGGTCCTTTAAAGTTCAACAATGCAGGTTCTTAAGTCAGCCATGTGCGATCTGTTTTTTTAATGTTTTGAACCAGTATGAAGGAACCATATGAAGGAACAGCTTTTTAGCCCATATAAACTAATATTTTCTTACCTGTTCTATATCTCAATAACCTGAAAAAACAGATTATTTATTTATGTCATGCTTAGAATGGTGTTCTCTTCCTCCAAAGATTTCTCAAGCTCCTTACTGGATGAGTAGCTACTAAATTAGAAAGGGACCGAGAATACAGACAGTCATTTGTACTAACATCGTCTAGTATGTGGTAAGGAGGCGAGACACACAATGAGAGCAGGCTGTCCAAGTTATTGCAGATGGCAAGATATCAGAAGCGATTGTAAAGAAGCCAATAACAAGAGATCAGCTAACAGTGCCTAGTATACGTATTCACCCCATTGTACATTTCCACATTTCAAAGTGCTATAACCTAGAATAAAAATGAATTAATTAGATAAAAAAAAGCAGACATTTGTTGCTTGCATAATTATGCATCCCGCTAAGAAAATACTAATTAGAAGCACATTTGTCTGCATTTACAGTTGTGAGTAATTCAGGTAAGTTTGTACCAGGTTTGCACATATGGACCATGTGATATTTGCATATTTTTCTTGGCATTTTGGCACAATTGATCTAGCTCGGTCAAGTGAATTATTATTATTATCTTTTATTTGTATCGCGCCAACATATTCCGTAGCGCTGTACAGTGGAGAAGAACAATCAAATTTACAATAATGACAACAAGCAGAAAATGGAGGGCCCTGTTTTGAGCTTCAAGTCTTGTAAGAAGTGCTTTTTCCCAAAGCACCCCACAAGATTAGACACTCCCCACTTACAATCTAAAGGTAATGGAAGAGACAGACCTGGGAAGAGTAGATAAAGAGTAGCAAGGTTAGGAAGGAAGTGAGAGGTACATAGGAAGGAAATTGTGAAAATAAAGATGTTAGTTTATCCATTAGTTAGAGATGGGAAAGATCGGATATAAAGTGACTAGTACTGTTATGTAATATGGTATATGCCCCTAGTGGTCAGATAATGTAACCTGCAGATGGAAATGTCAGGAGACACATAGTTTAACCACATCTTAAGTAGAAGTAGTTCATGGGAAAGTAAAAGAGGAGAGGAGGGCATGAGAGGTGAAATGGCTGTGTTGGAGACAAAAGGTGAAGAAGTTAAGAAGTGAATGGGAACTGTTGGTGAATAATAATTTGCAGTCTTGATAAAGATTCTGAATTGGATTGAGGTTTCGGCTTTGACTGAAGCATGTTACATTATTCCGTTTCTTGGCTTTACACCACTCTAGTTTAGCTTTGTGTTTAAAGTCTTTGTACTACTGGAATTTGAAACTCCACACCAATCTTACATCTTCTGCAGACTTATAGCCCTATTAAATTCAAGCCTCATAAATACTGCGTTTGAACGTAAGGGCTGCATGCTTAAATTTTTTCAAATTTTCAACTCTTAAATTAGAAGGGGCTGCAAGCTAGGAGCGAGAGACGATATTTCGTAAACCAGTTTGCAGTTTTCGGACTTGCATGTTCGCACGCAAACAATTATTCTATTTCGTAGTTACAGGTTCAGACTAAGCCAATGGAAAAAGAGATGGTAAGAGTTACATCACCGGAAAAGGGAAGGGTAGATTTCGAACTCCTACGTGCCTCAAATCCAATTTGCGATCAGTCCCAAAGGAATAATGCAATATTTTTAAAGCAGTAAATATAATATTCTATTACATGCAAGTTACAGTATAAGTCGTAACACATTGATTGCAGGGGTTGATATGACACATGGAATATCCATGAAATAAAGTATTTTTCGGGGCCGATTTGCGGGATTGAGAATGTTGTGCTATTAATTCTAAGATCTAACATCACTTTCCGTGTTAATAAAAGTACAGTAGTGTGATTTTATTTACAGTACAAGTTCTACGTATTGTACATAACTCCCTTTGCGGGTTACGTGCTTGCTCGAGAGTTAACACGTTGCACTTTGATAGCTGAATCGAACAAGTAGCGGTTACGAGGATGAAAGATCAAAGGATTTACGTGCGTGATATTCAATGTAGCTCTCCACTTAGCCTATTCTCTGCCTCATCACGCAAAGTTGGACGCAGGAACCGTAAAGACAAATCCTAGTATGCAAATCGCGTTAAGATAACACGTAGTTCGCAAATGTTAACTTGCAACTCCGATTTAATGAGGCCCTGAAACGGCTTTTCCTCTAGAATCTCCCTGTACTTGACTCCATTTTGGCTCTTCCCAATCCCTACCGATAAAACTCATCCCCACGACACCTCATCCTACCACCACCATGATTAACTGGGGAGTTGGAAGAGCAAATGCAATATTTAACAAAAAGGCCAAAAGTGAAGTTTTAGACTCAATCTGTGATTTTGATGTGTTTTTTGGGTATAGTTTTATTCTTGTACTATGTTCTTCTCTGTTTGTGGGACATCGAAGTTATAGTGGTCCCATGGAGAATTTCTCTCATTTCAAATGTGAATCTCTCCAGCCGTTACCTCTCACTCACTGGATGTCATAACCCTAGGTGAGCTTTTAATGTATGTTTTTCTTTTACTGACAAATCAGTGTATTGGGTACATTGAAATGCTCCTGTCCATGTCCTCAATGCATGCATAGGGCCCTAATCAATAAAAAAAAATTCTGAATTTACAACAATCGCAAATTTGCAATATTTCAACTGAACTATTCAAATCACTGCTCATGAAAATTACTCTGAAAATACCATATTTCTTAATTTATTGGAGTCTCTCCCTGTCATTTTCACTCAAACTCGATTTAATTCCAAAGTTATGCTGCACTCGCAAATTACTCATAACTCGCAACTCCTAAATTAAGGAGATTTCTAAATAAAAATTTCCATGCACGGAGACCCACCTGTAGAGGCCGAAAAATGCCTTTGAAGAAAAATCAAGCATTATATTTGATGCTAAAAATACCATAACCCTTTAATTGAGTCAGATATGAGGCTTGGTTTCTTATATCTGACACAGTTAAGGGGTTAAAAGTCCTTGCAGGACACCCATAAAATGCTGTATGGTCCTCCTTTGCATTAAACATTAACCCCCTATTTCTTCTCCTAATACATAATATATGGAATGCCATGGAAGTCCTTGAATGACCTCAATTACTGTAATAATTAACCCCTGCCACAGAGGTCCTTTATGAACATTTGTAGCATCTGTAAATTAACCCCATACCATGGCTGGTATCAACCTTTTGACTCCTACCAACCATGGGATTCTTAACCATGGGGGCCCAATCAGATTTGTCGTAATGATAAGATTCATCAATCTGAGCAGGGGGATGTCTAAAAAGCGATTTGGATAGCCTTTATTAAAATGGAAACTCATTCCAAAAACTGCCTAAAAAATTGCATTGAAGTAAGAAAATGTGTTGCAAAATCCATTTGCGGGTAGAGAGCTCCTCTTAATTTGAGTAATTTTTTTTTTTAGAGCGTCAG
This sequence comes from Discoglossus pictus, assembly GCA_027410445.1. Taxonomy (NCBI): domain Eukaryota; kingdom Metazoa; phylum Chordata; class Amphibia; order Anura; family Alytidae; genus Discoglossus; species Discoglossus pictus. The sequence continues at coordinate 558,727,357 of CM050163.1, forward strand.
TTTTTTTTTGGGAGGGCCCTTTAATGGCCCAGAAGATGAGGACTCTGGCTTCAAGCAAGACTAAAGAGGACCTGAACTTCTACAAGCAACTTGAATAGTGCAGGGCAGAAGATGACTGGAAGAAAATTCAGGTAGGTTAGTATTATTAACTAATTTTTATTTCACAGTTTTATTATTTTTTATTTTATTGTGATTTTTTTATTTTTTTATTTTACTGTACATCTTTTTTATTTTTTGTAATTTATTTTTATTATTTTTAGTAATTTCTCTTTAATTTTTTGTTATTTTTATTTTTGTAATTAGTTTAAATGATTATTGTGTCATTAGTAGTTGAAGTTAATCTTTAATTTTTTTTAGTGTTTTTTTTTTACATTGAGGACACCCATGGCACATTAAGTGTTACATTTATTGTATTATGGGGTCTATATGGGTCAAGTTCAATCAATAGGGTTAATAAGTTTACCATCGTGATCCTTAAAGGACCCCCAATGGTAGGTAGGGATTAATAGGTTTACTATGGGGTCCTTTAAGAACTCCTATGGTTGGAAGGGGTTAATGCTTCCATACATATTAGGATATATGGCAATCCTTACAGGACCCTCATGCATAGGGGTTTAATGTTTAATGCAATGTGTGCATTTTAGGGGCTATGGATATCGCAGAAGCAGCTATTGTCATTTCTGTATAAATGAAGACTGTTTTTGGCTATATTTGCATTGGTGTAGGAACTGGGGGGGAGGGGAGGGTGGCAAGGAGGACAAATCCCTCCAGATTTTTCAATGTGTGTTTATGTGTAGAGAAGCAGTTGTGTGGTATGTCTATACTATATGCGGTATCCCCCCCCACCAGATTTTAAGTGTTACATTTATTGTATTATGGGGTCTATATGGGTCAAGTTCAATCAATAGGGTTAATAAGTTTACCATCGTGATCCTTAAAGGACCCCCAATGGTAGGTAGGGATTAATAGGTTTACTATGGGGTCCTTTAAGAACTCCTATGGTTGGAAGGGGTTAATGCTTCCATACATATTAGGATATATGGCAATCCTTACAGGACCCTCATGCATAGGGGTTTAATGTTTAATGCAATGTGTGCATTTTAGGGGCTATGGATATCGCAGAAGCAGCTATTGTCATTTCTGTATAAATGAAGACTGTTTTTGGCTATATTTGCATTGGTGTAGGAACTGGGGGGGAGGGGAGGGTGGCAAGGAGGACAAATCCCTCCAGATTTTTCAATGTGTGTTTATGTGTAGAGAAGCAGTTGTGTGGTATGTCTATACTATATGCGGTATCCCCCCCACCAGATTTTCTTTGGCTCCTACACCCATGATTATTGGTCTTTACTGATAGATTAAGAATAAAACAAAGTGTTAGCCCCGCTCAGAACCATTATCATAGTTTCATTAATATCAATTAATATATTATTGTGTCTGTGTTTGAATAAATCATTATCTTTTTTTTGTCAGCATTATATCATTAATTCTATTTTTATCATAATTATATCCTGTGAGTTATGGACTATAACATTATTTGTATGTTGTTTTTTTTATATGAGTTTTATTTTTGTCTTGTAAATCATATATAAAGCTTGCTACACTATTTTGGCCTTATACAAAATATGAATTTATATGGTAAAATCTATTGAAAGCCTCCAGTTACTATCTATGGCCCTCATTCAATTGCAGTTTGGCCAATTGAATAGGGGTCTAAATAAGCACATAACATATTTTTTTTAAAGAAATTTTTAGTTAGTAAACATCTATCCAAAAGCAAGTTTTTCACTAACTAAAAACTTCTTTAAAAAAAATTTGCTATGTGCTTATTTAGACCCCTATTCAATTGGCCAAATCGCAATTGAATGAGGGCCTCAGTAAACAAGGCTACAGTCCATTTTGAATTAACATTGTTTGTTTGGACCTTTGATGTTATTGATTAGTAAGGTCTTCATTATTTGCACTTATTCAGGCATCATTTTTTTTCCCTCTGTTAAAATCTAATACTTCTTTCACCTTTACTCTTTTTCTCTCACAATATGTCAGACCCCTCGCTCTGTGTGCAGTGACACTTGTGAACCTGGATACAGAAAAGCTCCTGGGATGGTACAACAGAGATGCTGCTATGACTGTGTCCTGTGTCCAGAGGGAGAGATCACCAACATGACAGGTGAGAGAGTATCCTGGGATAGTGGAAGAGAATTCAAAGAGAGATCACACATGATTAAGATCAGTTGACAGAAGAATAATGGCCGACATGGAAGTTGAAAGTATGTGTGCTGTGATCAGAGAGAATGATCTCACACTTGACTGTTTGTGTTTATTTTGTTTATTTTCTGTATTATTTTCTGTATTAATAAAAGTTAAGTTTTATTTTATATATGTATTTGTGTCTATCTCAGAGGGAATGATCTCAGACTTGACAATTTGTGTTTTTATGTTCTATTTTTAATAGTTTGAATGTTTTATAACTGTATTGATAAAAGTTAAGTTTTAGATATGTGTTTGTGTCTATCTCTATCTTATATATGCCTAAGTAATATTGCTACGCTTGGGATATTCTTTCCTACTAGTTGAAAGTGCTCTTCTTCTCATGCTTATATAAATCATATCAATATTTGTAGACTTGGGGTAAGTATTCCATAGATAGGGCTCTTCAGGAGTCCTGTAGGTGAGAATAGAGGGAAGTTATGCTAGAAAAGAGGGTGATTCAGAATGTATCTTGAGACGAAAGTTGAGGTTTAGGGAGGTGCAGTGTTATTGAACGCTTTATTAGGATTTTGAATATTTAATTATTTTAGATAAATTTGCGTTGTCTATGTTAATACAGATTTCAGGTATGGAGGTGAAGGAGGGAGCAAGAATAATTAACAGCACTCTATCTAAGAGATGTTTATTTCAGGAGGAAATGTTGGTAAGATTTGTTTTGACATAATTTATTAGGGCAGGTGATCGTTAGAGTATAAGTGGGTTATAACAATTGAGACTTAAATCACCCATTCCTAGCGATGGCCTATTTCTAGTTTTTATTGTACCCAAAATTAATACTAAAAAATATATTTTTTAAAAAGTGTAGTTTGCAAAATTGTCTGGCACAATATTTTGAGGATAGCTAATATTTACCTAGTGTAATTTAAGTGTTAATATTCAAATCCTAAACATAGGTATTAGCAAAATAGATTTCGGTTCTATATCATACATCACAGAACCGGCACATCTTGGATACCAGGAAAATAAATCTGTCACTGCCTCCACTCCTTCCCCGTCTACTTGCCAGGAACTTATATTACTGTTTGCCATGACATTCACCTTTTTAACATTGAGCAGCAGGCCAGCTTTTGCAATCTTTTCTTTTACCCTCATCAATAAGTCCTCTAGCAATCTTTTCTTTTACCCTCATCAATAAGTCCAAATGCTCTAGCTACACCACTGACCAGAACTCACTGGGACTTGCTACTGCTATTTCCCCAGGGAAGTTTACACTACTAGTTGAAACGTTGTTTTATCTCTTTCTTTTTTATTAAATAAGCCCTAGTAAATAGAGCATGTGCAGGAAGACAGTAAGAGTGGGTGATCATATGTGTCAAAACCAGCAGGGAGGGTGAGAAGTACTGATATTGAAAAAAAGCCCCAAACATAGCATTCACCAGGTGATTTGTGCACTTGAATATTATGTACAAAATCAAGGTTGTAGTGGCCAATTAAGTGACAGTTTGTTAAGAAGTGTGTGAGGGAAAAGTAGACAGATAGGCTTCTGTAGAAATAGTGGAGACAAGTTAGAAAGATGGTTGTGGATGGGATTATGTGTTAGACAATGTGGTAGACATGAGGAGTATACTGTAAAAGGTGAAGACAGGTATTTGACACTTTCTCATCTGTAACTATGTGCAACAGCTGAATGCATATGTGGGAGCTTGGAGGGGTGGAGGCAATGTATTTGCATAATAATTTGTAGAAAAGTTGATGAGGTTTTGTGCTTTGAAGCTAGGGATCAGAGGGAAAGCTGAGGAGTTTGAGTTGGAATTAAAGATTGAAAAGAGATGTTTAGGATTAGATGACAGTATTGCAATGAGCGATGAAAAGTAGGATGGCTTGGACAAAATACGGGCTGAGGTGTAAGAGAGTAGAATACATTTTAATTGCAAGTTCAACTAACTATGACACTTGCTTCAGAAATATTCTGCAGTACCAGCAATGATAAGAGTAATTATGTGGGACATTACAAATTATAGTATATCATTTTTTATCATTGTTTGTTTATTTTTCCCACCAAATTTTGTAGACAATAATTATCAGCCCAGTGGCGACCATACTCAGTGTACATCCTGTCATATGTATGCAATACTGGAACAGATGATTCAGGGTCCATACCAGAGCTGTTCCCTCTAACAGCCAGGAGAACAGCTCTACTGGAGGTGTGGGAGTGCAGAATAGACAGAGCAACAGACAGGTTTTGGTGGTAGGGGACTCTATTATTAGGAAGGTAGACAGTTTGCTGTCTCCCGGGTTCGGTCGGGTTCGGCTTGTTGTGGATCGGGAAGATAAATTATTGGGAGGGGCTGGAAATGAACCGGCGGCCTTGGTACATATTGGTACTAATGTAAAAGTTAGTGGAAGATGGACTGTCCTAAAAAATTATTTTATAGAACTAGGTTCTTAATTTTAAAAGGGCAGATTTTAACGGTCTAAGGGCAGTGATACAACGTATAGACTGGGACAGAGAACTGACAAGTAAAAATACTGAACATAAATGCACAACATTTAAATCCTTACTAAATAAACATACTTATCAGCGTATACCATGTGGGAATAAAAGTAAAAGTAGTAAATCACACCCCATGTGGCTTAATGATTTAAAGATCAAGATACAGAGTAAAAAACAGGCATTTATATTATGCAAACAAGAGGTGACAGGCAGCAAATGGCTATTAGACTGCCTAAACTAGAAAATGAAAAATGAGTTGCAAAAGAGAGAAAGACTAACCTTAAAAAATTTTTTAAATCTATTAATGGAAAGAAGGCAAGGAAGGAAGCTATGGGACCATTACAATGTGACACAGGCCGTCTGATAATTAGTGACCAGGAAAAGGCAGATGAGCTAAATAGGTTCTTTTCTTCAGTATACACAAGGGAGGTACCAGTGGTTGGGATACCGCAAAATATTGGGGCTACACTACCTTCACTAAATAACTGGTTAACACAGGAAGAAATCCAAAAGAGGTTAGAAAAAATAAATGTTAATAAAGCCCAAGGTCCTGATGGAATACATCCAAGGGTACTGTGGGAACTGGGTTCTGTCATAGCCAAACCATTATATTTAATTTTTCAACATTCACTCAACACTGGGTGCTACCAGATGACTGGAGAAACGCAGAGATGATACCTATATTTAAGAAGGGAGCAAAGCAAATCCGGGGAATTATAGACCAGTGAACCTCACTTCTGTAGTGGGAAACCTTTTAGAAGGGTTAATAAGGGATAATATACAAGAATATGTCTATTTGAACAGGATTATAAGTAGGAGTCAATATGTATTTATGAAGGATAGGTCATGTCTAACAAATCTAATTAGTTTCTATGAGAATGTCAGTAGGAACTTGGATCAAAGCAACTCAGTAGATGTAGTCTTTTTGGATTTTGCAAAGGCTTTTCATACATTGCCACATTGAAGACTATTGTGCAAACTAATGGATACAGGAATTTCAGTAAATATCTGCTCATCGTTTGAGAGCTGGCTAAAAAGCAGGATACAAAGGGTTGTTGTAAATGGAACATACTCTGACTGGACTAAAGTGGTAACTGGGGTTCCTCAGGGCTCAGTATAAGGTCCTCTCCTTTTTAGCATATTTATTAATGACTTTAAGGTGGAACTGAAATGTAGTGTCTCCATTTTTGCTGATGACACACTGTTATTAAATCAGATAATTATGTGCTTTCCCTCCAAAGAGATTTACATAAAATGGAGAAATGGGCATCTAAATGGCAGATGAGATTTAATACGAATAAATGGAATATAAAATAAAATTATGCCTCTGGGAAGGAAAAATAGCCATGCAATTTATAATCTTTATGGATCAAATCTAGGGGTATCAGATATTTAAAGGGATTTGGGAGTGCTTATGGACAACCACCTAGGTAACAGTGCTCAAAGTCAAGCAGCAGCTGCAAGGCCAAATAAAATATTAGCATGTATTAAGAAGGGTATAGAAGCCAGGGAAGCAAATATAATTCTGCCACTATACAAATCTCTAGTACGCCCTCATTTGGAAAATGAAGTACAATGTTGGGCACCACTTCATAAAAAGGACATTTTAGAGCTGGAAAAGGTACAGCAAGGGCAACAAAGCTATTAAGGGAAATGGAGGGGCTAAGTTATGAAGAAAGACTAAACAAATTAAGCCTTTTTTCTCTATAAAAAAGCTGTCTAAGAGGAGATATGATTACCTCATATAAATACATACAGGGTCAGTATAAAGTATACAGTATAGTGATCCAGGGAGGAATCCAATCGTCAGTATCTGGGGTCAGGAAGGAATTCCTTTTTTTTCCCTTTGAGATAATTGGCTAAGTTTCACTTGTTTTTTTTCTGTTTGCCTAATTAATTAATATTTAATCTGCATATTGATGAGATGAGATCTTAAAAGGTTGAACTTGATGGACTCACAGTCTTTTTTTCAACTTCAATTACTATGTAACTATGTATAGTGGGGCAGACTTGTCTGGTGTTGTAGATAGAGTGTGGTTGTAGTATGGAGCAGTATGTTCAGGATAGTATGCTGTGGTGATATTTTGGAGGAGAGGTTGCAGTGAGAGGACAAGGTGCTATGAGTCTAATTTGTGGAGATTACTATGGATTCATGTAATAGTTTGAAGTGGAAGGGGTGTGCAGTGTATGGAAAGGCTGTAGGTTATGGTATGATGTTATGCAAGCTTCATGATAAACACAATTACTGTAGGATTGTTATGATGATAAAAAGCAAACATTTTGTAACTGTGTTACCCTCTCAGGTGTATTAGCAGTATTATACATTATACAGCTTGATGGAGCACTGTGTTGTGCTTTGGACTTTCAGAGATTGTTCATGATGGGAATGCTGTCTCTTTGAGTGGTTGAGAAATTTGGGTGCATGAATACAAAGCTAGCTTGTCATGGTTCTGGTACTGTAGCCAGTATAATACTGCAAACCAGTAACCCTAGACAAACAAATGGCTGACTAGCTCACTAATTCCTTGCAAATTTTACTTTTAAGACATTACAAAGAAATGTTGAGTGCTATTATATTTAATGAACAAAACTATTTACATTTACAGACATGGAAAACTGCATCTCCTGCCCAGCAGACCAGTGGTCCAATGATGGAAGAGATCAATGTATTCCACGTATTAGAGAGTACTTGTCATATAAAGACCACTTGGGTACAGGGTTGGGCATTGCTGCTACAATATTTAGTGTAATAACAGCTGGAGTGCTGGTGTTATTAATATTAAACCGGGATACTCCTGTGGTCAGAGCCAATAACCAACATCTCAGCATCATGCTCATTGTCTCCATAATGTTATCCTTCCTTTGCATCTTGTTATTTATTGGACATCCTGGGACAGTGACCTGTCAGATGCGGCAAGCTGGTTTTGGGATTATTTTTGCTGTTGCTGTCTCTTCTGTTTTGGCCAAAACCATCACAGTTGTCATTGCCTTCAAAGCCACAAAGCCTGGAAGCAAGTTAAGAAAGTGGGTTAAGATCAGAGTATCAATTTATCTGGTTCTAGTCTGTTCACTTGGTCAGGTTGTTATTTGCACTGTGTGGCTCATCCTCTCTCCTCCGTACCCAGATCCTGACACTCTTTCTGTCACTGGTAGGATTATATTACAATGTAATGAGGGCTCAGTCACTGCATTCTACATTGTGATTGGTTACATCGGGATTTTGGCTGCACTGAGTCTCCTTGTAGCTTTCCTGGTAAGGAAGGTACCTGACAGATACAATGAAGCTAAATCGATCACCTTCAGCATGTTGGTGTTCTGCAGTGTCTGGATTACCTTCATTCCTGTCTATCTGAGCTCCAAGGGCAGATACACAGTGGCAGTGGAGATATTTGCCATTCTGGCTTCCAGTGCTGGAATACTGGTCTGCATTTTCTTTCCCAAATGTTATATTATCCTGCTGAGACCCGATCTGAACACTAGGAGCTATTTAACAAGCACATGTAAACATATGAAGACATAAGGCTATAGATGAGAGTGTTTATCTAATACTTACATTGCTTTATGGCACCTAATCACTATGGCATGTAAGTTTTCTCCAACTACAAAAATAATCTTCAAAAATATAATTTATCTTTTGATATTAAGGCAAGGCAATTTGGCTCTCTTAATATTCTTTATTAGATATTCTGAGATATTTTAATACTTTCCAAACATTGTAGATGGGAACATGTTTAGGTTATTCTAACAGCATTGAACTCCAATACTTGTGTCTTATAGTACAAAGTAAGTAAATGTCTCAATGACATGCATAACACTCACAAAACAAAAGAGAAGACATCTGCGTTTTGAGTGATGGGTTCACTGGAATGGCCACATTTTAGCCAGCTTATTCAGTAAGTCACATAATCCTCTGCCATCCTCTAAAAAGTGTTTAACTGCCTTTCCCCCCTGTAGCAGGAATTAGCAGAATAAGGGTGTTATTCATACCCTTTCCTCTCTGGATATACAGCATGATTACCAAAGCTACTTTGCTTTAAACATTAGGACTGTGTTTGACTGCCTTATGGATAGTGAACATCAAGTGTTTCTAGAAAAAAATGTCTATCCCTGTTGCTTGTTCTGCTCAACACCCAATAGGGAAACAGAAGTTAAGGGGGATCGAGAAGCCAGAGGATACACTATGCAATTACCTTTCACTGACTTCCCACATGGGCTATCCAGATTATTGATTTCACAAATATTTACTCCAACAAAACTGCATCTATGGTGTTATTTGCTGATGTGTCAGTCCATGGAGATTGTAGACTCAACCTCTAGGGACTGATCAAACTTCAAGAGACATACTTTAACTTTAAAGATTAAGGGCATTATTCAAATCCTTACTCGTAGACTTGTAAAGCATGCTTCCTGTAACTGTGGGAGCTTTTTTTCTCAATTTGCTTAACTATACAAATCAATGCTATCCGCAGTTTAAATAGTGTATTTGAAACTTGTAAACTAATTTCTTATCATCAAAATACAAGGGGCAGGATGACGCACATTTCACAATATAAATAAAAAGCTGTGCTCTAACCTCACTACTGATCAACACTAAGACCAATGAGAATCCCTGGGGATTCCCTCCAATCAAACAGTGAGGGGAATCCCTGGGTATTCCCTTTCCCACTCACACCAAATCCCCACTACATATAACCATGGGGGTATATTGAGACCCCCATGACACCTTTGGGTTTAAAAATTAACCATATGCCACAGAGGTCCTTAAGAGACCCTGTGGCACCTAAATGTTTACTCTTACCCCCGCAGTGTCCCCATATTACCCCTTGCAGAGGGCTCTAGATCGTTAAAAACTTAACCCCTGCTCTCAGGGTACTATAAGTACCCCATGGCACCTAAAACTAACCCTATCACTCATGGGGGTCTTTCTAGATCCTCATGAGCCTCTAATTAACCCTGTCAGTCCCATATGGGTCAATACTTAACCCTCCCAATTAACTTTGTGAGGGTCCTGGATGACCCTCATGGAAGTTATAAAGTCACAACACTGCACTATTAACCCCGCTCTACACTATTAAACCCCCCTCTACACTATTATCCCCCCTTTACTCTATTAACCCCTCTACACTATTAACCCCCCTCTACACTATTAACCTCTACACTACCTAACCCCCTAATAAAATCCATAGCTCACCACTAAGTACCAATAATAATAAACCCACTAATTACACCCAAAAAATAAACACTACATTACAGAAAATAAAAAATGATTACTGAAAATAACAAACTACATTACAAAAAAAAAAGCTACATTACTGAAAAATAAAAAAAATCACATAAAATAACAAATTAAATTACATGCAATAAAATACACTACATTAAATGCAATAAAAACCCTACATTACATACAATAAAACCCCTAAATCACATATAATAAACAAAAACACATTACAACTAAAACAACCCCCCTTACTAAAACTAGAATAGGGTAAATTAGACCACTTACCCTTCATTGACGATGGTCTTCTATGCTTCGTCCCGGACAAGGGCCATCCATAAGAAAAAGACATTACAATGAATACATAAATTAATACAACATGTAATACAATACATTCTAAATAGGCCACTTACCTATCCAAAATGCCCATCCAGCTATGCCCCAGTCCTCCTCGAAGTCTTTGCAGGCAGGGTTCCTCCAAAAAAAAAAGCAGACGGTCTAAAAACTTAAAAAATCTAACAGAGCTCCTCCCTTGATGAGCTCCCCGCTGCAAATGAGGGTTCTCACGCATGCTCCTCTAAAATTTAGAAATGGAGCCTTTTGGTTGTCTGAAAAGACTGTCAATCATATTTCAGCCAATCAAAAGACGCAAAGGTGTGAGACAATCAAAATGGGATACACCCCTATATCCCATACTGATTGGCTGATGTAACTGTCCACCATTTCTAATCCAATCAGAAGGTGCTATTGCATTCAGGCAAGCAGTATGGAATACACCCCACAGGGTTTATCCCATTCTGATTGGCTCCAATCATCTGCTTCTTCTGATTGGCTGCAATCTGATTGACAGTTAAGACAACCAATCAGAAGATGCTTTAGGGTTTTTTAGGAGGGGCCCTGCTTGCAAAGACTTTGAGGAGGACCGGGGCATCGCTGGATGGGCATTTTGGAAAGGTAAGTGGCCTAATTATAATGCATTGTATTACATGTTGTATTTATTTGTGTATTAATTGTAATGTTTCTTTCTTTCTAGGTGTGTCGGACCTGGGGACATTTATGGAGGGCCCTTGTCTGGGACGAAGCACAGAAGACCATTGTCGCTAGATGGGCATTTGGGCAAGGTAAGTGGTATGATTTACCCTACTCTAGTTTTAGTAAGGGGGTTGTTTTAGGTGTAATGTAGGGTTTTTTGTTTTATGTAAATTAGGGTTTTTATGGTATGTAATGTAGGGTTTTTATTGTATGTAATTTAGTTTTTTAGTTTATGTGATTTTTTTTCTTAAATATCAGTAATTTAGCTTTTTTACTTTTTGTAATGTAGTTTGTTATTTTCAGTAATCTTTTTTTATTTTATTTTCTGTAATGTAATGTTTATTTTTTGTGTGTAATTAGTAGATTTATTATTTGTGGTACTTAGTGGGGTGTTATGGATTTTATTAGGGGTTAGGTAGGTTGTGTAGGAGTTAATAGTGTAGAGGGGGTTTAATAGAATGAGATAGGGTAGGAAAAGGTTAATAGTGTAGTGTTTAGTCTTTGTGTCATGAGGGTCCTGTTAATTGGGAGGGTTAAGTATTGTCCCATAAGGGTCTGTATAGACCCTTATGGAACTGATATGGTTAATTAGAGGCTGACGAGGGTCTAGATAGACCCCCATGAGTGATGGGGTTATAGTAACCCCGCGGCAGGGGTTAATTCTTTTAGTTAACCATGGTCTTTTAAGGACCTTTACAGTCCTTTAAGGACCAGCGAGGTGGGAAATTTGAATTCAACGGGGATCCCGATTGGGACCCCCGCTGCAAGGGGTAGTATAGAGACACTGCATGGGTCTGATGGAGACCCCCAAAATAGGGAGTAATTTTAGGGGCCGGGGGGGTACTAAGTAGCCATTATATGTGTAATTCTAGGTACATTTTATGTTCATAATATGAAGTTGAGCAATGCCAAGAAATTGTATAAATCATCTGGATTAATTTTGCTATATTGGCGGGAAGGTGATATTTAAAGATCCTAAACGTGGTTTAACTCCACTTATCAAGAAGTGTTATGAGCTTTACTTTGGATGCAAAGTTAGTGACAAAGATAAAAGTTGGCCCCTCATTTTTGTTTTCATACTTTTGTCAAATTTCTCACAAGTTGGTCAAAGAGTTCTCTGCACATGAATTTTGCTTTTCCAATGATTTGTCAAAAAGAAAGATCACTCCACAGGTTGTTACTTTTGTCTTACAAACATTTCAGGCATCAATTCTAAATCAAAGCACACTGTGATATATTCAAATCTACCATCTGCCAATGGTGATGATGATATAAGGCTTGATCAAACTTTTGAGGTTTCCTGTTCATCTTTACAAATACATTTCCTTACCCAAGGAGATCTCAATGACCTAGTCCAAGACTTGAACCTAACTAAAATGCAAGCAAAACTTCAGTCCAGGTTGAAAGGCTAGAATCTTCTCTATAAGGCAACTAAAGTTAGTTTTTTTAGAGATAGGCATAGTGACTTTAAGGATTTATTTTCCCTTGAAGATGAACTTGTTTTTTGCAATGATATTTATTCTGTCATAGAGGCACTTGGTCATGAGAACAAAACAGAGGATTGGCTCTTATTTATTGAATCTTCTAAAGTTAGCTTGAAAGCTGTGCTTCTCCACAAAGGAAATAAGTTTCCACCAGTGACACTAGCTCATGCTGCCAATATCGAAGAAACTTATGAGAGCATGTAACTCGTGCTTAGAAAAAATCAAATATGAAGAATACAAATGGAATATCTGTGGAGCCTTGAAAAGTACAACACAAAGATTACTGAAAATGATCCCCATTGTAGGGCACACCTCTGAATTGCCAATCTCAAGAGAGAATAATATTTAAAAATAAATTTTATTTACTTTGGGCCTCATTCTATTAGCGGCCGCAGCCGTTGCGGGGCCGCAAGGACCGGCCGCAAGCTATTCGGCTATTCTATTCCCTTACGGCCGGAGGCTCCGGCAGGCTTGCGGCCGGTGCCTTGCTATCTCTTGCGGCCGCTCGCGCCAGAGGAAAGCCTTTGATCTAAAACGGCCGCAAGAGTTTTGCAATTCAATTGCTCCGGGAAACCTCTCTGCAAGGCTAAAAGCGAGCCGCAGCTTACTTGCAGGAAAGAGGTCCCGCTAGCACCAATTAAGCACATAAAATAGCCCAAATAAAGCCATCCTGCACTTTGCAGAGTCTATAAAGTGATATTCGGTGTTAGCAAAAATAGCACATAATTACCCTATACTCAAATCCGTAAAATATTTTATTTTTAATATCCGTAAAATATCCATGTAAAAAGTCCAGAGTGCTTGGAGCACCTCAGACACACCCACGCCGCAGCCGGAGAATAAACAGTTAATTTGAACTCGGGTTTGGGCTGATGTGCAAGCTTGAGAGTGGGTTCCTTTTAATCCTCATGTCCCCCAATATGATCCCTAGCATTTACAGAGCTGTACAGTGCAGGCTTGAATTTATTTTTTATTTTTTAGATTTCACAGCTTACGGCCGGTTCCAAGATATGCGGCCGGCCGTAAGATGAGATCCTTGCGGGGCCGTATAATAGAATCGCGAGTTAACAGAACCCCCGCAAGGAATCGCAGCCTTACGGCCGATTTACGGCCGCTAATAGAATGAGGCCCTATATGTTTAAAATATATTTGTCTTTAAAATATGTGTACAGAAAGGAAATATGAGTGGAATCTAGATACTTTATACACCAGTTGGAATTATCTTTCATAGAACCTCAATATATTTCTTATAAGGCTTCTAGAGTAGAGTACTTCAAAATTAAGAATTTGTTAAACTTTAGAGATGTTAGACTATTAAATTATTTAAATATAAAGTGACCAAATTTTAAAAAAAATATTTTTGTTGTACCACAATTACCCCTAGGAGCACCCTTTATAGTCAAGGAATTTTGTTCTATGTCATATACCTAAAGCCAGCATTTAATTTGTATTTGTGACTTGAAAGTAGCCACTCTTTTGCTTGGACTACAACTTGGTCACACAAAGTACAGCTGTTTTCTTTGTAAATGGAACAGCAGAGACTGAATAAATTATTACACTCAGAAACAATGGCCAAAACGAACATCACTAACTCAAGGACTGAAGAATGTCATCAATATACCACTCGTCGATCCAGAAAAAGTGTATCTACCTCCACTCCACATAAATCTCGCTCTTGTGAAGAACTTTGTCAAAGTGATGGATCAAAATGGACTTGGATTGCCCAAATTGCTATTTTCCACATTCTTACTTTAGATCTGAACAGAGCAAATCAGGCATTTGTAGTTCAGATATTGACTATGGACTAGTTCATAGATGGAAAAAGAGTACCCTCATGGAATGATATCATAATCATAATGAATTGAATTAGAGCACTTGAAAATTAGCTCTATTCAACTGACTTGATTAGGCGGGACAACTTCAAATGGAAGGTATGGGACACATATTAACAAAATATGGAGTAAGGTGTGGATGAGATGTCAACTCTTAGTTTTGAGTATGGGTACGGGTCGGGGGGGGTGTAGTTTGGAGAGATTAAAGAATTTAAAAAAAAATGTTTGTTTTTTTTTGCTTATTAAGATTTATAAGTTGAAATCTTTTAGGTCTATTGTGTCTTGATAGGCTGCTGTAAATGAAGTGTTACATTTTGGTTATCCCAACAGGAATGTAATGTGTTTAATGTTGTGAAATGTTTACTTGTTTATGTGTATTGCACTTAAAAACTCAATAAAGAGATTTGAAAGTAAAAAAAAAAAAAAAAATGAAGTGGACGTGAGAATTTTTTTCTTAGATTTGTAAATCCAAGGATCAGTGGTGCAAAGATCAAAGAGGTCCTCAAATAAGATAACTAATTAAAGATGAGAACCAAGCTGAAAAGGCTGTATGGAAATCTTTCAAAAAGTGTTTGCCAGAACTTCTTAGGGAATCATAAGGCAGACAACTACAAATATATAGTGGATTATCTTTTGCAATGTTACAAGACCATGGGATGGATTCCTTCCCAGCAAAGCTTGGGGGAGTCAGCGATGAACCTGGTGAACGATTCCACCAGGAAATTTCCAAAAAGGAAAAGGGCAAGTGGAGTCCAGCAATGCTTGCTAATTACTGATGGACCCTTAAGAGGGATGTTCCTGAGAAAAAATACAGTAGAAGATCCTATACTTCTATCTTTTTAGGGGAGTTTGTCCTGTACTATGTACGTATTGTAGATATATATAATACTGTAAACTTAAAATCACTGTCTCTCAAAATCCTTACGAGACAGAGAAATTCTAAAAAAATATTTGTAATCAGCACAAAAAATACAATAAGAAAAAAAGTAGAATTTTGTCAGTTTATTTAATATATTACTTTCAATTGATCCAGCATATTCAAACTATGGCGTAGTTCTCAATCTTCACTGCTGGATATGTGAAAACATCCAATTCTAATAAGTTTGAATAGATCAGAGAAGGGGACAGGGGGAGTATTGTGAGAAGTTCAATTAGTTTAAGTTGAAATGTTTTAAATAACTCTTTTGAAGTTTCCTCTAAAATGTAATTATGTCTACAGCCCTACAACCTTATGACTGAAAACTTTTAATTTAATTTAAACTTCATATGTTATATAATTCTCATTTAATTTATATTTATATAAAATATATAAAATAGACTGCATTATCATTGTCATCTTTTATGCTAGTTACTACACATCAGTGCCAAATTTAATTTTTAAAGTGCACTTCATGTAACATATAACATTAGATGAATGTATTACTTTCGGGTGGCAATAAATTGGATTACTTTTAAGTGTTAATGAACATGAACATGAACTTTTTGCATTGTTTGTATATGTGCAAGTATGTATTACTTGATTGAGATAATTAATTAAACAATTTTTATTTATTGTATTTAATGGCAGTATTAAATTCTACTTCACTGTATTCATTGTCATATCTTAATATAAAATGTTCTACAAAGCTCTCACTATCTCTGCACCATCATGCATTTCCAAATAATAATGATAATAATATTATTAATGCATAAGTTGTCTTTCTCATAGTTCAACTATAATAAGAAGCAGACTGAGGGTCTTACCTCCTATATTCCTTCCTGTGTGTGTGAGCGATTGTACATCTGCTCTATGTCCTGCATGGGGTATCTTTTGAGGGGCCCAGTGGGTGTCACAGGCAGCCCTGGGGGGAAGTTGCATTATGGCCCTTGGTGGGCAGGCTCTAGTGTGCTACAGAAAAAAGCAGCACTAACTACCCCCCCCCCCCCCCCCCCCCAGAGCAGGGCCATGGAGCATTGCACCACCTGCACCACTGCTAGACCTGCTCCTGTATTAAATATCAAAGGCTTCACCCCGAGTTGGCCCTGCATACACAGAGCATTTGCATTTACTTTCTGAATGTGCTGACAAGGACATGCAGGAGCGCTAGGTGAAACAGCTCTAAACTGGGTATTTTATCGCTATAACACAATGGCAAATCGGAGAGCGCTGAGCGTGGATTTAAAGGGCGAAACGGATTTGGCTCTCAAAAACAGCACTATAGTGAGGCTTAGCGCTAAGCGAGGAAATACAGGAAAAAAGCTAACTATATTGAATAGTGGGTATTGTTAATCCGGGTATACTTGTATAATGAAAATATTTTTTTTCATTTTTCATCTAGAATTTAGTAGCACAATCTGATGTGAAGTCCTAGCTATCAGAGACATAATTTCAAGAGAGAGATATGAAGCAGAAAAATTTAAATGTTGATAGAACTTTACATGAACATGAAAACAATCTCTTTTGAAGAACTACACCTGATAACATGTAAATGATTTTTGAAATGTATCAATTTTCAAACAATATTTAATTATGCTTTAGTGTGAACTCTGTAGCTTCTTCAAGGGAAGTGTGGTATCCCTTAGTACCAGTACTTTCAATAGTAATATAGATGTACCATCCGTCTACACAGCCTCTCCCTGATAATAAGGCAGCTCAAAGAAGAGAGCGATAGAGTAGAAAGTTGCTGTTTATATATTATTTTACAAATATTATTCTATTATAACCTAAATACACTTAAATATATATACAAATAATTACATTTAATGTAAATACCTACCTACACTCTCGCAAAATCTTTAACTATCTTTACTGGGACCTGTGAGCTAGCTCATAATGCATGGTAGAGTCAAAGTTTGTGTGGGAAACATTTTTAGTGATGTCGCGAACATCAAATTTTCGGTTCGCGAACAGCGGACGCGAACTTCCATCAAATGTTCGCGAACGGGCAAACCCGGCGAACCGCTATAGACTTCAATGGGCAGGCGAATTTCAAAACCCACAGGGACTCTTTCTGGCCACAATAGTGATGGGAAAGTTGTTTCAAGGGGACTAACACCTGGACTGTGGCATGCTGGAGGGGAATCCATGGCAAAACTCCCACAGAAAATTACATAGTTGATGCAGAGTCAGGTTTTAAGCCATAAAGGGCATAAATCGCTTGGTCGGTCCTCGAACTTCAAATTTGCTTCAAAACTGCGCGTGCAATCTAAGGTGCCACCAGATAGGAGTGGTGTGTTCAGTTGTACTATTTATTCCTATCAGTTTGATACCTGTTACGTCACCTATCAGGGGACGTGTATATGGCATGGATTTTTGGAAGCGGGAGATGGAAAAAGATGCTTGGTCGGTCCTCCCACTTCAAATTTCGGGCACTGCGCGTGCAATCTAAGATGCCACCAGATATGAGTGTCACTGTGCATTGGCAAAAGTTGGCAGAGTAGATGCAATAGGCTTCACACACACTCCTGTAGGCAGGCAATTGCTATTCAATCTATTACAGTCAAAAAAGTGTTGTTTTATTTCACTGAGCACAATATAAGCTGTGAACCTGACACAGGCAGGCAACTGAAATTAGATTACAGGAAGAAAATGGTTGTTTTCAATGTATGGGACACCACCAGGTATGAGTAGTGAAAATAAGCACAATATAAGCTGTTAAGTGTTAGCCTGTCACACACACACACACGCTGGCAGGCAGGCATATGCAATTAGATTACACAGAAAAAAATTATAAAATAAAATAAATGATGTTCTAGCCCTAAAAAGGGCTTTTTGGGTTGCTGTCCTTGCAGCAGATATCAGATGAGTCCTTCAGGTCTGTAATGGAAGCTAAATACACAGCCTGGCTATCTACTTCCCTATTAAATCTCCAGCAGCTACACTATCTGTCCTCTCACAACGAATGCAGCTTCAGAATGATTCTAAAATGTATGCTGTCCTTCAGATGGAAGGCTCTGGAAGGGAGTGTATGCTGCTGATTGGCTGGAATGTGTCTGCTGACTGTGAGGTGCAAGGTCAAAGTTTCCTCAATGATAAAGTATAGGGGGCGAACCGAAAAGCGCATGTGTTCGCCGTCCACTGCGATCGCGAACATGCCAAAATCGCCACGAATAGTCCCCGGGGGCAAACTGTCCACAACATCTCTAATTATTTTATATAGACTAACATTTTTAAATCTTCTATAGATGCGAGATATACTTTTTAATACCTGTGGAGATTGGCTGGAAGATCTGATACATCACAAGACATGGCCATTCTGTGTACTCTCAAGTTATTTGTCTTCTCACCAAAAATAAAACTACAAAGTAGGGATTTATTTGGGTATTTGGAGACATAGAATATGTCTGAAAAAGGGGAGATTTGGTACCATCAGAGCAGAAATGCTACTGAGCCCCGAAAGGGCAGATGTTTAGGTTGAGAAAAGCTAAACAAAGCTGTGTTTAGGTTAAATGGTACTGAACTCCTGCCAAATATGTTTTTATTGTATTTGGTTGAAGGCCAGTTTGGCAATTGCCGGCAAGCACTAAAAATGTTTGACCCGTTGGACATGATGGGGCTAGCTTGACATAGAAGAGGGTCTAAGGCAGAATTTATGGATTGATGGTTGGTTGGTTGGAGGGTTTATATTGGTGTAGCCTGGAGGATTAGATATGTTAACAATTATGGCAGAACATTTTGGATGTAAGGATGCAGATGATAGTTTAATGTAAGTGAGTGGAGAGCTAGGTCTCTGAGGATGGACATGGTTGTCGGATTGGATAATCTCAAACAAGATATAAGATTGTGTGACATTTTTCTGGGTGTGATGTACTTGATAGGGTTGTCGCTTCAGGAGTGACCCTATGTGAGAGCAGCAGTTAATGCGGGGTGGAGTAGAGTTGACCCAAAGTGTTTCAGGCCAGGGTGCCATGAATGTTTTGTGTCCGGAGAAGGCTTTTAATAAGTGTTCGGATAAATACATGGGCAGTTTGATGGAAAGGATTGAGAGCTTGAAGTAGGTTGCTGAAAAATTGCCTGCCTTGAAGTAGGATTTGTGCAGCATAGTTGAGGTGGCCTAAGAGGATCTGCAATTGCTTGAGAGAGCAGGAAAAAGGTGGATGAGAGGGTAAGGGGGAAACATATCATTGTATTTTTTTGTAAATATGTTACAAATTATCACAGAACTGTTTCAACCAGAACAAAGCAAGACTTGCCTTCAATTTGCTTTATGCGCACATTGGTCCTACTAGTCTGGCCACACAAGTAATTATATATTTGTAAAATAGGATTGTTCTTATATCTCCAGGTTAGTCTGGCTTAACTAAGAGCTCTATTAAATTTGAAGCCCGTAATTGCAACCTGAGACCCGCAACATCTGCGAGCTTGAAATTTGGCAGAGTTACAGAGCTATTAAATTTGAACAGGGCACGAGTTATGGGCTTGAGACGCAAGCCCTTAAATCCTTTCCGCACCTGCAAGCTGTAAAGGGGACGGACGAGCTGTGATCAGCCGTCAATAACCAATTGTGGTTTAACGTAGTGAGACACAGGCCTATCAGCCAATAAAAAGCCTTCTAGCCAAAGACGATTGACAGATGGAGATTATAAATTTGCATTCCACCCATTCGTTGACTGTGTTGTATTTTCCTTCGAATTAGAATGCAGGTCCCGGAACTGGTTGGTTTTCAGAGTGAGAGAGAAGGAGAGTTTGGAGAGAGGTAGCTTGCATTTTTGTTCTATTTCATATGATTTTATACTTAATACTTGCTTACACATATTTACAGATTACACAAATTTGCAATACACATCATTTAAAGAACACACATAGACACTTAGGTCACTCCAGACACACACGCCGGGCCGTAACTATCCAATTGCGATATAACTTTGTGCAACACAGACCTCTCAGCCAATAAAAAGTGGTTTAGATGAATATGATTGACAGTGGGATCTTATAAATTTGAGTTTGACACGCCCATGCGTTTACTGTGTTGTATTTTTCATTCAAAGTAGCACGCAGGTCCCGGAGTTGGAGGTTTTTGGAGTGAGAGTAGGAGCTAGTTGAAGGAGGTAGTTTGAATTTTTATTGATTTTATATTCTATCTCATATGGATTTACACTTAATACTTACACATATTTACAGATTACACATATGTGCAATACACATAGGTTAAAGAACACACATAGAGACATATATAGTCCCCCAACAGTTATTAGTAACACATAGCATCCACATATTTTTTCTCTATACACATATATAGAAAAACTTTTGTGATATGATGGAGGGAGGAGATAGGAGGGAAGAGGAGTGGAAAGTTGTGGAGGAGGAGAGAGAGGAGCGACAGGTACTCATGGGGAGTAGAGGTGGGGAGGAGGAGGTGAGGAGTGAGGTGGAGGAGAGTGAGGAGATGGAGGAGGGCAAGGTAGTGGAGGAGGGTGAGGAGGAGGAGGGAGAGGAGGAGAGTGCAGAGCTGGGTGTGGAAGGGGGATCCAAGCATCAGGCAGGGACAGAGGGGAAGGCGCCAGATCCCAGAGGGGGTGGTAGTTTGGGGAAGGGACAGGCCTCAGGGACAGGTCAGGGAGGCAAGTGTCCCCAACCACAGTCAAGAGAGCCAAGGACAATCACAGGGCCCACAATTATACGCACTGGGAGAATGTGGTCCTTCTCAGGGCTATCCGTGGCTGCCCCTTCATTCTTGCTCGAGGGAGGGAAGTTAAGCCTGGGCCTAGGGCTCAGGCTCGGAAGGAGGTAGCGTCTGAAGTTACTGCGGTAGGCACTGCGCCAAGGGATGTGAGCTCTGTCAAGCACAGATTCAATTATGTCAGGTCCAAGGTGCGGATGGTGATGGATAAGGAGGAGCAGGACCGCATCATGACCTATATTTAGTTGGAGAGGGTCACCACCGCTGGAGCTTCAGGCCTGGTGGCCCAGCTGGACCCACCCTCCATGTCAGGTGAATATGATATACACCAAAATGCCACCACATGTGCATCGCACCAACAAGGACAATGACATGTCAGCTCCATGGAATTAACAAGGGATAGATGGATGCGTCATTAAATCCATAAAGCGGACAAATCGCTGTCATTACTGGGTGCGACAACAGTAATCAAGCAATGGAGAGTCCATTTATTGGTGTACCCACTGCAGCCTATACAGTTACAGAACACAGCCAGAATCAAGATAGGGTTAGGAGCCAAGAACGATCAAGACCATAAACCAAAGAATAGATCATATCTAGCATATGATAGCTAATCTGAGTTCCACTTAGACGAATCATCCATGTTCAAGCCTAGATCTCAACAGCACTCATTATAGCAATTATATTGGTCACAATGTTAACCTAATCTAGCCTAGCTACAGATCTTGGTCTTTGTGATGGTGATATTTTGTATGCAGATGGCTACCTCCCATATATGGTCCATGATCCTCTTCTCTGTGGACACGTTGGATTCTCTTTAACATGTCACCAATCGATGGTCACTGAGGAGAGATACTGCAGTCCCTATGATTTTTTCGGGCCTTATTTTGTAGCTATTGTTTTTTTTTTTTTTTTTCTCTTTTTTGTTTTAGGTACGATTCAGGTCCATGAATGCATCTTCTGCATCTGCAAGCATTGTGGAGTAGATGTATGAGGTGTAAGGTTTTCCAAGTTCCTCTCAGGTAGACATTTTTTTCAATGACAGCCCCCCTTAACATGTAGCTCCCACAATGTTAAAGCTATAATATAGCCAGATATCTCAGACATGATTGTTGTTAGCTTCAATGGAGACTAATACTGCTATGGCGGTGGTCTTGCAAAGGCATGTTAAAGACAGTCATCATTAATATATGCACTAGTGAAGCATGTGATCCTGACCTCAATATCAGTCTGTGAACAGATGCTTGGGTCTGATGTAAGTAACAGTGAGTCTGGCTGCTGACCTCTCTGTGTCCTCTCTGTATGAATGGGTATTTTCCCATATTGCTGATTATCCAGAGACCTAGCTAATAGTAATACCTGCAGATGGGAATCAGGTGAGTTGGTATATTGTTACAGTATTTAGCACTGTACTTACTGTACATGCATGTTGATTATTTTTTCTCCTCCGCCTTTTTGTTAATGACCACTTTTTTATTTGTTTTGTCACCACACTGTATATGTGAAACTGGATTGGATTACACAGTCCAGAGGTTGAATCATCTGTTTTATTGAGCAGATCCAGACAATTTGTAAGTGCTATGCACATTTATGGTTTCTTCAATTATATGGAGTGATTTGTGATCCTTTTTTCATCACCTTTCAGTTGCAGTGGTCTACTGACAGCATGTGACCCTGGTATGTGCTATGCATCATGCCTATTCTAGACTATGACATTAACCCCTGTAGGTATCCACTTTTTCCCAATAATAGCCTCTTACTCTCTCAGGACCCACCCACACCACACCCATGATATTAACCTTCCTAGCGGTAATCCCAAGCGTGGCTCTGGGTCAATTTCCTCTTCCTAAATCGGTAACCCCGAGCCACGCTCGGGGTTACTGCAGAGATGATCTGGAGTGGGCCCAGTGCTGCTGAGTTTGCCTGGGCCCCCTCAGCACAGCATTCCTCCTCCTTCCTCCTCCCCATCTTCCCCATCCTCCTCTACCCTCCTTATCCTTCCTCCTTCCCCCCTCTCATCTCTCACGTCTTCTTACTAGCCGCCGATCAGCTCCTGCTGCTGATCGGAGCCCTGCAGCGCATTTTATGCTGTTCCCTGGAACCGGCATATGCTAATGACGTGACGTCACAAGTGTGTCACGTCATTAGCATATGCCAGTTCCATAGAAAGGCATAAGACACGCTGCGGGGCTCCGATCAGCAGCAGGAGCTGATCGGAGGCTAGTATGAAGAGAGAAGAGAGGGGGAAGGAAGGAGGATAAGGAGAGGAGAGAGGAGGATGAGGGGGGAAGTGGAGGATAAGGGGGGAAGAGGAGGACGAGGGGGAAGAGGAGTATGAGGGGGATGAGGGGTGAAGAGGAGGATGAAGGGGGAAAGGGAGGAGGATGATAAGGGGGGAGGAGGAGGATGAGGGGGAGGATGAGGAGGATAAGGGGGGAAATGGAGGGGGATAAGGGGGGAAATGGAGGACGAGGGTAAGGGGAAAGGGAGGAGGAGAGGGGAAAGGTGTAATGGTGTCTAAAGGCGGTATGATTATGTCAGTATTTTAGAATGTACCGCTTTATCATTCTAACTAGTGACATAATCATACCACCATACCTCTTCTGATTGTGGTCTGTGTATAAAATAAAGCTTTGTTATACCGTTCTAACCGTGTCAGTGTGTTTTCAATGGTTAGGGTTATGGAACATCCACATACATCACATTAGTGTCACATTCCTATAGATGTAAACTAATGAGCCCTATTTAACATGCAATAGATAAATACGTTTAAAAAGACTAATAGTCATAATACATTAGATATCATATAATACTAAATATCATATATAATAATAACAAGGGGGTTCATACACAGGCCAAGTCCAAGTAGTGATACTGTGGAGTATGAACATTCCCCTGAGGGCCTAAAATTAATATGACAGGTGATACTGGAGTGGGTTGCCAATTCCTTCGCTAGTTGAGTGTGATTTGTCTGACCTCTCTGCTATGACATGCCCACCTAGAGTGACCCTACATTTTATAGTTCACAGCTTCATTGCAGTACATACCATGCCTCTCTTTCCACCATCTCCCTCCTGTCCCTTCCCTGTGTCTTTCTCCTCTGTGTGTCTGTTGAATGTTTACGTGTTACGTGCTTAATGCAGTTGGTTTTATTTTCAAAGTCCTGCGTGCCTGGCGTTGTTCGTGTGTTACTGTGTTTGTTTGCTGTTGTGTATCCTGCGTGGATCACTTTGCACAGCCTCGTTTTCATCCTATTTCAGATTTTTTTAGTTTTTTGTCCGCCATTTTTTCCTTCCTGTAAATATGGATGGAAGTTGCTTGCAACCTCACTCCCAGGCTTCATGGCTTTCCACCTGTGCTGTGTGTGAGTGTGTTTTTATTTATTTTTTATTATTTTGCTTGTTTTTCGGGTTGCGCTGGTATTAGGTTTGACCATTAAATTAGCAAATTGCATTCCTCGCTGTCAGTGGCAAAGTGCTACATGCTTTGTGCACGTTGCAGCCTATGTCCCGCGTGCTTCAATTTCTCGCCTTGCAAGGCTCATAAGTGCAATGAGCGCATTCCTCTGCGCTCATTGCAGCTTAAGTCCCACGTGAGCGATATAGCTCACATCTTCATTACACAAGCCCCTTCACCACCACCACTTAGCAATGCTGAAGGCGGATCAGGTGAACATACACCACATTAATCTACTCTAACCCATCAGGATGGACCTCAAAAACACATGGAGACTTTGCAAAGGCACGTGGATCAACAGCCAACTCACCTTCATCAGGGATAATCTCCGCTACACCCCTCTTGGAAGGTCCCACGCCATTGCTAGTGGCAATTTGCCAACATGTATAGCCATTCAAATTTGGTGACCTCCCATTATATTCTGCTATTCATCAATTTACATTAGTGTGGATTGCTAAGTGGTGGTGGTGAAGGGGTTTGTGTACCTCAAATTTATTTGGGGGGGGGGGGGCATGTGATTATTGTGCAAGTAATTGTAATGCCTTACTATGTTTTCCCTATATTTTAAAGTGATCTGGTGTGTTGATATTGTCCTTTACAGTGTTTAAATGTGGTCTGTTGCCTCCATTTTCAGGTTACGGGCTTGAACGCCATGGCGTCTTTGGAGATTTGTTTCAATTTAATAGCAGAATTTGGACGTAGTAGTGACGGGCTTGACAGAAGATAGGATTTGCGGCCTCAAAGTTCCACGTCCTGTAGGCTTTTTTCGGCCTTAAGCCGCAAGTCGTGAGCGGCTTGCTTTACTGGGCAAATTTAATAGCCACAAGTCTTACTGGCTATGGTTTTACATGGAGGAATTGAATAGGGCTGATAGTTACAAGAGACATTCAGATATATTTTCGTATAAATACATCATGAAACTATTATGTTTATTGAGTCCAAAAAGCATTAAGGTGTTTCGATTCGTGATCTATCTAGTCTCTATTTTGAGTACCTCAGTTTTAAGGTCACCTTTATTTATTTTGGAACGATTATGGAGGAAATCTCGCTCCTCAGCAGACTTCCTTCATTACAAGTTTATCCTACACTCCTATCACTATGCCCTCAATCTTGCCAAAGAGAGCTTCTTCTAATCATGAATATCAAATTTGGCCTTCACCCCCAAACGTTTGTTCTCCACTTTCAACACTCTCCTCTGCCCTGCCCCACCTCCCGCCCCTTCCTCTCTTACAGCTGAAGATTTTGCTAGACACTTTAATAGTAAAATTGAAAAAAATTGTAATGAACTCTCTTCTAAACGTGGCCATATCGCACCTTCTCCTCAACAAACAAACAGAAGCCTGCTTTCACCCTTTCCCAAATATATAGCCATTATAAACTCCTTTCACCCTGTAACTTATGATGAAGTTGCTAATCTTCTATCAACCTTCCATCTCACAACTTGACTACATGATCCTATTCCATCACAGCTGACCCCACCCCCCTTCTCTACCACACTTACCCCAGCTCTCACACATTTATTAAACCTTTCCTTAGACACTGGCAAGTTTCCATCACCTTTGAAACAAGCCACAATTACACCCTTCTTAAGAAACCCTCATCTGATCCAGCTTCTCCATCTAATTACCTCCCTATCTCTATACTTCCCTTGGCTTCTAAACACTTGTGCGTGTTGTCTACAATCTAATTACACAATTAATTTCCTCCAACTCCCTCCTTGATCCCTTCCAGTCTGGCTTCCGGCCCCAACACTCCACAGAGACCGCTCTCACAAAACCTACTAATGACCTGCTCAACGCCAAATCAAAGGGTAATTTCTCTATCCTAATTCTCCTGGATATCTGTGCTGCCTTTGACACAGTTGATCATCCTCTTCTTATCCAAATTCTCCACTCTCTTGGCATCCATGACACTGCTTTCTCTTGGTTCACATCTTTTCTAGAAAATCGAACATTTAGTGTCTCCTTCTCTGGTGCATCTTCATCTCCTCACCCTTTAACTGTCGGTGTACCCCAAGGCTTAGTCCTAAGCCCCCACTTTTATCCATCTATACATCCTTCTTTCACCTGAAAAACATATCCAAAATACTCTACTACCTTACACAAGACACAACTAAAATTCTTATTCACTCTATCATCATATCTCGCCTCGATTACTGCAACTCTCTCCTTGCTGGCCTTCCTATCACCCGTCTGTCTCCACTGCAATCCATTTTGAAAGCATCTGCTAGACTCCTCTACCATAGTAACCGATCAGTGTCTGCAGCACCTCTCTGTCAGGCACTCCACTGGCTTCCCATAGCCGCTAGAATACAAAATCATGACCTCAACATATAAAGCCCTCCACAATAGTGCACCCTCCTACATCTCTGCTCTCATCCCAAAATACACTCCCTCCTGCCCTCTTTGCTGTGCTAATGACCTTCTCTCCCCCTCTCTCATAACCTCCTCTCACTCCCTTCTTCAAGACTTTACTCGTGCTGCCACTATTCTTTGGAACTCCTTACCTCGCTCCACCAGACTAGCTTCCTGCCTCAAATCCTTCAAAGTCTCTTTAAAAATACATTTATTCAAAAAAGCCTATCATCTTTAGCCTCTTCACTCACTATGCATCTTTCACTCTCCTGTACCTCACCCACGCCTTTTAGAATGTAAGGTTGCGAGTTTCAGTCTTGTGAGGTTCTCTAGGGAAAGCACTGTGTTTATCTGATTGAAAGCTCAATAACAGGGTCTTCCACTATTTTTCATTGTGGAGTAATTGTTTATACTTGTACCTAACCCCTGTACTGCGTTGGCGCGTTATCAATAAAGAATAATAATAATACTATTCCCATATTTATTTGAGATTGCTTGCTTTCATGTTTCAATAAAAAATGTTTTGCCACGAAAGCCAGTGTTTTCTTTTTCTCTCTGTCTGTACGGATATTGGAAAGATGCTCACAAATTCTCGTACGTTTCTCCCTAGTGATCATACCTACGTAATAAAGGTTACACGGGCACTTGAGGCAGTAGATAACATTTTTGGTGCTTCAGTTAAAGAAACCATTAATTTTAATCTCTTTGCCTCTTCTATCATGGAATGATGTAAATGTA
Source organism: Discoglossus pictus (assembly GCA_027410445.1). Taxonomy (NCBI): domain Eukaryota; kingdom Metazoa; phylum Chordata; class Amphibia; order Anura; family Alytidae; genus Discoglossus; species Discoglossus pictus. The sequence goes on from CM050163.1 coordinate 558,754,769, forward strand.
TTCATAAATGTACATGAGTTACAGTGTCCACATGGACATGTACCACTAGGGAGAGATCCAACTAACTTGGTTCTTCTGGAGAAGTGACTGGATCTCTCCAAAGAGTAATGGCAGATCCCCTTGCAGTGTCTGCTATGGAAAAGTCAGCCTCTGCCAATTTAAGATTATGCCTTTTGGGATTAAGAATGTCCCTTCCACCTTCCAGAGTTTGGTAAATCAGCTACTGTAAAGGCATCAGGGCTTTGCCCAGGTGTACCTGGATTATGTAGTCATGTATAGCACCTCCTGGAGCATAGTTACACAGTTACTTAGAAATTGAGGTTTAAAAAAGACTTTCAGTCCATCAAGTTCAACCTTTTAAGATCCCCTCTGATCTGCAATATGCGGATTAGTTGTTAATTGCAGTAACTTTCTATTCACCCTGATAAGTGTCCGTGGGCAAGGGCAGAAGTACAGCACTTGGTGCACTGGGTAGGTAGTGGACAGATTATACCTGAACCAGAAAAGGTAGAATGGATAGCCACATGGCCCACCCCCAAAATCAAACCAGAGTATTACCACAAGTTTGATCCTTGCAATGATGGACACCCTGCAAGCCACCCTCAACTGTTCCCCTTTTTTTTGCTATGACTGACTACCAGAGCTCCTTTGTTGTGTAGACAGATGCTTCTACTTATGGTCTTGGGGCTATGATCAGTCTAAAGGATAAGGAGGGATGTGAGCACCTCAGCCAGAAGCTCCTACCCAGGGAGGTAGCCTATACTGCAGTGGAGAACGAGTGCTTAGAGGTGGCTTGGGCTCTCAAGAAGCTCCAGCTTTTCTGGTATGGGGGGAGTTTACAGTGGTCACCAACCACAACCCTTTGTTCTGGTTAACCAGGCTGTAGTGCAGTCTTACAATTTTGCCACCCAGCAGGGAAAGGTCCACCAGAATGCTGACACGATCTATCTGCTGGAGGACAAATAGAAGTTGTAACTAGGGGACCATAAAACAGAATCATCCCCTAGGCTCCTTTGACTGGAAGGGGAGAGTAGTTATCATGACCCCCTGTACACACAAACATATTTTGGGCAATGAAGGGAAATTTTGGGACACCAGCCCATTTGGCTACTAACACTGAGAGGACTTGCAGATACCTTAGGATTTGCCTACAAGAACTGGACTACTGGTTACCATGTTTGAAACAATTTAATGTCAGGCAACTCGCCCTGGTTATGTACCCTAGCGGCTGAAGGGCCCATTTCTGTGTAGTACGATTATAAGACTATAAATTGCATGGCTATTTTTCCTTCCCAGATGCATAACTTTACATTTATTCGTATTAAATCTCATATGCCGTTTAGATGCCCATTCCTCAATTTTATGTAAATCCCTTTGGAGGGAAAGCACATAATTATTTGATTTAATTACCTTGCACAACTTCGTGTCATTAGCGAAAATGGAGACACCACACTCCAATTCTACCTCTAAGTCATTAATAAATATGTTAAAAAGGAGAGGACCTAATACTGAACCCTGAGGAAAACCCCACTTATCACATTAGTCCAATCGGAGTATGTTCCATTTACAACAACCCTTTGCTACCTGTCTTTTAGCCAGCTCTCAATCCATGAGCAGATATTTACTGTAATTCCTGTATTTCCTAGTTTGCACAATAGTCTCCCATGTGGCACTGTATCAAAAGCCTTTGCAAAATCCAAAAAGACTACATCCACGGAGTTGCTTTGATCCAAGTTCCTACTAGCCTCCTCATAGAAACTAATTAGATTTGTTTGACATGACCTATCCCTCATAAATCCATCCATCACATATTCTAATTGTCTATCTACGAGACGTCGTCACGCTCCGTTGCGCAGTGCGTACGACTTTGCGATGAGCGCCGCAGGCGCTTAGGCGAGCCGTTAAACTGCTCTGTTGCGTAGTGCGTACGACTTAGCGATGAGCGCCGCAGGCGCTCATCGCCCGTTACTTCGTAGCACTTTGGCAATGAGCGCCGCAGGCGCTCATTGCAGGCGAGCCTCGCGTAGCGAGGCGAGCCGTAACTTCGTAGCACTTACAAAAAAAATACGAGCTAAAAAAAAATTACGACAAGCGGCGGAAACAAAACACTAAAAAAAACACTAAATACACACTAAAAAATAAAATAAAGGTCATTTACAGCATGGGGAAGCAGGCAGGACGTCTGGAAGTGAGTTGGAACTCCAATTTACAGCGATTTTGCCGCGTTACAAAGATCGAAAATCGGCTAAGCGAGAAAAAAATGGCCGCCGGAAAAAATGAAAACGAGGCTATACTACTACGAACTGCGTAAAACACAGCCATAGACGTAGGTGTTAGAAAAAATACGAGATAAAGGATGCGGATTAACCGCGCAATGAGTAAAAAGACAGTAGCGACTACATTTTACGATCAGAAATTACAGATTTACGCATTAACACAGATTTAACGACTTTGTCTCGCGCAACATCGGATTTCCCGCCTAAACCAACGCATTTAATGAAATATAAGTTGCAAATTACAAAAATATTAATTTTATTAAAAAAAAATTGTATTAATTTGAAGAAAAAAAAGGGACAAATGTAGTGTCATGTTGTGTGGCAAACAAATTTAATGTTAAACCGTAGTACTTTAGCGGGCTTAGCGATGAGCGCCGCAAGCGATCATCGCCTGGCGAGCCTCGCGCAGCGAGGCGAGCCGTTAAACTGTAGTACTTTGGCAATGAGCGACGCAGAAAAAATGACGGACAAACAAAACAAAAACCAGGCTACAGCACTATAACCACGCAAAACACGTACCGATAATCTGCTAAGACGCATAAAACACATTATCCGCCATTTTAGGATAATGCGGAAGTACACAGCTACGTTAACGGTTTCGGCTCGCGCACGCACAGTATTACACTTCACACGTTCATCACGCTTACACAGCACCTCCACACCACTAATGCTGCTGCAACATCAACTCAGATTGCCAGCTCTTCAACACAATGCATAAAAATATGTAAATTCATTTATTAATTTTAATTCTATATTTCAGTAGTACACAAAAAAAAACATTAGCTACCTTACAGTTCCATGTGTATATTAATAACTAAACAACTTTTAAAACATACACATCTGATTGCCGTCATTTTTTGACGGGCAATACGCTAGTATATATATATTGAAAGTGAAGTAGCTGTGAATGTCCAGCAATCTAAATTAATAATAAGTATTGCAGTATACTGTGAAAACTTTTGTTTTGGACAATCACCTTATTTATATTTACAAGCTTTAAAGAGGTTTGACCTGTTTTTGTCAAGTCTGAAGCAATACTAATATGCAATGGAACTTTCAGTTTTAATATAAACAGTGATGCAGAGAGAGTGGAAAATACATATAAAGGGAATCAATATAACATAGTATAGGAAACATATACGCACATATATTTACACATATATATACGTCAATATATATATATATATATATATATATATATATATATATATATATATATATGAAAAAACAGAGCACTGTAGTTATAGTTCACTAAGAGTGACAAGCCTGTTATAAACCTGAGAATGATTGAGGAAGAATCACAAGAAATTGTGATAATCTGTTAGAAAACCAAAGTCCATGTTAAATTATGTATCTTTAGTGTTGAAGAAGGTTATCAACTTTATTTCAGATGCTTTTCTCTCCTGGGTGATTTTTAGGTTTTGGATGGAGTGATTATTTTGGGTAAAATGGTGTCCAGCTGGAGTACCATAACTGTCATTGTGTTTTTTTTTTATAGAATAGTCTGTGTAGGTTCATCCTTAGGTGCAGTTTTTGGCTGGTTTCCCCACTTTAACAAACTATTTCTCATATATTACATTTTATTTTGAAAACCACATTAGGTGATGTGCATGTACAGTATATGATCCTTTGATATTATATGTCCTCTTGACATAATTTGCAGGGACTTTTGTTACAAGGTTTAGTTCTCTCTTCAGCTTTTTATTGGCTAATATTCTGCTAACAAACTTCTGTTTCAGGTTTGGTGGTTGTTTAAATGCAAGGATTGGAGGCTTGGGGAAATGGTTAGTAATGGTTATAAATCTCTGATTATTTTACGTATTTTCTCTAAAGCTAGATGGTATGTGGTCACTAGAGGTGTACGTGAAGTAGTTTCTGGACACAGCGTGAGACATTAACACAAACTCATCTCACTAGCATTAGATGTGAGGTATCTGGACACAGTGTGAGACATTAACACAAACTCATCTCACTGGCATTAGATGTGAGGTATCTGGACACAGTGTGAGACATTAACACAAATTCATCTCACTGGCATTAGATGTGAGACGTCTGGATACAGTGTGAGACATTCACACAAACTCATCTCACTTGCATTAGATGTGAGACTAGACATCTGGACACTTGTGAGACATTAACACAAACTCATCTCACTGTCATTAGATGTGAGATGTCTGGACACAGTGTGAGACATTAACACAAACTCAAATTGCTGGCATTAGATGTGTGATACCTGGACACAGTGTGAGACATTAACACAAACTCATCTCACTGTCATTAGATGTGAGATGTCTGGACACAGTGTGAGACATTAACACAAACTCATCTCACTGTCATTAGATGTGTGATGTCTGGACACAGTGTGAGAAATTTAATTTCTTTAAGAAATTTTAGAGATTTTTTTTCTAACTGGGTTTCCCGTTTTTAACATTATTGTACTGTTTTTATCCATTTTAAGATCCATAACCATATTAAAATCTCTGCTTATAACCTTTTTTTACTGTATTTGTTTCTCTAAAAAAAAAACAAGAAAGCTAATTGGATTTTTATTTGGGCAATAAACATTACTAAAGTTATATATATATATATATATATATATATATATATATATATATATATATATATATAATATATATATATATATATATATATATATATATATATATATATATATATATATATATATATATAATTAATTATTCCCACCCAGGTAATATACCTGCCCTGTGTGTCTTTTTTGTTCCTCCGGTATCTTCAGTCTATTATTGAATAATATTGAGACTCCTCTTGCTCTATTGTTGTAGGTGGAATCAATTCTAGTTGTATAATTATTGTTATTTGTATATCGAATAGCATCTTTGTTTAGGTGGGTTTCTTGAATGCACAATATATATCTGCACTGTGTTTGTTATAAGACCTGAAGGCAATCTTTCTTTTGGAGGGACAATTAAAACCGTTTGTGTTAATTTAGCTGGCTAAAAGACAGGAAGCAAAGGGTTGTTGTAAATGGAACATACTCCGATTGGACTAATGTGGTAAGTGGGGTTCCTCAGGGTTCAGTTTTAGGTCCTCTCCTTTTTAACATATTTATTAATGACTTAGAGGTGGGACTGGAAAGTAGTGTCTATATTTTCGCTGATGACACAAAGTTGTGGAAGGTAATTAAATCAGATAATGATGTGCTGTCCCTCCAAAGGGATTTACATAAAATAGAGAAATGGGCATCTAAATGGCAGATGAGATTTAATACAAATAAATGTAAAGTTATGCATCTGGGAAGGAGAAATAGCCATGCAATTTATAATCTTAATGGAGCAAATATAGGGGTATCAGATATTGAAAAAGATTTGGGAGCTTGTGGACAACCACCTAGGTAACAGTGCTCAAAGCCAAGCAGCAGCTGCAAAGGCAAATAAAATATTAGCATGTATTAAGAAGGGTATAGAAGCAAGGGAAGCAAATATAATTCTACCACTATATAAATCTCTAGTATGCCCTCATTTGGAATATGGAGCACAATTTTGGGCACCGCTTCATAAAAAAGTCATTTTAGAGCTGGAAAAGGTACAGAGAAGGGCAAAAAAACTAATAAGTGAAATGAAGGGGTAAAGTTATGAAGAAAGACTAACCAAGACTTACTTTCTCTAGAAAAAAGATGTCTAAGAGGAGATATGATTACCTTATATAAATACATCCAGGGTCAGTATAAACATTTGTCAAGGGAGCTTTTTGTGAAAAGAGATTTTCAACAAGAGGACACCCCTTGAGGTTAGAAGTAAATAGTTTCCACCTTAAAGACAGAAAAGGGTTCTTCACAGTAAGGGTGGTTAATCTGTGGAATTCTCTACCAGAAGAGCTGGTGGCAGCTCATTCAATAGATAACTTTAAAAAGGGACTGGATTTGTTTCTAATTAAAAAGGGAATTCAGGGTTATCGTGGATAATTAGAGAGAGAGTATTGATCCAGGGAGGAGTCCGATCGCCAGTATCTGGGGTCAGGAAGGAACTTTTTTTCCCTTTAAGACGATTGGTTAAGTTTCACTTGTTTTTTTTTTTTCATTTTGCCTCCCTCTGGATCAATTAATTATTAATTAAAAATAAATAAATAAATTGTTGATTAATAATTAATTAACAATTAATTAACAACTAATTAATAACTAATCCGCATATTGCAGATCATAGGATATCTTAAAAGGTTAAACTTGATGGACTGAAAGTCTTTTTTCAACCTTAAATACTATGGGCCCTATTAAATTCTCCCTCGTAGTTCTCTCGGTGCTCGCAAAGGCAGTTTTTCTGCTGTTTGCGAGTACCGAATCTCTCGCAGCGTGCTTTGCGATATGACTGCGAGAAAATGGCCGAGAATAGGCTCCGAGAGAGCTACGTAGCCTTAAATCTATGCATGAGTCTCGCATATCGTAAGAATCCCTACGTGGACAAAAAGTTCACGCAAGGGATCCGAAAGCCTCTACGTGCTGCCTCGGAACAGCCCGAGACAGCAGTGTGAGGCTCCCCCCTGCACCCTATACACATCCCCATGCTGCAGGGGTCTCTATCAGGCCCCCTGCAGCACCCCCACATTAACCCCTTGCAGCGGGGGTCCCCGATCTGGAAAGATCAGGCCCCCCGCTGCATTTAAAACTTTTAAATTCCCCGCCGCGGCTCCTTAAAGGGGCAGCGGCACACTATTACCCAATCCCGGCCGCGGCACTTAAAATTAACCCCCCCCTATGCTGGGGGTCCCCATCGGGACCCCCGAAGTGTCCCCACATAAACCCATTGCAGGGGGGGTCCCCGATCTGCATAGATCAGGCCCCCGGCTGCATTTGAAACTTTTAAATTCCTTGCCGCTGCTCCTTAAACGGGCCGCGGCACACTATTACCCAATCCCGGCCGCGGCACTTAAAATTAACCCCCCTCTATGCTGGGGGTCACCATCGGGACCCCCGAAGTGTCCCCATATAAACCCCCTGCAGCGGGGGTCCCCGATCGGCACTGATCGTGACCCTGCTACAATTCAATTTTAAATATACCGCCTCGCGGGTCCTCAAAGGACCGTAAAGGTCCTGAAAGGACTCGCACTAAAAATATTAACCCCAGGCAACTATAATTACCCCATTAACTCATGGTGGTCAATACAGACCACCATAAGGCCTAAATTAACCCATTAACTCATGATGGTCAATACAGACCACCATAAGGCCTAAATTAACCCATTAACTCATGGTGGTCAATACAGACCACCATAAGGCCTAAATTAACCCATTAACTCATGGTGGCCAATACAGACCACCATAAGGCTCTATTTAACCCCATCAGTCCCATAAGGGTATATTATGACCATTATGGGCCTTTTACAACCCAACATTAACCACATAAGTGCCATGATGGTCCTCAAGGACCATCATGACACTAACTACTAACACTACACTATAACCTCCAATAAACCATTTAATCTAAACTAACCCCCCTCTACACTAATCTATTAACACTTACACTACCTACCTACACTACCTACCCCCTAATAAACCTCCCCAACACTCTAATTACAAAAAACAAAAAACCTACAGTACAGAAAAAAAAAAAACTACAGTACAGAAAAAAAAAAAAAAATTACAACCCCACCCCCCACTACAGAAAACAAAAAAATACATTACAACCCCACCACCCACTACAGAAAATAAAAAAATTACACACCTGAAAAGGAAAGGCAGATAAACACAATACAATACATACATATAATACATTACATACATTACATACAATACATGACATTACATACATTACATATAATATATTACATATAATATATTACATATAATATATTAAATATAATATATTACATATAATATATTAAATATAATACATTACATACATTACATATAATACATGACATTACATACATTACATATAATATATTACATATAATATATTACATATAATATATTAAATATAATATATTACATATAATATATTAAATATAATATATTAAATATAATACATTACATACATTACATACAATACATGACATTACATACATTACATATAATATATTACATATAATATATTAAATATAATATATTACATATAATATATTACATATAGTCCAAATCAAATACCCCCTATCTATCTAACATACAATCTATTTAATTTAAAATAAATCCTAACTATATCAAATACATCCCCCTATCTATCTAATATACAAAAAATCCTAACTACATACACAGACCCTAATTCTAAAATAAAATAAAATAATTACAGTCCTAACTACATACACAGACCCTTATTCTAAAATAAAATAAAATAATTACAGTCCTAACTACACAGACCCTAATTCTAAGCTAAAATCAATAAATTAAGACCACTTACCTTTAAGATGTTGCTTCAGATCACTAACCTATGGGTAAAAAAAAAAAAAAAATTAGTACAAAACATTAGCATCCAATAAATAAACATTCTATACATTCTAAATAATAAATAATAAACCCTTCTGGGACTGATGGGTTTAAATAGAGCCTTATGGTGGTCTGTATTGACCACCATGAGTTAATGGGTTAATTTAGGCCTTATGGTGGTCTGTATTGACCACCATGAGTTAATGGGGTAATTAAAGTTGCCTGGGGTTACTATTTTTAGCGCGAGTCCTTTCAGGATCTTTACGGTCCTTTGAGGACCCGCCAGGCGGGAAATTTAAAATTGAATTGCAGCAGGGTCACGATCGGTGCCGATCGGGGACCCCCGCTGCAGGGGGTTTATATGGGGACACTTCGGGGGTCCCGATGGGGACCTCCAGCATAGAGGGGGGTTAATTTTAAGTGCCGCGGCCGGGATTGGGTAATAGTGTGCCGCGGGCCCGTTAAGGAGCCGCGGCGGGGAATTTAAAAGTTTTAAATGCAGCGGGGGCCTGATCGGTGCCGATCGGGGACCCCCGCTGCAAGGGGTTAATGTGTGGGGGCTGCGGGGGTTCCTATGGACCCCTGCAGCAAGGTGTTCACGTGAGGACACTTCGGGGGTCCCGACGGGGACCCCCGCATTGAGGGGGGTTAATTTTAGGTGCCTGGGGGGGTTTTGGAGTACCCCCCACGGCAGGGCTTATGTGGGGGACTGCCGCGGAGGTCGCTTTTAGGACCCCCGCAGCACTTGATGAGGAGTGGGAGCCTGCGATATCATCTCGCAGGCTGTCACTCCTCATGTACATTTACGCAGTGTAGATACGTACGGCCCTGCTGCGTAGCTCATACGTTGCTCGCAGCAGGGCTAATTTAATATTGAATTGCAGCAGGGTCACGATCGGTGCCGATCGGGGACCCACGCTGCAGGGGGTTTATATGGGGACACTTCGGGGGTCCCGATGGGGACCCCCAGCATAGAGGGGGGTTAATTTTAAGTGCCGCGGCCGGGATTGGGTATTAGTGTGCCGCGGGCCCTTTAAGGAGCCGCGGCGGGGGAATTTAAAAGTTTTAAATGCAGCGGGGGCCTGATCGGTGCCGATCGGGGACCCCCGCTGCAAGGGGTTAATGTGTGGGGGCTGCGGGGGTTCCTATGGACCCCTGCAGCAAGGTGTTCATGTGAGGACACTTCGGGGGTCCCGACGGGGACCCCCGCATTGAGGGGGGTTAATTTTAGGTGCCGGGGGGGGGTTTGGAGTACCCCCCACGGCAGGGCTTATGTGGGGGACTGCCGCGGAGGTCGCTTTTAGGACCCCCGCAGCACTTGATGAGGAGTGGGAGCCTGCGATATCATCTCGCAGGCTGTCACTCCTCATGTACATTTACGCAGTGTAGATACGTACGGCCTTGCTGCGTAGCTCATACGTTGCTCGCAGCAGGGCTAATTTAATAGCATTGTAAGTTAGAGAAACTGTGCAGTACGTAGGGCTTAAGTAGAAGCCTCTTATTTACGAGGCTGGAATTTATTGAGGCCCTATGTAACTATGTAACTATTAATGACCATTGTAACGGAGTTGGAACACGAATCCAATATCTCTGCCGGTATACGGTGAAATATCCAAGAAGCATTACAGTCTCACCATTCCCAACCTCCCATATTGGACGACACACAATTTGGGAGTCAAATGAATACTAACTTTATTTTGTTGTACAGAAATATTTATACACATCTCTTCCCACAGGCAATACACATGCTCATATTTGGCCACACAATACACATAAAGAGAACAATAGTTGTGGTCACACCTCCCCTAGGCTACCTGTCTACTTTGATGCAATCAGACATGGATCAGATTATACTCTTTGTTCTCTGTCTCATAATAAAACACTTTATACAATAGACTTCCTTATCTTATAAAGGAGTCTCTGTAATAGGATTATCTATTAGCCTAGTAGCTGTAATATTCTGAGCCAATATATTCTGTAGAACATAAAACAACATATCTATAGTACAGCAATGTGATCATATTTTAACTAAAAATTAAATAACCATAAAACAGGGTAAAACAGTGATGGGTTTCGTTACAACCATGTTTTCTTAATACAAATTAGCTTTGCTCTGCCAAACTAGTAATCTCCTATTTCCATTTCCATCCAAAAAACAAAATCAAGTCCCTGAGAGCTCCTTCTCCCTTTTCTCCTATCCCAGACATAATTACCATTTGGTTTCCCATTCATTCAATCCATTCATACACATAAAAAAAAAACAGAAAAGTCATCCTAGTGTCTTCATTTCTGGTAAACAAGGCAAATCTGCTGATGTAATGAAATGCTAGGTTAATGCCATTGGCATTCTAAGCATCTAGGTCAGGCCTCTAGGCCCCGAAACATAAGTTAGTTATAGCTATACAAACAGTCATTTAGATCAGTCTTAAAACTTTCCATATTAAAGGTCGTGGTGAGGTTATAAAAAAGAACATATTAATCATTTGTATATGATCATGTAAATACAGTTAAAAGCACATTTATCGTACTATAAAATAGATGCTTAATAATCTATTACACTAAATGATTATGAATTCCATAGTCCTTTTCTTTCTTTTTATACCTCTTCTAATTCTTTCATTGATATTGATGTGCAGTGTCTTTGTAAACACTTTACTTTAAAAAGTGCTCTATATGATCTAACTACCTACTATTTTATAAAGACCTTGTGTCCAAATGTTTATTGGTATTATTCTAAACTCATATACCAGGTGTCGGGATAATAATACCCCTACATGTTTAGTGTAATAACATTACTTAGTAGTCTATGTTTATAATTTGTGCAATTATCATCCTTATATAATCTGTTTATTTTAATAGTACGCTCTATTTTCTGTCTGCTTTAATATTATTCTAGTTTCATAACCAAGTGGAGAGATATTAATACCCCAAATTCTTAGTGTGATTGTAGTGTTTGTGCAATCTTTCTTTGTGTGTGTACGCTATAAAATTAATTATCTTTTTTTAAAAATAGACTGTCATCTATTTCAATGATTAATTAATCCCTCACCTACTGCAAAGATATAGTTTATAACAAAAAATTTATATTTCAGATTCCATTTTTGTAATAACAACCATCGTTCTTGCAGAGAATTAATCTTATGCCAGACTGCATTTCTTAAGACAAAAAGGCTGCGAGATGTTTTCCATTTATACTTAAGGTCTTCTTTTCTCAAGATTTGGTTAATTGTTGTATACTCCCTTCTTTTTGACAAGGTGCATGCAGACAAATCTAAAAAGATTTTAAATTTTTCAAATGAGGGATCCAGATCCACCCTGTTGTAACCTGCCCTTACTACTGCTTCCTTATAATCTTGGCAATGCAGTCTGACAGTTATGTCTCTAGGTACACTTCTTTCCAGGTTTTTCGGGAGAGGTAATCTATGAATCACATACATTTTCCAGTTTCTTCTGGTAGATCAGGAACCAGTTTGTTAAAAAATTCTCCAACAGATTTATTCAGTTCCTTATCCTCCACTGTCTCTGGAACTCCTCTCAGGCGCAAATTGCTCCTTCTAGATCTATCTTCTAAGTTACCCAATTTATAATTTCTACTTTATTTTCTAGTTGGGATACTTGTTTCATAAGGAACTTGTTGTATGTATTCATTTTGTCAAACTTAGTCTCTATGATTTCCATTTTAGTGTTTGTTTCTTTAATAGATTTTGAAAGCTATATCATCTGTTTAGATATATCTGCAGTAATAGTCCGTTGAAGGTCTTTGAAAAGATCTTTAATCTTAGATAGTGAAATCAGTTCAACTTCCTGAGATGATGTTTGGAAACAGACTTCACTTTCAAAAGATGTTTGGGATTCTTTGCTAATATTATGGGTACGCTATATTGACGATATTCTACTTCTATAGGATGGTACTAGGGAACAGTTCTTGAAATATTTAGATATTCTGAATGACAATGAACTGAACCTTAAAATTACCTGCAATATGGATCTCAAATCAGTGGATTTGTATTACCTTTCATAAAAAGGTAGATGGTGGTATAAAGTCAAATTTTTACAGCAAAGCCACTGCTACTAATAGCACTCTTCATTATGCTAGTTTACACCATCCCTCTACTTAAAAGGCTATTAGGGTAGGAGAGTTTCTTGGTGTCAGGAGAAATTGCTCTGACACTGACACTTTCCATCTGTGAGCTAAGGAACTGAAAGAAAGGCAAAAAAAACACAAGATTATAAACGTGGGGTCATCAAAATGGCCTACCAAAGAGCATTACACACTGATAGGGATCATTTATTGATTCCAAAGGCTAAAAAAACTTATACTGGTGAAATACACTGTATTGGTAGATGTAATGGCCAATGGAGTGAGATTAATGACATCTTAAATAAGTCCTTAGGATGGATGAACAAATTTGAGACTGAATAGGTCCTAAAATACTCACCTGCTGGAGGAGATCTAAAAGTTTGAGGGATAAGTTAGTAAAGAGTAATTTTTTTAGACCAAGAACGCTGAGAAGTTTACTAGTAGGGACGTATGCCTGTGGGCATTGTAAATTATGTCCTCACATGGACAAATAATTTTAAGATAGATTGGGCAAGACACATAAAATCAGGGATTTTTTTCAATTGTAGCACAACATCTGTGATGTATTGCTTGGAGTGCCCCTGTCATAGGATGACCACAAGAGAACTAAGGAAATGCCTGGGAGAACATCTTGGTAACATTAGGAATGGCCAAAGAGATAGGGATGAGGGAAGAGCTTGACCTCAGTTGCCTGGCACTATCTTCTATGTCACAAATGTTAAATGCTGACGTGTCACCTTACGGATCAGAAAGGCAATTTGGAGTTGGAATTATTACGTGCAGAGAGTAAATAGATTACTTTACTTGACACCCTCATTCCTAAAGGTTTAAATGAGAATGTCAACTTCTTAGCCTTCCTGCTTTGTGGTATTGGGATACATTTTCCTATTAATAATAGTATCTTACTTCTGTTGTAGCATCTGGTTGGGCAGGAATCTCTGTTTTTATTTTTCAGATGTTATTCTATATCCCAAACTGAATGGGGAACTATATCATTTTTTGATCTTAATTATTTGAATAGGTATTTGGGGTTGAATCTAGACACTTATTGAATATACTAATTATAATTTTTTTCTTTATTTAGTCCTATTGGTCAGAATTAATCAATGATTTCTGATTATCATATATATAGTTGTGGCAGTTACGCTATGTTAAAAGGTATAGGCTTGCAAATGTGCATTGAGCGCCAAAGGTGCTCATCGCGAGGCCCAAAAGTTACGGGTTTGATAGGGGATGCAATGAGCGCTAAAGGCGCTCATCACAAGGCACGTAAATGACTAGCTTGTGGGACGGAGACGTTCAAAATGTATGACAAATTACAGGCTTAAAAAAACTATGGATTTAACAGCCGCCATTTTTTTCAAGCTCGTATCTCGGAAGCCGTCGGAAGTCCCCCAAAACACGCCAATTAATTAAAAATTACATTACAACCTCACACACAGCACAGTGGCTTACAAAGATGGCCGAAGGCGCTCATCACGAGGCCCACAAGTTAGAGGGTGGAGAGGTTCGCATTATATGACAAACAGCATTGCCAAGCTTCAAATCTTATTGCTGCCATTTTTGACGGACTAATCGCTAGTGATTATTATATTTTCAATCTAATTTATGGAATATATTTTTGATTTTATTCAAGATTATTTCATTGTTATTGACAGCAAAATATTGATATTGCTGTAGTTATTTTATAGACATGGAGCAAAAATACAGATTTTTTTTTATAATAGTAAAAAATGTGTTTATTATTTATCAGATTTTTTATTACATTGTGGTAGATGATATATGATGCAAATTATGATCATGGCTTTTCATTAGCTACTTCTGTTTTTATATTATTGTGGAATGTTCCAGATCATCATATACCTATTCAGGAATTAATTATTTATGCATTTTATATTTTACAGGTTTAAGGGTTACATGTTTTGGTTATTTCATTTGATTTATAGTGCCTTGCAAAAGTTACAGCCTTAAGTTAAATTTTTTGTTAATCTGAATTTCATGTGATGGATCAGAACACAATAGTCTAAGTTGGTGAAGTGAAATGAGAAAAATATATACAAAGAACTATTTTTTAGAAATAGAAGACAGAAAATTGGCATGTGCGTATGTATTCACCCCCTTTGTTATGAAGCTCATAAAAAGCTCTGGTGCACCTTCAGAAGTCACTTAATTAGGGAAATGATGTCCACCTGTGTGTAATCTAGAGGTCACATGTTCTGTCATTACATATATACACCTTTTTTGAAAGGCCCCAGAGGCTGCAACACCTAAGCAAGAGGCATCATTAACCAAACACTGCCATGAAAACCAAGGAACTCTCCAAAACGAAAAGGAGCAATGTTGTTGAGAAGTACAAGTCAGGGTTAGGTTATAAAAAAATATCCAAATCTTTGATGACTTCCAGGAGCTCCATCAAATCTATCATCACCAAATGGAAACAACATGGCACAACAGCAAATCTGCCAAGAGACGGCCTCCCACCAAAACTCACGGACCGGGAAAGGAGGACATTAATCAGAGAGGCAGCACAGAGACCTAAGGTAACCCTGGAGAAGCTGCAGAGTTCCACAGCAGAGACTGGAGTATCTGTACATAGGACGACAATAAGCTGTACTCACCATAGAGTTGAGCTTTATGGCAGAGTGTCCAGAAGAAAGCCTTTACTTTCAGCAAAAAACAAAATGACACGAAGATTTAACGTTTTGACGCCATCAAAGTAAACCCAAAACATGACCCAAAGAACACCATCCCCACAGTGAAACATGTTGCTGGCAGCATCATGCTGTGGAAATGTTTTTCGGCAGCCTGGATTGAGAAACTGGTCAGAGTTGAGCGAAAGATGGATGGTGCTAAATACAGTGATATTTTTCAGCAAAACACTCCGTGCCTGATTTGAGGCAAGGATGGAGGTTCACCTTCCAGCAGGACAATGACCCCAAACACACAGCTAAAGCAACACTTGAGTGGTTTAAGGGGAAACATGGAGACAATTAGAGGCAACAGTACCGAGTTTCAGTGACACTGAGACTGCTATCACCGTCATCCACCCAGACTTTGTTATCACTTTGGCCCTTCTAAGGAAGAAGCTATATGTTGTGTTTTCCTGTATAGACAAAAAGTGAAAGGTCCCTTAGATGTCATTTGAGAGGCATGGGAAGGGAAGTATGAACACAGCGAGGTACAGGTAGTCCCCTATGTGTTAGCCTTCCATGAACATTTGGCCACCCTTGCTGGGGTAGTTCAGGACAATTTAAAGCCCAGGAGAAACAGAAAAATCGGTAGGATAAACATACCCACTACTAGGAGTTAGAGGACAGTCAGCTCATCCCCTAACTGGTCCCCAACCCCAGAATAAGCTGCAAGCCTCCTACTCATAGGCCCGAGGCAGAAGTTCAGGATAAAAGTGATTAATCGCTCAGTAAAATTATCAAAAGCCTTCATCTATCCCTTTTTCTAGGATAGCAGCATTAGCTTAGGATGTAAAGTGATTATAGCCTATTCCCCCAAAGAAACACACAATTTCTATGTGTCCCTGAGAGAATTGATAAGATAATAGCCATGGAGCAAGAATGTCTTGGTGGGGGGTCGGGGTCCAACCCGAATAGAGAAATATTTTTATTAGCTTAATGCAATAGTTGCACCCTAATACACACTCTACACATAAAATAATGGTCCTAAAATGGAGAATGGAGCCAGAGCCCTCTATGCTCAAATGACCTGGTTGACAGGGTCCAGGGCATACATCTAGGAAACACTTCATACAATATTATAACACAGCAAATTACATAGGGCCTCATTCTATTAGCGGACTTAAATCGTCCGTAAGGCTGCGATTCTTTGCGGGGGTTCTGTTAACTCGCGATTCTATTATACGGCCCCGCAAGGATCTCATCTTACGGCCGGCCGCATATCTTGGAACCGGCCGTAAGCGCAGAAATCTAAAAACGCAAAAATAAATTCAAGCCTGCACTGTACAGCTCTGTAAATGGTAGGGATCATATTGGGGGACATGAGGATTAAAAGTAACCCACTCTCAAGCTTGCACATCAGCCCAAACCCGAGTTCAAATTAACTGTTTATTTTCCGGCTGCGGCGTGGGTGTGTCTGAGGTGCTCCAAGCACTCTGGACTTTTTACATGGATATTTTACGGATATTAAAAATAAAATATTTCACGGATTTGAGTATAGGATAATTATGTGCTATTTTTTCTAACACCTAAAATCCCTTTATAGTCTTCTCAAAGTGCAGGATGGCTTTATTTGAGCTATTTTATGTGCTTAATTGGTGCTAGCGGGACCTCTTTCCTGCAAGTAAGCAGCGGCTCGTTTTTAGCCTTGCAGAGAGGTTTCCCAGAGCAATTGAATTGCAAATAGGAATTTCTTACGGCCGAAACTCTTGCGGCCGTTTTAGATCAAAGGCTTTCCTCTGGCGCGAGCGGCCGCAAGAGATAGCAAGGCACCGGCCGCAAGCCTGCCGTAGCCTCCGGCCGTAAGGGAATAGAATAGCCGAATAGCTTGCGGCCGGTCCTTGCGGCCCCGCAACGGCTGCGGCCGCTAATAGAATGAGGCCCATAGTCTTTTCCAATGTATTTTCCAATAGTCTTTTCCAATGTCTTATGGCCATTACAACTGATTCAACTGGCTAGCTGGCTAATGTCCATTGGGGTACAGTGGCCAGACCCAAAAGTCCAAGTGTCCCCGGGTTAGTGTCCCACCCTGGCCCCCAAAAAGCAGGCTGTGACTGTTACCACTTGATTATGTGTGGAGTACTGCAAGTTAAACAAAAAGACCAAAACTGATGCCTATCCTATTCCTAGTATGGAGAAATGTTAGACCAGTTGGGATCAGCTACTTATTTGGTCATGCTAGACCTCTCAAATGGCTACTGGAGAATACCCCTTGCGGGATCTCCTCTTGTGTAGTCAGCCTTTATCACCCCATTCAGGCTATACCAGTTCATGGTAATGCCTTTTGGGATGAAAATGCTGCTTCTGTCTTCCAGAGATTGGTGCATAAGATATTTCTGGGGTTTCATACCTATTCCCAGGCCTATCTAGATGTTATGGCCATCTTTAGCTCTACCTGGGATTAGTAACCAGCTCACATACACCACATCCTTGACAGAATAAGGGATACAGGGCTTACAATCAGACCTGACAAGTGTCAATAGACAAGATGTGCAGTATCTAGAGTATCGGGTAGGGGGATGATAGATCAGGTCTGAGCTGGCTAAGATTCGGGGGAATAGCTATCTAGCCTAGCACCAAACAGAAATGCAGGTAATGGCTTTCCGAGGCATGAAGAGGTATTTTGACAAATTTGTCCGTACAGCATGATTACCAAGCTCTTACCAAGTTAGTGTATTATACAGTTTCTGCATTTATGGCAATGCCTTTGTTCTGTGATTTCTCCTGAACAGTAAGTGTGCTGTGTACTTGTGCATTGATTAGTGGCTGCTGAGAGGGGGTGTGGTTTTGCCTGTGTGAAGCTATATCATTGTTTGTTTTTTTGTGGTTATGTTTGCCTCTGTTCTGTGATTTCTCCTGAACAGTAAAGTGAGTTTGGGTACTAGTGTACCGATTAGTGGGCAGGTGAGTAGTAAAAACCTAATAGAAACAGAGGTAGGGGTGAACTTGTGAGCTTGTGAACACTTCTCGTATAAGTGAAGTTCTAGTATAAGTGTTAGAGTTTAAATAAAAGGAGGAAGTTCAAAGAAAAGGGAAGCACATTGTAGTGCTTTATCCAATTTTGCCCCCACTGTAATTAGTAATTATCAGTCCAGTGACAACCTCACTCAGTGCGCAGCTGATCCAGAGTCCATACCTCTTTGGCAGGTGTGAGCATGTTGCCTATATTTAAGCTCAAATTGGAGAACTGGAGAGGGGAATTGCAGCACTTACTGATATTGCTCCACTGGAAAGGGACTTGGTGCTCACTGAGCACAGTTTAGCTGGGCCTAGCATGGAGGGTGGAGATGGGGCTAGTGAGGATGTCCAGGGAGGTAGCTGGGTAACAGTTACAAGGGGAAGCAGGGGGAACAGTAGGAGGAGACTGACCAGTTGGCACACACCAACAGATTTACCAAATTGAGTGAAACCGTTGGGGATGTCCATTCAGGAAAGGCAATGCCAAATAGAGCTGTTCCCTCTAACAGCTGGGAGAACAGTTCTACTGGAGGAGTGGGAGGGGAGAATAGGCAGAGCAACAGGCAGGTTCTGGTGGTTGGGGGCTCTATTATTAGGAAGGTAGACAGGGTGATTTGTCACCCAGATCCCAGCAATCAAACAGTTTGCTGTCTCTCGGGTGCTCAGGTTCGGCATGTTGTGGATCAGGTAGATAAATTATTAGGAGGGCCTGGAAATTGACCAGTGTTCTTGGTACATATTGGTACCAATAACAAAGTTAGTGAAAGATGGAGTGTCCTAAAGAATGATTTTAGAGAACTAGGTAATCAGCTGAAGGCAAAGACCTCCAAGGTAGTATTTTCAGAGATACTACCAGTGCCACGTGCTAGCCCAGGCAGACATATGGAGCTTATGGAGGTTAATGCGTGGCTCAAAATGTGGTGCACTTAGGAAAGGTTTGAGTTTTTAGGACACTGGGTGGGGTACAATCTCTATAGCAGCGATGGATTGCACCTTAATGAAGGGGGAGCTGGTGTGCTAGGGGAAAGTATGGTAGAACAGCTGGGGAGTTTTTAAACTAGTAGGTGGGGGGAGGGACTAGATAGAAGTAATGGGGTAGAAAGTGTAGAGGGGGAAATAATCAAATTAACAAGTCAAGGGGGAGGAGATTGGGGACTGTTAGTATAGTCAATAGGGAGATATTGTTAAGTAACTCAAGTACAGTGGCAGGCACTTCAGAACTACAGAATAGAATTATTAGCAATTAATGAGAAATGGGATTTAATAGGCATTACTGAAACATGGTGGAATGACTGGATGGTTATAACCTATTTAGGAAAGATAGGGGCAATGGTAAAAGAGGAGGAGGGATTTGTCTGTACGTTAAGCCAGAATTTAAGCCTATAGTCAGAGAACATATTTATGGTGGAACTAGTGGTAATGTTGAATGTTTGTGGGTAGAGTTAAATAGCAGAGGAGCAAATTCTAAAAGAATATTGGTTGGAGTATGCTATAAAACCCCAACTATAATTGAAAGGGAGGAACTGCAATTATTGTTACAGATTGGAAATGCAGCTAAGCATGGACAAGTTCTAATAATTAGAGATTTTAACTACCCTGAAATAAACTGGATAAATGAGACCAGCAGTTCAGCTAAATGGAAAAAGTTCAAATCCTTACTAAATATACATATACATCGGCATATACCATGTGGAAATAAAAGTAGAAGGAGTAAATCACAACCCGTGTGGCTAAACAATAACTTAAAGATGAAGTTGAGGAGTAAAAAACAGGTATTTCAATTATACAAAAAAGAGGGGACAGAGACTGCTTTACGTGAGTACAAGGAAATCAACAAGGCAGCAAAAGGGCTATTAGACAGGCTAAAATAGAAAATGAAAAGTAAGTTGCCACGGAGAGTAAGACTAACCCTAAATTATTGTTTAAATATATTAATGGGAAGAAGGTCAGGAAGGAAGCTATAGGAACAATACAATGTGACACAGGCCGTCTGATAATTAGTGACCAGGAAAGGCAGAAGAGCTAAATAGGTTCTTTGCTTTGGTATACACAAGGGAGGTGCCAGTGGTTGGGATACTGCAACATAATAGGGCTACACTAAATTCCTAAATAATTGGTTAATGCAGAAAGAAATCCAAAAGTGCTTGGGAAAAATAAAAGTTAATAAAGCCCCAGGTCCTGAGGGTACTGAGGGAACTGCGCTCTGTAATAGCAAAACCATCTAATCAACACAGAGTCTCTACCAGATGACTAGAGAAAAGCAGAGGTGATACCTATATTTAAAAAGGGAGCAAGAACAAATCCAGGAAATTATAGACCTGTAAGTCTCACTTCTGTAATGGGAAAGCTTTTAAAAGGGTTAATACAGGATAGTATACAAGAATATGTCTATTTAAACTAAATAAGTAGGAATCAACACGGATTTATGAGGGATAGGTCATGTCACACAAACCAAATTAGTTTCTATGAAGAGGGTAGTAGGAACTTGGATCAAGGCAACTCAGTGGATGTATTGTTTTTGGATTTTGCAAAGGCTTTTGATACAGTGCCACATGGGAGATTGTTGACACTGGAATTGCAATAAATATCTGCTCATGGATTTAGAGCTGGCTAAAAGACAGGAAGCAAAGGGTTGTTGTAAATGGAACACACTCAGGAATAATGCGGTAAGTGGGGTTCCTCAGGGTTCAGTGTAAGATCCTCTCCTTTTTAACATATTTATTAATGACTTAGAAGTAGAATTGGAAAGTATTGTCTCCATTTTTGTTGATGACACTAAGTGGTGCAAAGTAATTAAATCAGTTAATGATGTGCTTTCCCCCCAAAGGGATATGCATAAATTAGAGAAATGGGCAACTAAATGGTAGATGAGATTTAATATGAATAAATGTAAAGTTATGCATCTGGGAAGGAAAAATAGCCATGCAATTTATATTCTTAATGAAGCAAATCTAGGGGTATCAGATATTTAAAGGGATTTGGGAGTACTTGTGGACATCCACCTAGGTACAGAGCTCAATGCCAAGAAGCATCTGCAAAGACAAGGAAAATATTAACATGTATTAAGAAGGGTAACTAACAAAGAAAAAAAAAAAAAAAAGGAAATATATCTTTCTAGTAGCAGGAGTACTAAGAAAAGTAAATAGGTACAATGACCAAGTGTGTCTCCATAGAATAAAGGAGGACTGGAGAAACTAGAAAGTATCAGGTAAGCAACACATAGTATTACTTAAATATCCCGATAGCCTTCTGTGATAGTCCTCATACTTCTGTTCGAACAATCATAGGACTGTAACTAAATAAATAGTAGTGAAAATGAAAAAAACAATGAGAAAGCGAAAAATATATATAAATATAAATGGAAAAAATGGCAAAAAACACTCTATAAAGATAATAATAATGAAAAATATAGGCAAGAGATACCTTAGCAGATACTCAGGTGTAACAGGTAAGCGAAAAATGAGGAATGGTGAACAGTGCACCACAGCATAGCGTGCAATAAGCTTGCTAGCTCATAGAAGCAATAAACAATGCATTCTCAACTCTTACCTTTAATTATACCTGGATGTACATACCATACTGCTCCATATTGACCACAAATATATAGATGAAAAAGGTGGACAACAGGTAATATATCAAATGCCAAAGCAATAACAAAAAAATAATAAAAAAAGCCGACCGGTTTCGATAGTTCATACACTATCTTTATCAAGGCACACAGAGTGCATAACCACAGTTGAATTTCGCGGGGTTTTTAAAGTACATAAGTTACGCCTTCTTAGGCGTTACCAGGGCGTTCACTCACACCCCCTAAGTGTGTATAGGCTGTTTCTCAATTGCAGGTGGCATAGGATAATTCCTAGTTTCGCGCCATTCGTCTGTTTACGTGATGACGTAATACGTGACGACTAGGGCTCTAGTAGGGGCTTGAAGACCTACCGCGAGATTTCGTGATATAACGAGGAAAGATAAACTCTTATTTACTAACGTAATTGCCATTCCTACTATGCCACCGCGAGATTTCATATAGAAACTTTTAATAGCGTTATTATTAATATTAACCTCTAAAACGACACTAAACAATATAATAAATCTACTCTAAATATAGTAGAAAGAACTGAGACCAACTCATCTCCTGCTAAAAATAAAAAAGAAAGATAAACAAAACCACTTCTAAAAATAAAGAAAATAAACTACTCTTATAAATAAAATTAAACTAGTCTTATTAGAAAAACAATAATAATAATAAATAATGTAATAAATGTCAGGAAAGTAAATGATATAATAGAATCCTATTGTTAAGACTCCTATACGATGTAATTACAGACTAAAATATAGAAGTAAATTATTTAACTACCTATAGCTTAGTATTCTGTTAAAGGTATATATGCTACTGAGATATTAGATGTTCTAGAAGGCTATGGACCTCTAGATAAGAGCTTTAGTTTAGATAAATGGACTAAAGGTAAATCCTTCATTAAGACCCCATGGACCCTGAACACCCATTAGATAGATCCACTTGCATTCCTCCTGCATCAATTTTTGGTCCATATTTCCTCCTCTTATCGATGTTTTAATATTATCAATGATGTGGAATTCCAGGCTTTTTACATCACCTTGATGGTAGAGGCGGATATGTCTCGAGATTGGTGTATCCAAATTATTAGTGATAGAGGATACGTGTTCTAATATTCTCCTCCTTATTTGTCTTATCGTTTTTCCCACGTACAATTTTTTGCATTTGCAAACTATGATGTAGACAACATGGGTAGATAGACAATTATAGAACGATTTCAGTGGAAAGGATTTATTCGTCCAGGGGTGGAGAAAAGATTTTTCGGGTTTAATATATTCACATGCCTTGCACTTTCCACATCTAAAAAGACCTTTGGTCTTTGCCAGCCAGTTCTTATTTTCTGCTTTCTTTTTTGTGAAAAAACTCTTTACTAATTTGTCGCCAAGGTTTGTACCTCTTCTGTACGTGATGTTGGGGCGCTCTGATAGGGTATTCTTCAGTGCTTTGTCTTCGTATTAAGAAGGGTATAGAATCAGGGCAGGCAAATATAATTATCCCACTATACAAATCCCTAGTACACCCTCATTTGGAATATGGAGAATAATTTTGGACACCACTACATAAAAAAGGACCTTTTAGAGCTGGAAAAAAGGGGAATGGAGGGCCTAAGTTATGAAGAAAGACTAACCAAATTAAACGTATTTTCTCTCGAAAAAATACGCCTAAGAGTATACAACTGACAAGGGGACATCCTTTGAGATTAGAAGTAAAAAGATTTCAACTTAAAGAAAGAAAAGGGTTCTTCACAGTAAGGGTGGTTAATCTGTGGAATTCCAAAAGAGGTTGTGACAGTGGATTGAAAGGGATTGCTTATATTTAAAATAAAAAGGGCATTCAGGGTTATTCTGGATAATTAGAGATAGAGTATTGATCCAGGGGGGAGTCCAATTGCCAGTATCTGGGGTCAGGAAGGAATTTTATATTTTTCCCCTTTTGAGACAAAGATTGGCAACGTTTCACTGTTTTTTTTCTTCTGTTTGCCTTCCTTTGGATCAATTAACAAGTAACAATTAATCTGCATATTGCAGATCAGAGGAGATCTAAAAAGGTTGAACTTGATGGACTAAAAGTATTTTTTCAACCTCAATTACTATATAACTGTGTAACAGGAATGTTTCTTAACTCACAGGCAAGTTGTGTCCAAGCCTTGTGAAGCTCTATGTTGTACAGCTCCGAAGTTCCCTTGTTTGTGTGCATGCACGTTCTCATGTGTGATTGCGAATCCAAACGCAATTGCAAACGCTTGCTACACTACCTGTGAGAGACCCAGGGGGAGGACAGAATCTGTTCAACAGATGTAGGGTTGATCATAGTGGGCAGGATGCAGGGGGGTGCAAGATGTAAAAAAAAATCAATATAAACTGGTGCACCGGTGGTAGCTCCACCTCTGGGTGGAGTGGACCCTGGTTCGGGAAACCACCTTCCGTCAGCTGCAAGATGCCCTATTCCATGCTCCGATACTTACTGACCAATCTGTTTTTGTCCATTCAATGCCTCAACCTATGGGCTTGGAGCTGTTCAATCAGCACGGAGAAGAGCACCTGATTTCCTATGTAAGCCACAAGGTGGTCAACCAGGAAGCTCCAACCTTATTTGTATGGCTGATTATTAACCGTGGCCACCGACCACAACCTCCTTTGTTGGATCTATCAGGTAGCTGGGATAATGGGAGAATGTTGTGGTGGAGACTTGCGCTCCAGTCCCAGGACTTTGTGATCAAACACAGCCGGGAAAGAGCAAACCAGAACATGGATGGTTTGTCCTAACAAGAAAATTGGTGAGGCCCAGCTAATCAGGACAATCCAGGGAGATTATCCAGGAAAACAATCCAGGGAGATTGCTTGTGAAGATCAGATGACTTTCTTCAGCCATCTATCCAAAATATTGAAATCAATGGTTCTGGTTCCCTTGAAAGGAATGTTAAAAACATGGCCTTTCCTCCACCCCTTCCCAAAGTCATCAAAGGACTCATGGTACTGGAGCCCTCTTTTGCATTTTCCTTCTCATGTGATTTCTGTTGCATGTATAATGTGTTTGTGCAACATAATACAAATGTATTGATAGTACCACTTTAAGACAAACCAGTAGTCACTTCCAGTAGCCACCCATGATGCACAGTTGGTTCACAGTACAGAGATATGGCCAGGTCAAGAGTTGTAAACAAAATAACTAAGTCAGATGTGCTCATCTGAGAACGAACTAACCTTAATCGGTTAGCTCTATAGACATGATAATCCACTCTGAGAGCAACCACCTTTAGCTCACTTGTGCCCTCCACAGGGTAGCTGAAGGTTCGAGTTGCCAAACATCAGCTTTTAAACCTTAATGACTTGGAGAGGATCTACAAAGAGGAGTGGGACAAAATCCCTCCTGAGATGTGTGCAAACCTGGTGGCCAACTACAAGAAACATCTGACCTCAAAAATCCCAGTGGTAAGATGTGGCAAGCTCATAGAGACTTATCCAAAGCCACTTGGAGCTGTGATTGCCGCAAAAGGTGGCTCTACAAAGTAATGACTTTAGGGGGGTGAATAGTTATGGACATTGATTTTTTTCTGTTATTTTGTCCTATTTGTTGTTTGATTCACAATAAATACATAAAAAAAAACATCTTCAAAGTTGTGGCATGTTCTGTAAATTAAATGATGCAAATCCTCAAACAATCCATGTTAATTCCAGGTTGTGAGGCAACAAAACACGAAAAATGCCAAGGGGGGTGAATACTTTTGCAAGGCACTGTACAGACAGACACACTTACAAACAGATACACATACTCAAACACACACACACACACACACACAGATAGACAGACACACTGAAAAAAAGATACACACACACGCACACAGATACACAGACAGACACACATACAGACAGACACACACAGACAAACATAGACACAAAGATACACACAGATAGACAGACACACCGACACACAGATACAAACACACACATACAGACACACAGATACACACACACAGATAGACAGACACACATATATACACACACACAGATACACACACACAGATAGACAGACACACTGACACACAGATAGACAGACACACATATACACACACACACAGATACACATACAGACAGACAAACTGACACATAGATTCACACACACAGACGCACATACACAAACACACATGTGTGTAGAAAGTATTGGGCGCTTAGTGTGTGAATAGGATCTTCACCAATGTGCACATATGGGGTGGCTAAGAAAGTTGTATCCAGGGGCACCAGAGATGTAAATCTGACCCTGTGAATAACTAAACTTAATATTGGGCAAAATGTTTTTAGAAAGCAACAATAAATAAATATAAAAATGTTGTAACTCTCATATGCAATTGTGATTTAGTGTGGGCTCCCATTATCTTCTCTCACCCTAGTGTCCTTGTAAATTAATGAACTCTCCATTAAATCTAATTAAAGCATTACCAGTTGCAAATGACATATTCCCATTGTGCAGATAGAAACTTCCTGTGCATTCAAAGTTTCCTCCCACCTCTGGAAGTTAATCAGCAGTAACCAAAATGGCACATTTCACAACAGCATAATTGCATATAACAAGTCACAGATTAGAGGTTGTATTTTTTTAGATTTTGAAAAATATGCTGCCTATGGAAGTGTAGCTCTTCAAAATAGAATATTTTAAATATTCAACAACAGTGGTCGCTTAAAGCAAACTAACAGATATATTTGCAAAAGCAGACAGACTTCTGGGGTATAATTGGCCGTTCTGAAGCTCTGTAAAGTGCTATACAAAAATATATTTTTCTTTGAAAATACATAAAAGTGATTATATTGAGGGAATAAGTAACATTTCTCCATAAAGGCATACACAGTGTTATTGTCCCAGTTTGATATTGTGTAAAGCGAATGGTGTAACAATAATGTAATATATCACTGATTCTTGGTCTCATCAGTAGACGGAGCAGCAGGATTCATAGAAGTAGTTTGATATATAACCACGTACTGGAAGAAAAAAGATGGTGGTTAGACATTCATTTTAAGACTAATACGCTACTGCAGTGTTGTTTATATAAGTCCTGTTTATGGAAATATCTCAATTAATAATTTTGCTTAAGAACACAAAGAAAGAAAACAATATATTTACAGTAGATAACATTTGCCCATACATAAGACAATCGCCTTCTCATGAAAAAAAAAAAAAACATGGCAGCATGTAGTAAATGGCAAAGCTGGGCCTATTCACCAATCAAGCCAGGAGTGAAATTAAGGAAGGATGTAACACAGATCTAAAACTAAATTGTCCCAGAGTTTAGATGGAGGGCGTGTTTAGAGCTGCAATGGATGTATCCAGGAAAAATAATAATAATAACTACAATATGTAAGGCAAGCAAATTCCTGTTTTTCTGTATAGTCATGGTAACACCAAGTACATGGGTTCTACCTAAAGAGAGAAAAGACCTGAAATAAAATAATAATAAAGAGGTAACCAAATAATGCTCAAAAATGTATAAAGCAATTGTTTGAAAGAAGGTAGATTTATAAAAATATTTGTGAAAGTACCTTCAATAATAAATTGTAAATATGAAGTTTCCCAGTGCATAACACTGCAACAATAAGTCCAGTATATAAAACAAAAAAGGAAAACTTTATTATTCACTAAAAATCCTCTGAGATAAAATAGGAATTATCTAAACCCACCAACACACGGTAGCATGACTTTGCGCGCCGACGCAGGCGTACTGACGCATGCGCACACCCACAAAAGCGCACCTGTCAATTGCGAAACCTGACATCTGCGCGCACGCTACATCTGGACCGACACGACCTTAGGTAAGTTGGGCTTAGGGGTGTTAGGTGTTAGATTTTAGGGTTAGGGCTCTTTGGGTTAAAGGTTAGAGTTAGGTTAGGGAATGTTAGGGTTGGGGTTAGGCTAGGGGGTGTAAAGGCTAAAGTTCACCCCTACAGAAAGCTGCACCCCTATAGAAAGCTACACTATGCTGCCCATCCCAACCTCTACATAGTACTACACCATGCTGCCAATACCAACCTCTACATAGTACTACACCATACTGCCCATCCCAACCTCTACATAATACTACACCATGCTGCCCATCCCAACCTCTACATAGTACTACACCATGCTGCCCATCCCAACATCTACATAGTACTACACAATGCTGCCCATCCCAAGCTCTACATAGTACTACCCCATGCTGCCCATCCCAACCCCTACATAGTACTACACCATACTGCCCATCCCAACCCCTACATAATACTACACCATACTGCCCATCCCAACCCCTACATAGTACTACACCATGCTGCCCATCCCATCTCTATATAAAAATCTATACCATGCTGTACACCAAACACAGCAATGCATCATGCTACCCATGCCATCTCGCCCTACAGCGAACCACAACATGCTTTGCATTGCATCTCCCAATAAGATTTTACAATGTAAGCATCTCAGGAGCAGGGATCTCTCTTCATGTTGTATTAATATTTATTATGCTAATGTGTTATATGTTTTCTTTATATAGAGTATTTCATATTGTTTAAAATGTCAGTGTTTCTTTAAAGGATAATAATATGAAGACAGTACACTATGCTGCTCACTTAATCTCTCTTCTAAAGCACGTCAGCGATGGCTTTCAGTCCTGGTCTTCAAGGCAGTGTAACCAGTATAATTGGATTTGAGGGCATGCTTACAGATGCACCAGCGTGCCAATTAGTGCCTCCGTTTTGTTTATAACGCTAGCAATGCCATCCCTACCACTTCCCTACAGAACACTACACAAATAACCATGGATAATGAAAATGATAGGCAAAAAGGTGAATATACAAACAGTTGGAGAAATAAAATAGAAGGTCCAAAAGAGATAAGAAGGCAAAACCTGAAGGGATTTAAAAAAGGCGTAGGAGACAAGAAATTGGGGAAAAGGTTAAGTAAAAATGGAAGATGCATCATACAGATCTTGGTGACCATCCCTTGATTGTCCTACAACCCTCTGCCTTTTTGGCCTTTTGGAAAAGACATCTTGGTGTTCTGCCAGCATACATGTAGTACTAGACCATGATAACTCTTATCTCCCTCCAAGGAATATGACTATACTATATAAAGCAATACACTGTACTGCCAACTCATCCTCCGATAGGGATAGGGAACAGTGTTAACAGCTGCGCCCTTTCTTCAGCGCTTTTTTTTTACCAAATTCACAAAAGCGCTCTGCTGTCGGCGCGTAGTTGTCAGCGCGCTGTAGTTGGTGCAAAATTGGCGTGTGCGCTGAAGTCGGTGTGCCCCAACACACACAGCATAATATAACAAAGTATATCAATTAACACATAATCTATGTGTCTCACTGGAGAAAAGGGGGAAATAAATGTGGTAAAGACCCCACATCTGGGTTAGGAAAGCAGGAACCCTATGATCTTGGTGGATGCTTCCTTCCTCAGGGACTCTAACTAGGTAAGATGACACTTTTTCTGGCTATGCACCCTACAGCCCAGATAGTATAACAGTAATGGGCCACAGATCTCCCATGAACCGACAAAAATGTGTATATTACTTTATAATAATAGGTGAACCAAACAAAAGGGGAACACCTATACTATGTGTATGGTGGGACAAAAACAGATACAAATTTTGGTTGAATACTAATATAAAGACACAAAGACTCAAATTATGTGTGGAGTTTTACAACTAAAATTATACTACAATGTAAAGCAGTATAATAATTATAAGAAATTGCCAGTAATGTCTTTCTGTAGTAAATAAGGGGAGCATATATCGAATAATCCACTTATAAATGGAAAATCCGGTTAAAATACAAAGCAGTATTGAATAATGGGTCATATATCAAATAAGCCCTGAAAAGCAGTACCTCCATTCGAGCGCCGAGACCTCGGCAGTGTTAAATTCTTCCCAGAGGTGGTTTGGGGGCATCCATTTTAATCTGATTCCGCAGATAATTTTGTATAGAACATTATCAATTATGTTATTTAAAAATATAAGTTTTACATACCACTTCATTGAAGGAAGTTCGGCAAATGGTTTTGCATCCAAAGACAGATGTGGAAATAGATATACAGAACTCCAATATAGTAAAGAAAAACATCAGTAGCGTCATGCCCAAAAAAACTGTCTAAAAACAAGAGAGAAAGTAGACCATTAAGAATTGCCAATATGCTTAAGTTATTTAATCCACCAATTTTAGTGCATACAAGTACTGGATTTTATTTGTACTGTGAGAATGAAAAGAAACTGAGAGAACTCAACAATGAAAACCTATTTCAGCAAAGGAACTAATCTAAATCTCACCATCCCTACTCTCCTCTCCTCTGCTCCCATGAGCTTTTCTCCTTCCTCCAGACACTATCTCCTCCCTCTTCTAAGAATGCTTCTGTAAGTCCCACTCCCATCTCTTGTCACTCCTTCTTCTAACATCTGCTTGTGATATATCCCCTAACCAAGCCCCCCATTTATTTTCACCTGCTGCTAGTCACGTACAACCCCTAGGGCATCTAAAACCCAGAACACCCAGAACTTAATCCCGATTAGCTCTCACAAACCATCTCCTTTGCCCTCTGAAATGCAAGGTCTGTTTGCAACTAACTTACTTTCATTCATGACCTATTTATTTCCCTCAACTGAAACCTGGCTCACTCCATCCGTCTCCCTTGCTGCACTCTCATATGGTGGCCTACACTTCCGTCACACTCCTAGACCAGGGAGTAAGCAAGGTGGAGGTAGGTAGGAGGTGGGCAAACTACTTTCCTATCGCAGCACTTTTCACTGCATACCACCAGTACCCTCCCTTCAATTCTCATCTTTTGAACAAGAATGGAAAACAAAGCTGAGGGCTCATTTACAATCTTTATTAAATCTTCTATGTGCATAAAATAAGAGTAAGGGACGTCGAAATAAAAACCATTAACAACAACAAAAGTGGAGTACGTAGTATATAAGGCAGAGTTAAATAAACAAATGTGATATGTTGCTAACTCTGAATGAATCAGGTATTATGTGGTACCATGAAGCTGCTGTTATACCCAGCTAAACAGGTAAGTCCTGGGTAAGGTGGAGGCAAATCTTTTAAGTGTATGTATTAGGCTTAAGAGATCGACCACCTATTCTGCTATATCGCAGTTAGCACATTGACACTTTAAATGATTTATTCATAGAAGTAAATAAGTGATCTAGTCTATGCTATGTTTGCTATGTTCCCAGAATGCACAGTAATGATGGTAGCTGTGCCTCAAGGAGCAATATTTTGCTGGTAAAAAATGTGTTAAACAGAAATACACCTTCCAATAGCCTGGGCCACTATATTTCTAGCTAAGGCCTGGCTTAAAGGGATAGGAGAGCTAATCTTAGCAAGAACTTAATACACGCTACAGCCGTCACATACATCACTCCCAGTTCCCACCAGGAAACCCTCTGGCTTTAACAAATAAGGAGGCTAATCTAAACCGTGAACCTCCATATGGTCTGGTCCCCAGCGGTCATGGGCCTAGCTCCCAGGTCCTACCACTGAACAAAATCCGTGCTGTGCTCCCTAGACAAAATAATACGATTAGGCTGAGATTGATAATTATATGCACCCTAATAGAAACAGAATTACACTGTTACCAGGAAAAATAAACTTATACCTAAGAATCTCTATAGAGGATAATTTCTGGCTAAATGCCCTTTTATAATACGGCCACTCCGCACTACGATGTCTATTAAAGCCCTAAACTCCCTGATGGCGTTTCACTGTTAACACAGCTTCATCATAGGGTTGTGCGTGAGCTGGGGAGAACGTCCTATTTATAGATGTCTACTGATTATAGGAAAATGTGGAGTAAAGAATTGTGTGTGAACTTCAAATTTGGAAATGGCTGCTCATAATACATGGAATGAAATCCCGGATTCAACAGGTAAGTGTAAAAGGGAGCAGAAA
Organism: Discoglossus pictus; assembly: GCA_027410445.1. NCBI lineage: Eukaryota > Metazoa > Chordata > Amphibia > Anura > Alytidae > Discoglossus > Discoglossus pictus. The sequence goes on from CM050163.1 coordinate 558,786,658, forward strand.
AAAGGAAAAATTGCATCAGAATATGTTATATTTACATTGCAATATAGTATGTTTAAAGAATACATTTGGAAAAGACAATTGGGTACCAGCGTCCTCGTGGACATAAAGGCCCCTATTAAAATCTAGCCTCGTAAATAAGAGGCTTCTACTTAAGCCCTACATACTGCAAAGTTTCTCTAACTTACAATGCTATTAAATTAGCCCTGCTGCGAGCAACGTATGAGCTACGCAGCAGGGCCGTCCGTATCTACACTGTGTAAATGTACATGAGAAGTGACAGCCTGCGAGATGATATCGCAGGCTCCCACTCCTCATCAATTGCTGCGGGGGTCCTAAAAGGGACCTCTGCGGCAGTCCCCCACATAAGCCCTGCCGTGGGGGGTACTCCAAATACCTACCGGCACCTAAAATGAACCCCCCTCAATGCGGGGGGGCCCCGTCGGGACGCCCGAAGTGTCCTCACATGAACACCTTGCTGCAGGGGTCCATAGGAACCCCTGCAGCCCCCACACATTAACCCCTTGCAGCGGGGGTTCCCGATCGGCACCGATCAGGCCCCCGCTGCATTTAAAACTTTTAAATTCCCCGCCGCGGCTCCTTAAAGAGCCCGCGGCACACTAATTACCAATCCTGGCCGCGGCCCAAAAAATGAACCCCCCTCTATGCTGGGGGTCCCCATCGGGACCCCCGAAGTGTCCCCACATTAACTCCTTGCTGAGGGGGTCCCCGATCTTCATAGATCAGGCCCCCCGCTGCATTTAAAACTTTTAAATTCCCCGCCGCGGCTCCTTAAAGGGGCCGCGGCACACTATTACGCAACCCCGGCCGCGGCACCTAAATTTAACCCCCCTCTATGCTGGGGGTCCCCATCGGGACCCCCGAAGTGTCCCCATATAAACCCCCTGCAGCGGGGGTCCCCGATCGTCACCGATCGTGACCCTGCAGCAATTCAATTTTAAATTTCCCGCCTCGCGGGTCCTTAAAGGACCGTAAAGGTCCTGAAAGGACTCACACTAAAAATATTAACCCCAGGCAACTATAATTACCCCATTAACTCATGGTGGTCAATACAGACCACCATAAGGCTCTATTTAACCCATTAACTCGTGGTGGTCAATACAGACCACCATAAGGCCTTAATTAACCCATTAACTCATGGTGGTCAATACAGACCACCATAAGGCTCTATTTAACCCATTAACTCATGGTGGTCAATACAGACCATCATAAGGCCTTAATTAACCCATTAACTCATGGTGGTTAATACAGACCACCATAAGGCCTTAATTAACCCATTAACTCATGGTGGTCAATAAAGACCACCATAAGGCTCTATTTAACCCATTAACTCATGGTGATCAATACAGACCACCATAAGGCCTTAATTAACCCATTAACTCATGGTGGTCAATCCAGACCACCATAAGGCCTTAATTATCCCATTAACTCATGGTGGTCAATCCAGTACACCATAAGGCTCTATTTAACCCATTAACTCATGGTGGTCAATACAGACCACCATAAGGCTCTATTTAACCCATTAACTCATGGTGGTCAATACAGACCACCATAAGGCTCTATTTAACCCCATCAGTCCCATAAGGGTATATTATTACCATTATGGGCCTGTTACAACCCAACATTAACCACATAAGTGCCATGACGGTCCTCAAGGACCATCATGACACTAACTACAAACACTACACTATAAACCCCAATGAACCATGTAATCTAAACTAACCCCCCTCTACACTAATCTATTAACACTAACACTACCTACCCCCTAATAAACCTCCCCAACACTCTAATTACAAAAAATAAAAAAAACTACCTTACAGAACACAAAAAAAACTACCTTACAGAACACAAAACAACCTACCTTACAGAAAACAAAAAAACCTACCTTACAGAAAACAAAAAAACCTACCTTACAGAACACAAAACAACCTACCTTACAGAAAACAAAAAAACCTACCTTACAGGAAAAAAAAACCTACAGTACAGAAAACAAAAAGACCTACAGTACAGAAGAAAAAAAATACATTACAACCCCACTCCCCACTACAGAAAATAAAAAAATTACACAACTGAAAAGGAAAGACAGATAAACACAATACAATACATACATATAATACATTACATACATTACATACAATACATGACATTACATACATTACATATAATATATTACATATAATATATTACATACAATACATGACATTACATACATTACATATAATATATTACATATAATATATTACATACAATACATGACATTACATACATTACATATAATATATTACATATAATCCAAATCAAATACCCCCTATCTATCTAACATACAATCTATTTAATATAAAATAAATCCTAACTATATCAAATACATCCCCCTATCTATCTAATATACAATAAATCCTAACTACATACACAGACCCTAATTCTAATCTAAAATAATTAAGAGCACTTACCTTTAAGATGTTGCTTCAGATCACTAACCTAGGGGTAAAACAAAACAAAATAAGTAGTAGAAAACATTAACATGAAATAAATAAACATTATATACATTCTAAATAATATACTCACCTTTCCATCATGTCCCGTCATTGTTTAGCTCTTCCGGGGCGGCCCTGTTAAAAAAACACAATACATTAGTACATTAATACAATATATAAACAATAAATAAAATAAACATATAAACATCTAAATATACATTTAACTTACCTCCCCGCGATGTCCCCGGCCTTCTCTCCTTCAGACCCGGCTGGGCCGCGGAACCATCCGCGCCCTAAAAAAAATAAAAAAAAATAATGGAGGTCAGCACTCGCAGACCTCCCCGACGCTAATGAGCCTCCCGGAGTCCTTTCCGGGAGGAAATTGGCATTGGCGGCTTGTGATTGGCTGAAAAAGCTGTCAGCCAATCAAAAGTCGTCAATGTATGAGCCAATCAGGATGCGCAGATGTCTTCTACCAATCACTCCGTGGGGGTGTATCCCATAGTGATTGGCTGAAGGCATCTGAGCCTTGTGATAGGTTCCCATAAAGATAGACAAGTGTTTTAGCCAGAGTGGGATATTGGGGTGTATCCCATCCTGATTGGCTCACACATTGAAGACTTTTGATTGGCTGAAATTGATAGACAGCTTTTTCAGCCAATCACAAGCCGCCAATGCCAATTTCCTCCCGGAAAGGACTCCGGGAGGCTCGTTAGCGTCGGGGAAGTCTGCGAGTGCAAACCTCCGTTAGTTTTTTTTTTTTTTTTTTTTTTTAGAGCGCGGATGGTTCCGCGGCCCAGCCGGGGCTGAAGGAGAGAAGGCCGGGGACATCGCGGGGAGGTAAGTTAAATGTGTATTTAGATGTTTATATGTTTATTTTCTTTATTGTTTATATATTGTATTAATGTATTAATGTATTGTGTTTTTTTAACAGGGCCGCGCCGGAAGAGCTAAACAATGACGGGACATGATGGAAAGGTGAGTATATTATTTAGAATGAATATAATGTTTATTTATTTCATGTTAATGTTTTCTACTAATTATTTTGTTTTGTTTTACCCCTAGGTTAGTGATCTGAAACAACATCTTAAAAGTAAGTGGTCTTTATTTTATTTTAGATTAGAATTAGGGTCTGTGTAGTTACGACTGTAATTTTTTTATTTTACCTTAGAATTAGGGTCTGTGTATGTAGTTAGGATTTATTGTATATTAGATAGATAGGGGGATGTATTTGATATAGTTAGGATTTATTTTATATTAAATAGATTGTATGTTAGATATATAAGGGGTATTTGATTTGGATTATATGTAATATATTATATGTAATGTATGTAATGTCATGTATTTTATGTCATGTATTGTATGTAATATATTATATGTAATATATTATATGTAATGTATGTAATGTCATGTATTTTATGTCATGTATTGTATGTAATATATTATATGTAATATATTATATGTAATGTATGTAATGTCATGTATTGTATGTAATGTATTATATGTATGTATTGTATTGTGTTTATCTGTCTTTCCTTTTCAGGAGTGTAATTTTATTATATTCTGTAGTGGGGAGTGGGGTTGTAATGTAGTTTTTTTTTTTGTTTTCTGTACTGTAGGTTTTTTTGTTTTCTGTAAGGTAGTTTTTTTTTCTGTAATTAGAGTGTTGGGGAGGTTTATTAGGGGGTAGGTAGTGTAGGTAGGTAGTGTAAGTGTTAATAGATTATTGTAGAGGGGGGTTAGTTTAGATTAAATGGTTTATTGGGGGTTATAGTGTAGTGTTGTAGTTAGTGTCATGATGGTCCTTGAGGACCGTCATGGCACTTATGTGGTTAATGTTGGGTTGTAACAGGCCAATAATGGTAATAATATACCCTTATGGGACTGATGGGGTTAAATAGAGCCTTATGGTGGTCTGTATTGACCATCATGAGTTAATGGGTTAAATAGAGCCTTATGGTGGTCTGTATTGACCACCATGAGTTAATGGGTTAAATAGAGCCTTATGGTGTACTGGATTGACCACCATGAGTTAATGGGGTAATTAAGGCCTTATGGTGGTCTGGATTGACCACCATGAGTTAATGGGGTAATTAAGGCCTTATGGTTGTCTGGATTGACCACCATGAGTTAATGGGTTAATTCAGGCCTTATGGTGGTCTGGATTGACCACCATGAGTTAATGGGTTAAATAGAGCCTTATGGTGGTCTGGATTGACCACCATGAGTTAATGGGTTAAATAGAGCCTTATGGTGGTCTGTATTGACCACTATGAGTTAATGGGTTAAATGGAACCTTATGGTGGTCTGGATTGACCACCATGAGTTAATGGATTAAATAGAGCCTTATGGTGGTCTGTATTGACCACCATGAGTTAATGGGTTAAATAGAGCCTTATGGTGGTCTGGATTGACCACCATGAGTTAATGGGTTAATTAAGGCCTTATGGTGGTCTGGATTGACCACCATGAGTTAATGGGGTAATTAAGGCCTTATGGTGGTCTGGATTGACCACCATGAGTTAATGGGTTAATTCAGGCCTTATGGTGGTCTGGATTGACCACCATGAGTTAATGGGGTAATTAAGGACTTATGGTGGTCTGGATTGACCACCATGAGTTAATGGGTTAATTCAGGCCTTATGGTGGTCTGGATTGACCACCATGAGTTAATGGGGTAATTAAGGCCTTATGGTGGTCTGGATTGACCACCATGAGTTAATTGGTTAATTCAGGCCTTATGGTGGTCTGGATTGACCACCATGAGTTAATGGGTTAAATAGAGCCTTATGGTGGTCTGGATTGACCACCGTGAGTTAATGGGTTAAATAGAGCCTTATGGTGGTCTGTATTGACCACTATGAGTTAATGGGTTAAATGGAACCTTATGGTGGTCTGGATTAACCACCATGAGTTAATGGATTAAATAGAGCCTTATGGTGGTCTGTATTGACCACCATGAGTTAATGGGTTAAATAGAGCCTTATGGTGGTCTGGATTGACCACCATGAGTTAATGGGTTAATTAAGGCCTTATGGTGGTCTGGATTGACCACCATGAGTTAATGGGGTAATTAAGGCCTTATGGTGGTCTGGATTGACCACCATGAGTTAATGGGTTAATTCAGGCCTTATGGTGGTCTGGATTGACCACCATGAGTTAATGGGGTAATTAAGGACTTATGGTGGTCTGGATTGACCACCATGAGTTAATGGGTTAATTCAGGCCTTATGGTGGTCTGGATTGACCACCATGAGTTAATGGGTTAAATAGAGCCTTATGGTGGTCTGTATTGACCACCATGAGTTAATGGGTTAATTAAGGCCTTATGGTGGTCTGGATTGACCACCATGAGTTAATGGGGAAATTAAGGCATTATGGTGGTCTGGATTGACCACTATGAGTTAATGGGTTAATTCAGGCCTTATGGTGGTCTGGATTGACCACCATGAGTTAATGGGGTAATTAAGGACTTATGGTGGTCTGGATTGACCACCATGAGTTAATGGGTTAATTCAGGCCTTATGGTGGTCTGGATTGACCACCATGAGTTAATGGGGTAATTAAGGCCTTATGGTGGTCTGGATTGACCACCATGAGTTAATGGGTTAATTCAGGCCTTATGGTGGTCTGGATTGACCACTATGAGTTAATGGGTTAAATAGAGCCTTATGGTGGTCTGTATTGACCACCATGAGTTAATGGGTTAATTAAGGCCTTATGGGGGTCTGGATTGACCACCATGAGTTAATAGGGTAATTATAGTTGCCTGGGGTTAATATTTTTAGTGCGAGTCCTTTCAGGACCTTTACGGTCCTTTAAGGACCCGCGAGGCAGGACATTTAAAATTGAATTGCAGCAGGGTCAAGATCGGTGCAGATCGGGGACACCCGCTGCAGGGGGTTTATGTGGGGACACTTCGGGGGTCCCGATGGGGACCCCCAGCATAGAGGGGGTTAATTTTAGGTGCCGCGGCCGGGATTGGGTAATAGTGTGCCGCGGCCCCTTTAAGGAGCCGCGGCAGGGAATTTAAAAGTTTTAAATGCAGCGGGGGGCCTGATCTATGCAGATCGGGAACCCCCCCCTTGCAATGGGTTTATGTGGGGACACTTCGCGGGTCCCGATGGGGACCCCAAGCATAGAGGGGGGTTCATTTTAGGTGCTACGGCCGGGATTGGGTAATAGTGTGCCGCGGCCCCTTTAAGGAGCCGCGGCGGGGAATTTAAAAGTTTTAAATGCAGCGGGGGGCCTGATCTATGCAGATCGGGGACCCCCCCTGCAATGGATTTATGTGGGGACAATTCGGGGGTCCTGATAGAGACCCCTGCAGCATGGGGATGTGTATAGGGTGCAGGGGGGAGCCTCACACTGTTGTCTCGGGCTGTTCCGAGGCAGCACGTAGAGGCTTTAGGATCCCTTGCGGGCACTTTTTGTCCACGTACGATTCTTACGATATGCGAGAATCATGCGTAGATTTAAGGCTACGTAGCTCTCTCGGAGCCTATTCTCTGCCATTTTTTCGCAGTCATATCGCAAAGCAGGCTGCGAGAGATTCGGTACTCGCAAACAGCAGAAAAACTGCCTTTTGCGAGCACCGAGAGAACTACGAGGGATAATTTAATAGGGCCCAAAGTCTTTTAGGATGCATGTTAATATAAAAAAATGGAAAATAATAAATAATAAAATATATATTTTGAATCCTACCATAACTATGAATAAACTGAAAAAATATGTATAGTTGCCTCTATTCTAGGAGAAACATATCCTACAAAGGGACACTAAAATCTAAAAGGTAACAAATAATTGTATATGAAAGCACGACTTAAAATTGAAGATATAATACTATAACAACAGTTACAAAGTTGTTATATGAGGGCTATATGCTGAAGCAAGAGAAGTGAAGCGCTAAAGTGACTGTGGGCAATGAAAAGTATAAAAATGTTCAATGTGTGTTGAGTGCATAGGTAAATTAAAATAAAAAAAACAAAGAAACCGTGTTGAAAAATAGATTTATCATGATAAATATGTGTTGGTGCCATGTGATAAATGTGGAAAGAAATATTCCACTACTGTGAACAAGTACTTGAATAGCAATGAATGAGCGCCAATGGTGTTATAAATGTGAGACAGAAATGGGTCAGCTTAAATAATCGCTGATATCATTATGTGATGAAAAAGTGAAAAAAATGTGTAAGGAGTGTTTGAAATAGACACTCATTGAAAAATATTTAGATTCAATCCAAGTTAAAGTGCTATAAGAGTTGACACCTATAAGGCATATGAATAGATAAGATTGGGTAACAAAACACAAGAGCCACCACCATCCATAAAAAATCGTATTTATTGGTTACCCTCCTTATATGTATAGTGGAAAAGTGTATATCTACACTGTGCTTATGTACTGATATACAACTATTAAACTCTTACCTAAATCTCTTGTCATAAATCTCAACAATATGTCCGAAAAGAAACAAAAAATATAATAATGAAGTGATATATATCAAGATAACATATAAACAATGCTTATATGGAAGCTGGTACATTGGAAGTCTCATGCAGAGAAAGATAACATACAGAAGAAAAAAGGTTGTTAAAGTAAGGCACTGAAGAAAACCTTAATTTATTCAATCTGGGGCTTGAGAGTGTAACCTGTAAATCCATCTTCACTCTATGCGTAACAGGATTTTATCTAGATCTCCCTGTCTTGGTCCTAATTTAGCTCCCTCAATGGCATTGAAGGACAAGACTGTGGGATTATTTTGATGGTAGGTTTTCACATGTCTAGCAAAGGGATAATCATATTATTTTTTAATAGAATAGATATGTTCCCAGATTCTTCTACGTAGTTTTCTGTAGGTTTTACCTATGTCAATCATATTACAAATACACATGATCCCATAAATGGCCCCTACTGTGTTACAGTTATAAAATCCTTTTATAGGAAATTTTTCTCCAGTTTTTGGGTAGATATACATTTGTAGTTTCCACATCTGTATGACACTGCAGTTGGTTTTAGCAAGGTTGTGTTTTTGGTTCTGTTTTATACATGTTGTGTACTAGAGAATATCTCACACTTTGTCCCTTTCAATAAGTGATACTTATATTATTTGGTAATAAAGTCTGCAGATCTTCATCGAAGGTCAACAAATGCCAATGTTTCTCATAACTGGTTCTCAATTCCTTCTAGTCAGTACCAAATGTCACAATATGGCATATAATATTATATCCTGAAGATGTATCTTTGTCTTTGGGTTTATGAAGTAGTTCTTCTCTTTTATTTTCCAAAGCATGCTTACATGCCATTTTTAAGCAGCGATTGGGGTACCCACAGTTTTTAAATCATTACCTTAACTTTTTTGCCTCGTTTTTTAATTCTTCCAAATTTCTGCAGTTTCTCCTAAGTCTCAGGTACTGACCTGTAGGAATTCCTTTTTTAAGTGGTAAGGGATGCAGACTTTCCCAGTGTAGTAAAGAATTAGTGGTTGTTTCTTTACGCTATGTTGTAGTATTGCTGTTTCCACTATTATCTTTGGAAATGACCAAATCCAAGAAGTTTATTTAATTTGGATGGATGACTGAGGTAAATTTAAGACCGATGTGGTTCTCATTAAGGAGATTTAAAAAACTCTTAGATTCTAATTTTGAGCTGGTCCATATTAGGACCACATTGTCTATACACCGCAGCCAACGGAGGATTTTGTCAGAATAACCAGACATGGATTCTTCAAACACATGTGTCATCTCCCACCAACCTAATACTAGGTTTGCATAACTTGGGGCGCAAGGCGTCCCCATTGCAGTTTCCCTGACTTGATGGTACCATTTGCGATCGAAGAGGAAATAATTCTTGGTCAGAACAAATTGAAGAAGAGAAATCACAAATTCCTTAAACTCCAATTGTGCTTTGCTGTGCTGAGATAATATTGAATAGTATTTATACCCACTTCATGAGGAATGCTACTGTACAGCTTCTCCACATCTGTGCTCGCTAGAAATAAAGTAAATTAATGAACTTAATGTAAAAAATTCAAATTTTAGTCTTTTATATCCCAAAAATTACCAAAAACATTTGATGAAATTCTCAGATTTAAACACAAACTTAAACTGATATTGCAAAGAAAGTTTGTACCAATAATGCATTTCACACAGTCAAAAATGTCATGTTTTCTAATAAGCCTGACTCGATGTTAACTCACAAGCTAAAGAAGATACTTACATATTCACAACATTTTATGCAGATCTATATACAGCAAAAAGCCAGTCTGGCTCGGCTAGACCAAACTCACTAATAAATAAATTTCTTCATATTCAGAAATTAATTTCCCAAATATAGATAAAGAAATATTAGAATCTCTTAATGTCCTGATTACAACAGCAATACAATCTACACAATTCCATAAAGCACCAGGACCTAATGGATTAACAAATTATTAACAATTTACAAACAAGTTTAGATATTCTCTTACCCCAGATAAAAATCCTACCAGGAGAGCTGATAAAAGTGGAATTATTAGAATCCAATTTTATTGTTATCCATAAAGATGGTAAAGACCCTACTCAATGCCAAAGCCATAGACCAATCTCATTAATAAACAGTGATATTGCAATATATTCTGGCCAAAAGGTTATCACAAATTCTCCCACATTATGGCATTTTACTCTATTCCAAAAGCATATATCTCCTATAAATGTTTTCACGATTTAATATCTCTAGAGGAACTAGACAGGGAAGCACTCTCTCTCCGTTGATCTTCGCACTTTGTCTTGAGTCATTAGATATAGCTAGTGATGTCGCGAACATCAAATTTTCGGTTCGCGAACAGCGGACGGGAACTTCCATCAAATGTTCGCGAACGGACGAACATCAGCGAACCGACATAGACTTCAATGGGCAGGTGAATTTCAAAACCCACAGGGACTCTTTCTGGCCACAATAGTGATGGGAAAGTTGTTTCAACGGGACTAACACCTGGACTGTGGCATGCCGGAGGGGGATACATGGCAAAACTCCCACGGAAAATTACATAGTTGATGCAGAGTCTGGTTTTAAGCCATAAAGGGCATAAATCACCTAGCATTCCTAAATTGTTTGGAATAACATGCTTTAAAACATCAGGTATGATGTTGTATCGATCAGGTAGTGTAAGGGTTACACCCGCTTCACAGTAACTGACCAATCTCCCCGTTTAATGTACCCCAAACAACCGCAAACAGTCCCTTTGCACAACCGCAAACTCCCCATTTGCACAAGGTTGGATACCAAGCTAGCCATGTCCCGTTCCTTGTCCTCACTGATGTCATTGAAGGTCTCTTCCTCCACCCAGCCACCAAGGGTCCCCGAAAGGTGACAACAAGCCCCCTGGGACGCCTGCTGTGTTTGGTCTTCCACCTCCTCAAAGCCACCTTCCTCCTCTGACTCCTCTTCTTCAGACTCCCAAAGTCTGGGGGCTTCCACTGCACAGCATGGAAGATTATACACAGGTCAGAGTCTGGGGGCTTCCACTGCCCAGCATGGAAGATTATACACAGGTCAGAGTCTGGGGGCTTCCACTGCACAGCATGGAAGATTATACACAGGTCAGAGTCTGGGGGCTTCCACTGCCCAGCATGGAAGATTATACACAGGTCAGAGTCTGGGGGCTTCCACTGCACAGCATGGAAGATTATACGCGTTGCCTCTATCTGCGTTATTATAAGGTGTGTACTGTTAAGTAGTACTATTCCTATCGGTTTAATCACTGTTACGTCCACTATTAGGGGACGTGTATATCTATTACAGTCAAAAAAGTGTTGTTTTATGTCACTGAGCACAATATAAGCTGTGAGCCTGACACAGGCAGGCAACTGAAATTAGATTACTGGAAAAAAATGGTTGTTTTCAATGTATGTTACACCACCAGGTATGAGTAGTGAAAATAAGCACAATATAAGCTGATAGGTGTTAGCCTGTCACACACACACGCTGGCAGGCAGGCATAGATTAAAAAAATATATATAAAATAAAATAAATGATGTTCAAAGTTTCCTCAATAATAAAGTATAGGGGGCGAACAGAAAAGCGCATGTGTTTGCCGTTCGCGGCGGACGCGAACATGCGAAAATCGCCGCGAATAGTTCTCCCGCGAACTGTTCGGGACATCACTAGATATAGCTATAAGAAAATGCCCAAGCATTGAAGTTGCAGATAAAGATTATAAATTGAGCCTTTTTGTAGATGACATCCTGCTAACAATTACAAAGCCATTAATCAGCCTTCCTATTGTTTTACATTTATTGGAGATTTTTTTTTTTTCAGGGTTTAAGGTAAACACAAACAAAAATGAAGCATTAAACATATCACTTCAAAGGCATACAGAAAAATTGATAACATCAAACTTCTCATTTAAATGGTCGCAACACCAAAATAAAATGGAATGGGTACCCTAATACACGCTTTACGGGAATGTCCTAAAATCAAGAAAATGGTTACTTGGTAGCTCAAAGCATTGGTATAATAACCAAAAAACTATTTTTTAGGGTTCTCCCATGGATAAATATTAACACATTAATTGTTACAAAAGAGACACAAATGATCCCTTTTATTGGGGCACACCCAATACCTAATCTCATTGAAGAGAATAAATTTAAAATATAACTTTTATTGGTATAACTTAAAAAGTTAATTCATTAAAAACTTGTAACATAGACATTATCATGAACTTGCTTGAGTAATATGCTCCTTAACTTAGCAACCATATGTTCAAATCATATAGAGCTGAAGGACTCTGGGCATGATTCATTCTTAGTTATTCTAATATTTATAAAGTTATCAATGTTTGATATAATTCTCTTTGGAATAATATAGAAAAAATAAATAGACTGTGCTGGATCAACTTCCAATAATAATTAATAACTAAGTGAATACTAAAGTGATGACTTCCGATAGGTCAAAGAGAAATAATGTCGCCACTATTGATAGTGATGTGAATTAATAATGCTGCCCAGTTTCTCTCAAATCATTCTGTTGGTGCTATGAAGGTTGCTGCTAGTATTGATTAACTCAAGAAGTGGTAGCTTATATTGTATGAAACAAATGTATCCTTCTATTGTTGAATAAAGCCCCCCCCCCCCTTAATTAAGGCATTATTAGACTGTTTACTATGTGAATGCAGAATCTCTAAATAAAGGCAAATGGGAGGCCTATTCTAAGGAGCCATCACCACTGCCGCGTATCTCCACTCTTAGATGTCATTAACGTGGGACGCGTAGTCTTGCCTGTATAGTGTCTCTTCAACGATATAAGGTATTGGGTGTGCCCCAACAAAAGGGATCTTTTTGTGTCTCTTTTGTAACAATTAATGTCCTAAAATCACACATAGCTGGGAAGAAGCATACTCAAATTAGAAAAAAAAATTGGATTTTCTATTCCCAAAAAAACAGAAGTAGCAATATTGGGATGACCTATAACACAACTTACAAGAGACTTAAAATTTCTAATAAATCAGATCTTCTTAGCTTCCAGAAGTGTTCTAGCTAAAAACTGTGAAACATACCCACATTGGATGAGGTAAAGAGAAAAATTCAATACATGCGCACAATGAGTATGATCCCTGCTGATTTTAGAAAGTGAGCATCTTGCTGGGATAGATGGACCTTTAAAAGAGTTTGGAACTAAAAGATCAATTACTTTATACTCAATATGTTTAATAGAGAGAGTTACTATCCTCCCCTCCTCACCCCACCTTTTTTTTTTTTTATATACTTTCATCAGTTTGGAAATAGATTTACAGAAATAATCGTAGATAACTGTAACAAATAATGGAAGATTTAGGATCAATCACAATTAAGGAGTCTGAATTAAGACAAACTTTTAGGTAGATAGAATGGGCAGATGGGCCTTTTTGGTTCTTATCTACCATCAAATCTATGTGTTTCTGAAATAGAAATTAGCCTATCAGAAAAGGCGGTCGCTGATTTCAATGATTAGAGCAGTATGTGATGGTCATTCCATTTCTACATTAATCCTTCCCTATGGCAATGTGTGGGCTGGACAGAGAGTTGATGACAGTAAATGACAAATTGTTTTCAAACATAACGTCTTCCCTGCCATGGCACCAGTCTTTTTTCTCTAAAGCTACTTACCTCTGGGTTAAATATTCCTTCACATGTCTGATTTGGTCCATACACTGAGCAGTACAAATTGTTTTCCTTATAATAGTAGACATGCCTTAGTCCAGTGTAATTGATTATAAATAATATAATTCCAACAGCAGCCGCCACACTACTGAGTATATTCAGAACCAAACTTGACCTCATCTACAATGAAAAAAAAACATGGTGATACATTTTTTCTGACAATATATTTAGCTTTAACCCAAGACCATTTGTTCCCTTGTCTGACTTATGCCTGAGAACGGTTTGAGAACTGGAGTGGAGACTCAGCTTAGTTATATGCTGTCATGAGGAGGGACGAGCTGGACCGGTTAATGAATGGATACCTCCAGTTAGATCCTATCCTATTTCCAATGTGGCCATTAAGCATTGAAGACCTGCTGAGTGATGAGGTTGCAATACCTTTTGTTACTCTGCACCCAAAATAATTGAATTACAGGGACCCTTTTGATCTCCCATGTATATAAGTCCCTGTGTGTTTCAAAAAAGGGAATTACAACTTTTGAAACCATGAGCTATATCTCCTGTGGATGGGAACAAGATTTTTAATCACTTTGCTCCAGTCCAACTACCAAGAAAACCTGCATCTACATTCCAGAACTGCATTCCTACTCTCCACACGTCCTAAAGCAGCAACAAAAAAAAATGCAGAGGAAAGGACTTAACCATTAGGATCGATTAATTGGCTCATCCAGCTGTTCTCTCCTAGTGATATCATATAACTAAGATGATTCTTGATCAATTAAAAAAAAATCCACTTGATTATAAAGTTTCTTTGTAAGTGCCTTCAAAGTAACCTCATAGTGAAGCTGGATCCAAACAGGTCTCCACTCCAGTTCTCAGACTGTTCTTATGCAGAAGTCAGACAAGGGAAAATCATCTTGGGTTATGTATTCTTTTTATATACTATTACTCTACTTCAGATATTTTATTTATTTCAAATAGTTAACATGCCCATATCTACAGTGAATATAAAAAGTCTACACACCCCTGTTAAAAAGTCAGGTTTCTGTGCTGTAAAAAAATTAGACAAAGATAAATCATTTCAGAACTTTTTCCACCTTTAATGTGACCTATAAACTGTACAACTCAATTGAAAAACAAACTGAAATATTTTAGGTGGAGGGAAGAAAAAAAGAAAGAAAAATAATGTGGTTGCATAAGTCTGCACACCCTCTTATAACTGGGGATGTAGCTGTGTTCAGAATTAAGCCATCACATTCCAAATCGTGTTAAATAGAAGTCAGCATACACCTGTCATCATTTAAAGTGCCTCTGATTAACCCCAAATAAAGTTCAGCTGCTCTAGTTGGTCTTTCCTGAATTTTTTTTAGTTGCATCCCCCAGCAAAAGCCATGGTCCACAGAGAGCTTCCAAGGCATCAGAGGGATCTCATTGTTAAAAGGTATCAGTCAGGAGAAGGGTACAAAAGAATTTCCAAGGCATTAGATATACCATGGAACACAGTGAAGACAGTCATCATCAAGTGGAGAAAATATGGCACAACAGTGACATTACCAAGAACTGGAGCTCCCTCTAAAATTGATGAAATTACGAGAAGAAAACTGGTCTGGGAGGCGACCAAGAGGCCTGCAGCAACATTAAAGGAGCTGCAGGAATATCTGGCAAGTACTGTCTGTGTGGTACATGTGGCAACAAACTCCCATATTCTTCATATGTCTGGGCTATGGGGTAGAGTGGCAAGACGAAAGCCTTTTCTTACAAAGAAAAACATCCAAGCCAGGCTACATTTTGCTAAAACACATCTGAAGTCTCCCAAAAGCATGTGGGAAAAGGTGTTATGGTCTGATGAAACCAAGGTTGAACTTTTTGGCCATAATTCCAAAAGATATGTTTTGCGCAAAAACAACACTGCACATCACCAAAAGAACACCATACCCACAGTGAAGCATGGGGGTGGCAGCATCATGCTTTGGGGCTGTTTTTCTTCAGCTGGAACTGGGGCCTTAGTTAAGATAGAGGGAATTATGAACAGTTCCAAATACCAGTCAATATTGGCACAAAACCTTCAGGCTTCTGCTAGAAAGCTGAACATGAAGAGGAACTTCATATTTCAGCATGACAACGACCAAAAGCATACATCCAAATCAACAAAGGAATGGCTTCACCAGAAGAAGATTAAAGTTTTGGAATGGCCCAGCCAGAGCCCAGACCTGAATCAGATTGAAAATCTGTGGGGTGATCTGAAGAGGGCTGTGCACAGGGGATGCCCTCGCAATCTGACAGATTTGGAGTGCTTTTGCAAAGAAGAGTGGGCAAATCTTGCCAAGTCAAAATGTGCCATGCTGATAGACTCATACCCAAAAAGACTGAGTGCTGTAATAAAATCAAATAAAATCAAAAGGTGCTTCAACAAAGTATTAGTTTAAGGGTGGGCATACTTATGTAACCATATTATTTTATTTTTATATTTTTTCTTCCCTCTACCTAAAATATTTCAGTTTGATTTTCAATTGAGTTGTACAGTTTATAGGTCTTTTTATATCCACTGTATATATATATATATATATATATATATATATATGTATATATATATATATATATATATATATATATATATATATATATATATATATATTAACGTCCCCATTTGCTTTCAGACACCTCTGGTCTCTCTCCCTCTTTGCCCCTCACCCAACCCACCCCTTGTTAGTTTTAATCTCCTACCCCTGACCAATTAGCAGCTTCTGCTAACTATTCCCATTAATTCTTTACACAATGTTTCCTATTGACTGCTGCTTCCTCATATCCCCCTGTCTTTTCCTCAGACTCTTTTTAACTTCTTCACCTTTTGTCTCCAACACAACCATCTCACCTCTCATGCCCTCCTCTCCTCTTACTCTCCCATGAACTCCTTCTACTTAAGCTGTGGTTAAACTATGTGTCTCCTGACATTCCCATCTGTAGGTTACATCACCTGTCCACGGGGGGGCAGATACCATATTAAATAATAGTGTTAATCACTTTATATCACATACTTTTCCTGTCTAACATTATCTAACATAACCTAACCTCTTTATTTTCACAACTTCCTTCCTATGTACTTCACTTCCTTCCTAACCTTGCTACTCTTTCCAGGTCTCTGTCTCTTCCATTACCTTTAGATTGTAAGTGGCGAGTGTCTAAAAACACTTCTTACAAGACTTGAAGCTCAAAACAGGGCCCTCCTTTTTCTGCAGTTGTCAATATTGTATATTTCCTTGTTCCTCTCCCCTGTACAACGCTAAGGAATATGTTAACGCATTACAAATAAAAGATAATAATAAAAGATAATAATAATTTCTTTCTAATCTATTTCTGTATTTTTTATACATGTATAGATATATTTTCTATGTATATATATATATATATATATATATATATATATATATGGATGTCTACACAGCTATGTATAAATATCTATAATTATAACTACATATTTGATTAGTCGTTCTGTCATGTCCAACTCTCAGTGCCCCTCTTGGTCACAGTACGCCAGGCACAGCTTGTGTCTGTTTGTTCTAATCCATAAGGTTTTCATGGCAAAGATACTGGAGTGGGTTGCCAGTTTTTTTCTCCAGTGGACCTCGATTTGTCTGACCTCTCTGCTATGACTTGCTCATCTTGGGTGACCCTACATGGTATAGAGCACAGCCTCGTTGAAGTATACAAGCCCCTTCACCACGACAAGTTAGCTTCCAGAAGGAGATACCTACATACAGTATATATTTACATAATAAATATATATAATATATATATATTTTAATTGGTAAAGTTTTTTTTTACTCAACACTATTTCCAGTTGTGATGTAACCAATATTAGAAGCCGTCTTATGAAGGAATATTATACAGTATATATATATATATATATCCATACAAACATACATGTGTCCGCTCTGCTTTACCTTTCCAATTGTAGGTTTATAAGCGGCAGCAACCGAAAGGGATCCAGAAATAATGTACTATAAAGACAATAAAAAGATAACATTAATATACATTCAATATATATTTCCTAAAAAGCAGTGCTACAACTTTACCGACACTTTGGACAGGTTAAAGGTCAGCTGGACACCTTATCTGATGGGCTGCAGATGTTGTGAAATAACATCATCCACCCATCACATGGGGCAAGAGTCAGATATTGAAAGAGTCTTGATATTACTCAAGTACTTCAGCTGGGAGTCCTACACCACTTAGGGTTAGACTGTACCCAGTTATTATAGGTGCTTGGCTACAAGAGTAAGAGGAAGCTGAGGATAAATACACCGCTAACACATCCATCAAACTTTTTGTAGCAAGAGATTTTCAACTGACAAGAGGACATCCTTTGAGGTTAGAGGAAAAAAGATTTCACCTTAAACAAAGAAAATGGTTCTTCACAGTTAGGGTGGTTAAACTGTGGAATTCTCTATCAAATGAGGTGGTGACAGCGAATTTGATAGATAACTTAAAAAAGGGGTTAGATATATTTTTGAATAAAGAGGGCATTCAAGGCTCTCCTAGATAACTAGAGAAGGAATATTGATCCAGGGAGAAATCTGATCGCCAGTTTCTGGGGTCAGGAAGGAATTTTGCTTTTTTTTTTCCTTATGAGACAATGGGCTTCAATGGGGGGTTTTTTCTGTTCGCCTTCCTCTGGATCAATTAACAATTAATAATAAATAGTCCACATATTAAAAAGATCAATAGAGATCTAAAAAGGTTGAACTTGATGGACTAACTCTTTATTCATTCTCCAATACTATACTATTAATAATTATTTAACAACTAATTAATTAATAACTAATCCGCATATTGCAGATCAGAGGAGATCTTAAAAGGTTGAGCTTGATGGGATGAAAGTCTTTTTTCAACCTATGTAACTATGTAAACCTAAAGGACAACTGAAGTCTAATTTGTATAGAACGTAACCTGATAAATGGCAAATATTATGTGAGAAATGCATCCTAGAGAATTAAATATTGACTTGTCAGATCTTACTTATTTATTCACTAGTCTTGTTTAAAGCATAATTTTTTTATAGTTTTACCAAAACATTTAGAAATACAAAATATCTCACCCTGTTTAATTGTACAAAAATACCAAATGTGAAAGCCCAAGATCAACAGACTAAAGAAACATCTCATATGTGGGGGTCCCGGCACTTCTGAGTCTGTGAAAGACCACCTAGTATGGAGAGTGTATGAGGATTTTCACATCAAATATTTTCATGGCCGTGTCCAAAATATGCTCCTAATGGTAACTCTAGTGAGTCTGAAATAAACTATTTGCTGCCCCCATCCTAATGTATAAAGAGGAAGAATATTTATAGAATCTAGATATTTTTAACAATTAATATTGTTCTACATGCTTTCATCATGTTTGCAGTAAAGATGTAATAAAATGTGCAAACGCATGGAAATATAATAAGCTTTTGATGTCCTGAGTATACTGTTAGAATATATATATATATATATATATATATATATATATATATATATATATATATATATATATACTTGTGGTGGTCAATATAGACTGATGCTTCAGTATTTTAACAGCAATAAAAATGCTTCAATGTAAATGTTTCCCCTAGTAAGTATTGTTGTCCTATTATATATTAGATAAAATGGTTAAAATTTAGTTGAAGTATATATTTGTAATAAAAGTAAATAAATCAGAAAACTTTATTGACACATTGAAGAACACTGCTATGATTATTAAAAGCAGGAGCCTATCCACATTAGAGTCTTATACCAAAAATACACAAGTAGTCACTGTATGTCAAGTAGATTTGACTCTATATTCTAGGTTATATATAGTCCACCTCTTTTTCCCGCTGTTAACCTGGTTGTTGTTATTAATAACTGGTTTTAATCTGACGAGTCCCATTTTGAGAAGTAATGATTTGGACTCATTAGTCTATTAGGCTTCCTATTTTTATATTAGGGACCATCTGCTAGCTTTGGGGCATCGATTTAGATTGAGCCTTCCAGACAGAAAGATCCTTCAAGGATCATAGGCCTTCTTATTGCTATCTTTATCTGTTAGTGTATGTATCTTGGTAATCTGGTGTTTTTTGGTAATGGTGACCCATTGGCTCGCTGTTAATACAAATATGTACCTATATAATCCTGTATTTTTGATATTTTCCAATGTATTTACTTATATTATGGAACATTAGTGTGAAGAACTTGGAAACACAGCATTGTAGTTGCGACATCTGAGCAGCTCCTGTGGCAGATTACTACAGGAGGAGGAATGGGATCAACCTCAACAGAACAAAAAACATCCCATAAATTCTGATAAACTGTCTAATATACATTTGATGATATTAATAACTGCCACAATGATAGTATAATAGGTGTTGATGTTTCATTGCCATAATACCTTGGTAATACCCTTTCCTTTACAATATGTATTTCTAAAGCACAACAGAATATGGGTATCTTATGTATAGGATTTAAAATGTTCAGTATCCTTGGATTTTGTGACTTAAAAATATGTGCAGATGTATACATTTATAGTTTTTAATATTCAGTCCATAACATATTCCACCATCACAAAAAATACGGCCTGCTCCTTTTCTCTTTGTAGTGGAAATACAATCACCTCACGTGTATTTTTCACCGTAATTGGGTTCAGAAGTATATATTCTCTTACCATTAGTCCAGACCAAAAAAGTAAGCCAGTGTAAACGAAAAACATTATGGCCCGGCGTTCATTTAGAGAGAGACGAAGCATAAACTGATGCCAAAAACAATCAAAGCTGCTCCAATAAATATTTGGGTTACCTTTAAAAGAGAGATCCAAATATATCAGTATTCAGAGAAGCAAAAGTAAAAACAAAATTATATTATTATTATAAAAAATGCTAATTTAGGATATTAACAATTACTATATATTTATATATAATTAGCATATAAAATTCCTGTAGCACATTGTACAAGTAACATTAAGCAAATATATTTATGGAAACATACAGCCTTATTAAATTGCAATTCAGTAAATTTAAAAGAGCTCTATTTAAGCACATAGCATATATTTTTTACAGAAGTTTTTAGTTAGTAAACTTCTATCTAAAAGCAACATCTTCACTAACTAAAAACTTCTGTAAATAAAACATGCTGTGTGCTTAAATAGAGCCCTTTTAAATTTACCGAATTGCAATTAAATAAGGCTGATAGTTCTGGAGCTTCTATTTTTTTAGACAGCTTCACTTAATATTTAAGTAAATAACTAATTTATGAAGTAATAGAGTACGTATGCAATCATTTTACATGAAATAAGAAATTCGGAAGCCAGTCACAGCAATCTCTGTAGATATAAATCCTGATGTCTCTCCAATTACTTTACTTAAGCATAGGAGACCCTATCAAAGATCACCCGAGAAAATGTATTACAGTTACAAATAAGGCTACGCTTTTGCATCATTGTACAAAGAAACTGAATTATCATATCAATAAAAGACATTGAGGTGAAGACATGCCGGTGAAGCCTTCCTCGTCTTTCACTTTCTTTTTTCATTCTCTTCTATGTCAAAACTTAACATGTCAACATTCTGTCAAACATGAAAACCAGGAGAATATTTCTATTTCATTCCCCCCTTACAAGTACCAGAAGTCAAATATGTATATCATGCCTCAAGCTCTCCTCCTGTAAAGAAGGTCTATGAAATCAACAAGAGGAACAAAGACTCCCAATTATGGAGATAACAGAGTCACAACGTTAACATTTAAAAAAAATATATATTTTGACTGTTTATTGATTTCATGCTTATATCTATAATAATGAACAGCCTTATTAAATTGTGATTTGGCCAATTGAATAGGGCTCTATATAAGCACAGAGCATAAGCATATTTTTTTACAGAAGGTCCAAGGTCTTAACTAACTAAAAACTTCTGTAAATGAATATGCTGTGTGCTTATATAGAGCCCTTTTCAATTGGCCGAATTGCAATTTAATAAGGTTGTAAGTTTGCATTGCAAATGGTTTTACAAAAAATAGAACATCCCCTCAAAGTTCAAAGTCAAAAACACAGGGAAGCATAACTACTATTCATTTATCTTCAAATAAAAAAAAAAAAATATATATATATATATAAAAGAGTATGGCTAAGTTAAAAATGTTATAGGTCTTAACTTGCATCTAAAGCTTACAAAAATAAAAGAGCAATAATCTAACTTTTGCAGGAAACACTCTTTTCAAAATCCTATTTTCCATAATTTCTAGAGAAAAACTTCCCAACATACATATTAGCCTCCAGGGAAACTAGAAGAGCTGGAGTGGCAGTTTGCAAACCTAAAAACACTGCCTTTCCAATAGAATCAACATACACTAATATAAGATGCATAATCCTAGTAGAAGCACTGTATAACAACTTGTAATAATAATAAATGTATATGCACCAAACACAAACAGAAAATATTTCTTCAATAGACTTAATTAACAGAGGCACACTCATAATGGGAGGTGATTTTAATGTGGCTCTAACAAACAACTTAGACAGATCAATAGACATATTACGTTAACATTGAATAGTAGTAGAGTCAGCAGATATAATATGTTTATCCAATTGGTTACATATACTACATATTCACGATTCCTGGAAATACCAATATCCGACAGAGAGGGATTGTACTTTCTACACCCATGTACACAATAGCTATTTTAGGATAGATTACATCATGATAGACCAACAATTACTACCACAAGATTTGAGCACTTACGTTCATAATATTGAATGGTCAGCTCATGCTGTTATTGAGGTTTCATTAACTAACATTCAGCCACCAAGTCAGCCTGGTAACTGGTGCTTTAATGAAAATATAATAAATAGAATATTAATTGAAGTCTTTATATAGTTCTCATTCAATATTGTACATTCAATATGGTACGTGGGTGTGTGCTGATAACATTGTTTGTTTGTTTCCCGACCTTTACTTTGTTCCATACTCTTCTTCATTACTGCTGCATCAGATTTCAATATTTGACGCTACCTGAATTCAGCCTCCTATATTTGGAAGCATTTTGCAAGTCATTGATACAGAACAAACTGAAGATCACTTAGATTACATACATGTTGCCCACAAAATTCAATTTGCATTTGATTCAGCAGGGAGGCACAACTGCTTTTTCTCTATCATATAGCCCTCTCTTTGTATATAATTCCATAACAGTGCTGACACATCCATAGTGACTGTAATGCAATGGCCGCATTCTCAACACATCAGAAAAGTCAAAGTTGGCAATCCTGGCTTTTTGAATTATTAGTTTAAAAATATTTTTTATCTAATACAATCTGAAACATGAATTATATCAATGATTTATCATATTAAGTTATAAAAACATTTTATGACAAATATGTATTCTTAGTGGGTCAAATGCCATATGCATAGTAAAATTATATATTTTTTACTCTCTGCTCTATATTCATTAAAAGATATTTTGAAATGTTTGTTATTATGTGGTGCATTATAGAATTATACATGAATAAGAGTGTATTTATTCACTAGAGAAAAAACTTGCATCTAAAAACATTTTACAGAAAAGTGGAATTAGTGTCCAAATTAAAATATGTACCTACCCCAAGAGCCTCTGGTTCTCCAAGATAAAACTTTGTCAGTGGTTTAGTGGCTGGGGTGGATGCATTAGCACTTTCATGTGCACGGGTTACATTAGCTGGGTTAATTTGAGGTTGTATTTGAGTAACAACCACAACACCGGCATCTGATTGAGTTGAAGACATGATTTCCCACCTATTCAGTATATGGATAAGGAAGATCACAAAATCACATTAGTTAGATTTGAGCCCCACACAACCCACTTGTAACAGACTAGAAGGAATAGAGCAAACTATATAACCCTATATAAGATATGAAAAAAGTATAACATTGAATAGATTCAAAACTACTATCTTAAATTTGAAAATGAAGATGTGCCATTTAAAAGTCCAGTCACTTTACCACCACCTTGTGTGTCTGTATACTTTACAATGGGTGAAAAAGAACCATATAATAACACTCTCTTATTCAGTATTGCTAGGTCCAAATTTGCTCTCATATAACTCCCCTTACAGTTTATAAATATTTTCAGATTTATCTTGTAATCAAAAAAAAAAAAAAAAATGTAATCCTCAGGTGCTATGTTATAGCTTAGTAAGTTAAAAACTAGGCTATGCATCTACATTTTTGCAATGGGTGAAAAATAACTATATATTATTATTATTATTATACAAATGTACACATAGCAAAGCAAGGAGGGCCCTGTCTTTGAGCTTGGAATCCAGTGCCCATGGTGCTTTCCCCAAAGCACATTACAGGATTGAAACTCCCTGACTTACAACCTAAAAGTATTGTGATTGGTAAAGGAGGGAGAGAGAGGGAATGAGCGTGTTGGGGTGGAAGGTGATACGCTTCTTTAAAAAGATAGAGGTTTTGAATGTTCTGAGGCATGAGGATAATCTGGTGGAGCGAGGCAAGGAATTCCAGAGAATAGGTGCAGGACGAGCAAAGTCCTAAAGGCGAGAGTGAGAGGAGGGGAAAAAAGTTGTAGAAAGAAGAAGGTCATTAGTAGAATGAAGACGGCAGGTGGAGGAGTATTTAGAGATGAGAGCAGAGATGTATGGTGAAGCGCTTGTTGAGGGCTTTGTAAGTTAGGGTCATGATTTTAAATGTTACTCTAGAGGCTAAGGGAAGCCAGTGGAGTGATTGACAGAGAGGAGATGCCGACACTTAACGTTGTGTACGGACGCTGAGTCTAGCAGAGGCATTCATAATAGATTGAAGTGGAGATAGTCAGGTGGTGGGTAGGCCAACAAGAAGCGAGTTGATGGAAACATGCCAGTATTTAGGAAGAGGTTGAAAATGTGTGTGAGAGCTGGGATTAGTGTGGTAGAGAGGGAAAGAATGAGCTGAGATGGAATAGGATCCTGAGGACAGGTAGTGAGGCGAGAGGTTGGAGACTTTGTCCTCTGTAGCCGGGTCAAAGCAGTTCAAAGTGGCTGCGGGATTGGGGAAGGGAGAAGACTGGGTCTGGTTGGTTAGTTGAGAGTTTGGAGTGTGAGAGCCACTATAAGATGAGAGTTCATTGCAAATGTTTTGAATTTTATTAATAAAATGGTTGGAGAAGTCTTTAGCTGTGAGAGAGGAAGATATGGGAAGAGGTGGTGGGCGAAGGGGAGTATTGAAAGTGGTGAAAAGATGCTTGGGTTAGAGGACAGAGTTGAGGTGAGGTTGGGGAAGAAATTGGACCATAGCATAAACTTGTAGTGGAGGAAATCTGTGTGTAATTTCCTCCATAGCTGTTAGGCAGTGCGGGAGCACCTCTGGATGTATTATATTTGTGTAGTATGCCAAGGTTGTGGATGAGAGCGAGGGCGTCTGCGTGTGGTTATGGGGCAAGGGTGTCAAGGGTGTAAGAGAGAGTAGAGTTGAAATGTGAGGTGGCAGTGTCAGGGCAGTTGAGGTTAGTGATGGGCTGAGAAGGGGTTGGAGCACAGTGGAGAACTGTGTAGGGTCAAGTGCTAGCAGGTTTCTGTGGGTTATGGTGGCAGGGGTTGAAGAAGGGTAGTGAGAGGAAGATGTGGGAGGTTAAGCTAAGGAAGTAATAGAGGGAGTGGGTGGATGACTGGAGGTTGTGCTGAGATTGGTGAAGATATGGTCTAGAGAGTGTCCAGCATGAGTAGAAGAATATGTAAGTTGTGAGAGACCAAAGGGAAGAGGTGAGTGCAAGCAGTTTGGTAGCTGCTGGGGAGGTAGGAGTGTCAACGGCAATGATAAAATCTCCAAGTACAAGTGAAGGAACATTGTAGAAGAGAAAGTGTGGGAGCCAGGCAGAAAAGTGATCAATAAATGGAGAGGGAGTTCCTGGGGGCGATAGATCACAGTGACACATAGAGAGATAGATAAGAAGAGGCAGATAGTATGAACTTCAAAGGATGAGAATTGGAGGGATGGGACAGGGGTCGGAGGTGAAATGTACAGAGAGTGGAAAGCAATACACCCACACCACCACCTTGTTTGTTCCCAGGTCTAGGTGTGTGGCTGAGGTGAAAACCACCGTAAGAGAGTGCTGCAGAGGAGGTAGTGTCTGAGGAAGAGAGCCAGGTTTCTGTGAGAGCCAGGAGATTGAGGGAGTTTGTAATGAATAAGTCTGAGTGAATGTGAGTTTATTGCTGATAGACCGTAAGTTCCAGAGGGTGCAGGAAAAAGGTAGAGTAGAAGGTTTGTGACAAGTGATGGATTTCAGATTCTTGGTGTTACGGGTGTTTGCTGGCCTTGAACCAGAGTGTGGCTGACAGCAAGTGGAGATGAGTTAGGGGCCTGGGTTAGGGGATATATCTCCCGCAGCCAGGAGAAGGAGGAGGGAAAGGGAGAGAAAATGGGACTGGGACATACAGTGCTGTTTCTGCTCATGAGTGTTAGGGAGGGGATGAGATTGTGACTGGAGGGGAGCAGAGAAGAGGAGAGCAAGGAAGGTGAGATGATAATATTGTTGGGGACGTGATATGGAGATGCTGCAAAGGAAAGGCAGTACCGCATATACTCAAGTATAAGCCGATGCACCTATTTTACCACAAAATACTGGGGGAAATGAGTGACTCGAGTATAAGCCGAGGGTGGGAAATGTGCTTCCCCCTGTGTCCCTCTTGTGCCCCCCTCTTGTGTGCCATTTTCTTGTGTCCCCCCTCTCTCTCCCCTGTGTCTCTTCTCCCCTTTCCCTCCCCTGTGTCTCTTCACCCCTCTCCCTTCCCTGTGTCTCTTCACCCCTCTCCCTTCCCTGTGTCTCTTTCCCCCTCCCTTATCACCCTCCTCAACCCCCCTCCTCATTCTCAACCCCCCTCCTCATTCTCAACCTCCCTCCTCATCCTCAACCCCCTCTTCATCCTCAACCCCCTCCTCAACCTCAACCTCCCTCCTCATCCTCCCTCCACATCCTCAACCTCCCTCCTCAACTTCCCTTCTCATCCTCAACCTCCCTTCTCAACCCCCCTACTCAACCCCTCTCCTCATCCTAAACCTCCCTCCTCAACCTCTCTCCTCAGCCCCCTCCAAATCCTCTCTCCTCAGCCCTGCTTCTCAACCTCAACCCCATCCTCAACCCCCCCATCCTCATCCTCAACCCCCCCATCCTAAACTCCCCATCCTCATCCTAAACCCCCCTCCTCACTTTAGCCCTCTAAATTCCTCCCCCTCTCCTTTTCTCCTCACTTACCTCCATCTGCAGCTTCTCCTCCGGCCTCCACGCTCCTTTCTCGAGTATAAGTTACTTGAGTATAAGCCGAGGGGGTCCTTTTTAGCCTAAAAAAAGGGCTGAAAAACTCGGCTTATACTCGAGTATATACGGTAGGTTATAAGAAAGAAGAAAGAATGAGAAAGCATTGTGATAGCGTGTAAGCTCAGGAAAATGATTGGTGATTGTGGTGGAACAGATATTATCCTAAAATAGGATAGTTGTAATATGACTTTATTAATTTGTTTTTAGCAAGTGATGGTGACTGAGCAAGTGCAAGTCATGTCATGTGAGTATATATAAATTAAGAGAATGCAATAGTGGGTGGGTGTGGGGCAGGGAGGGAGCGCAGAAAGAGCAGGTTAGTTGTGTGAGTGCAGAGTGGAGAGATGTTTGCAAAATGGTTGAGGGACAGGGTTAATGCTGAAATGACAGTTGGAGATAAGGACTGAGCAGGGCATATACCTTGTATAAGCAGGTTAGGTTACATAGTTACATAGTATTTGAGGTTGAAAAAATACTTTTAGCACATCAAGTTCAACCTTTTAAGATCTCCTCTGATCTGCAACATGCTGATTAGTTGTTGATTGATCCAGAGGAAGGCAAACAGAAAAAAAAAAACAAGTGAAACTTTGCCAATTGTCTCAAAAGGGAAAAAAAAAATTCCTTCCTGACCCCAGATACTGGCGATCGGATGTCTCCCTGGATCAATACTCTTTCTCTAATTAACAAGGATAACCCTGAATAACCGTTTTATTTAAAAATATATCCAACCCCTTTTTAAAGTTATCTATTGAATCCGCTGTCACTACCTCCTTTGGTAGAGAATTCCACAGATTGACTACCCTTACTGTGAAGTACCCTTTTCTTTCTTTAAGGTGGAATCTTTTTACTTCTAACTTCAAAGGATGTCCTTGTGTCAATTGAAAACCTCTTGGCAAAAAACTGACCCTGGATGTATTTATATAAGGTAATCATATCTCCTCTTAGACACCTTTTTTCTGGAGAAAATATGTTTAATTTGGTTAGTCTTTCTTCATAACTTAGGCCCTCCATTCCCCTAATTAGTTTTGTTGTCCTTCTCTGTACTTTTTCCAGCTCTAAAATGTCCTTTACATTTGTGGTTGTCCACAAGTACTCCCAAATCCTTTAATATCTGATAACCCTAGATTTGTTTAATTAAGCATAAATAAATAAATTGCATGGTTATTTTTGTTTCCCAGATGCATAACCTTACATTTACTCATATTAAATCTCATCTGCCATTTAAATGCCCATTTCTCTACTTTATTCAAATCCCTTTGGATTAAAAGTACATCATTAACTTATTTAATTACCTTGCACAACTTCGTGTCATCAGTGAAAATGGAGACAATACTTTCCAGTCCTACTTCTAAGTCGTTAATAAATGTTAAAAAGGAGAGGACCTAATACTGAGCCTTGAGGAACCCCACTTACCACATTAGTCTATTAGTATGTTCCATTTACAAGAACCCCTTGCTTCCTGTCTTTTAACCAGCTCTGAACAGATATTTACCTAAATTCCTGTATCCCTTAGTTTACACAATAGTCTCCCATGTGGCACTGTATCAGAAGCCTTTGCAAATTTCAAAAAGACTACATCCACTGAGTTGCCTTGATCCAGGTTCCTACTAACCTCCTCATAGAAACTAATTTGATTTGTTTGACATGACCTATCCCTCATAAATCCATGTTGACTCATATAAACATATTCTTGTATATTATCCCTTATTAACCCTTCTAAAAGCTTCCCCACTACAGAAGTGAGACTCACTGGTCTATAATTCCCCGGATTTCTCTTGCTCCCTGTTAAATATAGGTATCACATCAGCTTTTCTCCAGTCATCTGGTAGAGACCCCCTGTTGAGTGAATCTTGAAAAATTAAATATAATGGTTTGGCTATTACAGAACCCAGTTCCCTCAATACCCTTGGATGTATCCCATCAGGACCCGGGACTTTATTTACATTTATTATTTCCAACCTCTTTTGGATTTCTTCCTGCGTTAACCAATTATTTGGCAAAGGTAGTGTAGCCCCATTATGTTGCAATGTCCCAACCACTGGTACCTCCCTTGTGTATACCGAAGAAAAGAACCTATTTAGCTCATCTGCCTTTTCCTGGTCACTAATTATCAGACGGCCTGTGTCACATTGTAATGTTCCTATAGCTTCCTTCCTCACCTTCTTCCCATTAATGTATTAAAAACATATTTTAAGATTAGTCTTACTCTCTTTTGCAACTAACTTTTCATTTTCTATTTTAGCCAGTCTAATAGCCTTTTTGCTGCCTTGTTGATTTCCTTGTATTCCCGTAAAGCAGTCTCTGTCCCCTCTTGTTTGTATAATTTAAATGCCTGTTTTTTACTCCGTATCTTGATCTTTAAATCATTGTTAAGCCACATGGGTTGTGATTTACTCCTTTTACTTTTATTCCCACACGGTATATGCCGATGTGTATGTATATTTAGTAAGGATTTAAATGTTGTCCACTTATGTTCAGTTCTCTGTCCCAGTCTATACTTTGTATTGCTGCCCTTAGACCGTTAAAATCTGCCCTTTTAAAATTAAGAGTTTTTGTTGGCCAATCTCAAAGGAGACTGTGTTGTGATCACTGTTTCCCAAAGATGTTTGCAAAATGGATGAGGGTTAATGCTGAAATGACAGTTGGAGATAAGGACCGAGCAGGGCATATTACTTGTAAGCAGGCTAGGTGTGTGAGTCCACAGTGGAGAGATGTTTGCAAGATGTCTGAGGGTTAATGATTGTAAGCAGGTTAGATATATGAGTCCAGACTGGAGAGAGGCACAGATGAGTGGTGTCTAGATATAGTGGGAGTCAAGTTTACAACATTTTGAGGGGTTAACAGCACAAGTGCTTGCACGTATGGAGGACGGTGACGCGCGCCTGCACACGTGAATCAGCAACAAGGGTCCTATGCATGTCAAAGAAAGCCAGTTGGTGGCTGAGCATTTGCTGCCTAGGGCAACAAAAATGTAGATCCGGACCGGATATGATCATCATGAAATGTTCACTGTAAAGGAGAACTACATTTGTGACACATTTATGCAACGTCTATAATAACATATCGCAATCTAAATACAAAATGCACAAGATCTGATCTGTTCTTCTGCCATAAAGAGAATGCAGAATGAAATGAGACATGTTCTGCTCTCCATACTGTATGTGCCCATACTATAAATATCACTACTGTATATGCCCATACTGTATGTCCATACTATATATGTCACTACTGTATATGTCCATACTGTATATGTCCATACTATATATGTCACCTATATATGTCCATACTATATCTGTCACTACTGTATATGCCCATACTGTATATGTCACTACTGTATATGTCCATACTGTATATGTACATACGAATGTGTCCATACTATATATGTCCTACTGTATATGCCCATACTGTATATGCCCATACTGTATATGTCCATACTATATATGTCCATACTATATGTCACTACTGTATATGTCCATACTGTATATGCCTATACTGTATATATATATCACTACTGTATATGTCCATACTGTATATGCCTATACTGTATATATATATCACTACTGTATATGTCCATACTGTATATGCCTATACTGTATATATATATCACTCCTGTATATGCCCATACTGTATATGTCACTACTGTATATGTCCATACTGTATATGTCCATACTATATATGTCACCTATATATGTCCATACTATATCTGTCACTACTGTATATGCCCATACTGTATATGTCACTACTGTATATGTCCATACTGTATATGTACATATGAATATGCCCATACTATATATGTCACTACCGAACATTTCTCCTTTTGCTACTGTTCAGCTTTCTCAGATACGATTCCACTCATACATCACTCACCGTCTTTAACTCTTTTTCATAAATCCTCTGGAATAAAATGATGTTTTGCCGTCTCCTTTTGTCCACCTGATCACTGCAGGTCAGGATGTTGTTTCCTGAATATAACGTGACGTCTAAAACTGGGTGGTCTGTGGTCTGTGGTCTGTGCTGGGCCATCGGCCAAATGACAAAGAAGACGGACTTAAAGGGACCATAACTTATACAATAAACACATGATGATTCTTACTTCCAGAAACTTGTTTTGGATTGGAAACTATAATTAAACTTTAGAGATGCTCTTTGCCACCTCTGATAATCTTAGTCAGTCTGGACTGTGTATATTTTTTTATTTACAAAATATTCAGAATGAAGAATAATAGGAATATCAGTAGAAAGCCTGTGGGCCAAAGGGGTGTGTGAGAGGGGTCGAAAGTGACATTGGAGAACATATATAGGAAAGGGGCAAGAGAAAGACACTAAAAAGAAAACTAAGAAAACGGGCAAATTGCATGCAACTCAAATGACTGAATTAATGTTCACGTAGACAAGTAGTTCTCAGTGCAATACTGACAGTGCCATGCTGCACAAGCACACACAGGGTCCTAGAAGGTGAGGTTTGGTTCTTACCAATGTGAGGAGAGCAGAGTTGGAGTTTTGTTATATGTATATTGCACATTATCTTACACATAACATTTACTCACTAGATACACATAATAGTTACATTCACACTATTCATAGGCCTTCCCATGTACCATAACCCGTGACCACCCACCACATACCTTATACACATTCCCTCCACCGCATATTTCACACTTGTCATGACTGACATCTGTGGCCAAGGTGGGACCTCCCTGAACATAACAGACAGGAATTATTATAATGTTTGTCACAACTTCCTGGACATTGGGACTTTGTGGCTCTCACTATATCATGGACTTGGGATTGGGAGAGTTAAGACTGTGATTTTTGTTCGCTGTTAGGTTATTTCTACCAGTAATGTATTGCATAACATTTTGTTTTGTTGGGGACACTGGAATGGGGAATATGGGTCATAATATATCATGTTGGGGCTCCTCTTGCACGAGTAAGCTAGCAGCAGTTGTAATTAATGCTACATAATATAACAGTGTTTAAAAGTAACTGACAGGGGTACTAGCTAAAGCATGTAAATATATTTGCCTCCATTTTGGATTACTGTTCCTGTACATGAAATAGCCAACTAAGGGCAACATGAGACGCGGAACGGCTGTAGGCTCGAAATTTGGCCGAGTTACAGCTCTTTTAAATTAGAACATGCTGCGAGCTACGGGCTTGAGATGCAAACCCGTAAAAGATTATTGCGCACGTTGAATGTGCGGCCTGAACGTCATCAATTAGTCAAACCCGTAGTTATGAGTGTAGAATGAAAAATGAAGGTTGGATTTCAAAGACTTACGGGTTTCAATTACGAGTTATGATCGGACCTGCATTCCAGAAATAATACAATATTACCAAATCAGTAAATATGATATTCTAGTCCATGTGAGTTCCATTATATGTATTAACACATTTCCGGGATTGATTTATAAAAAAAAAATTATATTACTGATTTGTGAGCCTGAAAATGTTGTGCTATTATTTCTAATACCTAACATCACTTTCCCTTTCGTATTAAGTCCAATAGTGTGATTAAATCTGCATTTACAGTACTATGGATTGGACTTTAACTCCTTTGCAGGTCCTCTCTAGTACCTGTGGGCTTTTGCGATCCATTTGTGGGTTACGGGTTTTGAACGCCAGTGGATTTGTTGCAATTTAATAGCGAAATTGGAACACAACAATTACGGGCTTGACAGATCAAAGGATTTGCAGGTGCACAGTTCAAATGTTCACATCTCGCTCATAAAACTGATACAACCCCAGGACATAGTTGTATAAGGGTATAAAAAGGCTGTAAGAATGTAATGCAAACAGATGTCTATAAATAATGCTATATTCTGTATCTGCAAACCTGAATAAATCAAAACCTCAGAGACATCGGACTTTCATGTTCTACCTGATTCTTTTGAGAGTTAGAGACAATTTGGTGACAAGTTTTTGTCAACAAAAGTTGGCGCCCAACGTGGCAACACCCCAAGGGTCGCGGAGTTCCAGGAGAGGAGTTTGACGATCGATCAAGGCTGTCTAGGAACAGAGGTCTGCAGAGCCACCGTGATGAAAGTCTGTGTGGAGATCGCATGGTGGAGATCCCCTGGGTCTTCATAAGGAGTGAGGGCAGTCACATAGCCCAAATCGAAACCTAGTCCGCCTTGTCCATCATTCGGTATCTGGTAGGACTGATTTTTTGTTACATAAGGGAATGAGATACCTAGGATAATTTTGGGAGCAGAGCTGTAAAAAATATTGAGTTTGTAGATAGTACTCTCTGCACTTGAGCATGGTTGGTAAGAGAATAAAAGTGAAAGTATGATTCTATAAAATGCCTGTGAATGAATCTGTGTGAATGAATGAGTGTATAGTGCACAGACATCTAGTGCCTTGCAAAACTATTCACCCCCCCCTTGGCATTTTTCATGTTTTGTTGTCTCACCACCTGGAACTAACATGGATTGTTTGAGGATGTGCATCATTTAATTCACAGAACATGCCACAACTTTGAAGATGTTTATTTATTTTTTTTATTGTGAAGCAAACAACAAATAGGACAAAATAACAGAAAACTCCTTGGTTATGATAGATTTGATGGTGCTCTTGGAGATTATCAAAGATTTGGATATTTTTTATAACCTAACCCTGACTTGTACTTCTCAACAACATTGTCCCTTACTTGTTTGGAGAGTTCCTTGGTCTTCATGGCAGTGTTTGGTTAGTGGTGCCTCTTGCTTAGGTGTTGCAAACTCTGGGGCCTTTCAAAGAAAGTGTGTATATGTAATGACAGATCAGGTGACACTTAGATTGCACACAGGTGGACATAATTTCACTAATTATGTGACTTCTGAAGGTAATTGGTTGCACCAGAGCTTTTTATGGGCTTCATAACAAAGGGGGTGAATACATACGCACATGCCAATTTTAGGTTTTTAATTTCGAAAAAATAGTTTTATGTATATATTTTTCTCATTTCACTTCACCAACTTAGACTATTGTGTTCTGATCCATCACATAAAATTCAGATTAACAAAACATTGAACTTAAGGCTGTAATGTAACAAAAAAGGTAAACAATCAAGGGGGGTGAATACTTTTGCAAGGCACTGTATATGTCTATTTTTGTAGATAATAATTAATTAATTATTTACTCAATAAATTAATATACTTTACCTATTTGTAATTGATACATCCAGCAATGAATACACTGAAGAGCTAAGATACCTCTTTTGATTTTCCTGCAGCACACAATGTACAGTTGCACTGTTGCTGCCCTGAGGAAAAAGTGTCATCAATGTCCCATCTATGCATTAGAAATATGCTGCGTGCGCGAGGGCAAACCGTTGGTTTAGTTGTGTAAAGCGCAATTCGTAATGTTATTAGTTTCAAGTTAGAGCATTTTCTGTTGTTCCTGTGTATTTTTGTACCTCATACGTCCCTGGCAAAAGTTGTACGTGCCTGGCAGTGTTTTGCGCATTTCGGGGGCCGTGTAGCCTCGTTTTAATTTTTTTCTTCCGCCATTTTTTTTCTTGCTTAGCCGATTTTCATGTTCGAAATCTCCTTAAATTCTACTTTAATTAGCGTGCAACCTCACTGGCAGATGTCGTGGCTGTCCCCCCATGCTGTGTGTGATTTTTTTTTATGTTTTGTTTGTATTTTGTAGTGTTTTTGTTGTTTTTGGATGAACGTGTTTTGGCCGTTAACTTCGTATTTTTGTTAGGTCGTCATTTTTTTTCTCTAAAGTCCCGATTTAATTTGTGTCTCTCCCCCTCTCACTCCTTTTTGTCTCTCCCCCTCTCTCATTCCCCTGTGTCTCTCCCCCTCTCACTCCTTTTTGTCTCTCCCCCTCTCACTCCAACGGTGTTGCTCCCCCCTCACTCCCCTGTGTCTCCCCTCCTCCTCTGTGTCTCTCCCCCCTCTCATTCCCCTGTGTCCTTCCCCCTGCTCTCCCTCCCCTATGTGTCTACCCCCTCCTCTCCTACACCTGTGTCCCCCCTTCCCCTGTGTAACTCCCCCCCTCCTCTCCCTCACCCGTGTCTCTTCCACCTTCTCTCCCTCTCATGTCTCTCCCTCTCCTCTCACTCCTTTGTGTCCCCCCTCTCACTTCCCTGTCTCTCCCCCTCTCTCACTCCTTTGTGTCTCCCCCTCCTCTCACTCCCGTGTGTCTCCCCCCTCCTCTGTGTCTCTCCTCCCCATTTCTGTGTCTGTCCCCCCTCATGATGTTACCTCACCAATTTCCATCTGAAAGAGAGAAGGTGGGATTTATTTTTTCACTATTCAAAGATGAAGCCCTGGCTTGGGGCTCCCCTCTTCTGGAACAGGACAGTCCAGTCTTGGGTAATCTAAATGACTTTCTTGAGGCCATGTGCCTAGTTTTTGATGACCCCAATCGATGTGCTACAGCAGAAGCCACTCTACTTCATTTGCATCAAGGGAGACGCTCCGTGGCTGAATATGGTGCTGAATTCAGACAGTGGGTCGCTGATACTACCTGGAACCAATCAGCCCAGAGGTTCCACTTCAGAAAAGGTCTCTCAGAAGCTATAAAAGATGAGCTAGCTCGTGTTGATCTTCCTGCTGACTTTGATGCATTTGTGCGTTTGGCTATCCGTATCGATCGGAGACTTTCTGAAAGAAGACTGGAAAGACAGGGCTCTTTTAGACCAAGTACTACTCCTATTTCCTATTCAAGAATTTCTACTCCAACCCCACAAACACCTTCAGACTCTGAGCCTGAGGCTATGCAGGTAAATCTAATAAGAGGGCCATTATCCAATGAAGAAAAACAGTGGCGACGCACTCACAATTTATGCCTGTATTGTGGTAGTGCAGGGCACTATGCCATCAATTGCCCTAGCAAATCCAAAAGAACAATAGCTATGGCTGCTGAGGGTGCACAGATTCGACACCAATCCCAGATTGCAGATCAACTGGATTCTGTCACACAACCCTTGTTTTCTCTGGCTCATGGTGAAGAGGGTATGTTGACTCAACATCCTCATTTTGTGGTGCCTATCACGTTGCAATGTGGTGATCATAAAATTTCAACTACAGCTATGATAGATTCTGGAGCAGGCGGAAACTTTATGGACATTAAATTTGCAGCAGGAAATGGAATTCAGTCTATCCCTAATTCTTCACCTGTGTTAATGGAGACAGTGGACGGTTCTCCACTTACGTCGGGCCCGGTTACACATGAGACTGTGCCCTTAAAGTTGACTGTGGAAGTGAATCACCATGAGACTATATCTTTCCACCTAATTTCCTCAACACAGTTTCCAGTGATTTTGGGGGTACCTTGGCTTGCTCTGCATAACCCACAGATTGATTGGAAGATCAGAACTTTGTCCTTTCCTTCAGAACACTGCTTAATGAATTGTCAACCCACTAAGGTAACACCTGTTGCCACAACAATTAACAAAATGGTTGCTACAAACTTGACTAAGCTTCCTCTACAATATCGGGATTTTGCAGATGTCTGTGAGAAGAAGAATGCTGATCAGCTTCCACCCCACAGGCTTTATGATTGCCCAATAGAGCTGTTGCCTGGGGCTGCTATCCCATTTGGCCGTATATATTCCCTTTCTGAGCCTGAATTGAAAGCTCTTCGTGAATACATACAAGAAAATCTTGCCAAAGGTTTTATTCGACCATCTACTTCCCCAGCAGGAGCTCCTATATTCTTTGTAGAGAAGAAAGATGGCAGCCTACGGCCATGCGTTGATTACTGGGACATTAATAACATCACTGTTAAAAACCGCTACCCCTTGCCTCTCATTCCTGAACTTTTGGAGAGACTTCGCTCAGCTAAAATATTTACAAAGCTTGATCTTCGGGGGGCATATAATCTGGTTCGCATAAGACCAAATGATGAATGGAAAACAGCTTTCAGAACCAGGTACGGGCATTACGAATATATAGTAATGCCATTTGGGCTTTGTAATGCCCCTGCAACTTTCCAGCATCTTATCAATGATGTACTACGAGATCTCCTGGATCAGTTTGTTGTGGCATATTTGGATGATATCCTAATATTCTCTGATAGTCTTGAAAACCACAGAAAACAGGTCCGTATAGTTCTGGAGCGCCATCGTACCCACCACCTATACATTAAACTAGAAAAATGTGAGTTTGAACAAACAGAAATTCAATTCCTGGGGTATGTCATAACTCCTAAAGGTTTAACTATGGACGCAAGTAAAATTAAAGCTGTGCTGGACTGGCCCATCCCAAAGAGTGAAAAAGATGTCCAGAGATTTGTGGGGTTTGCCAATTTTTACAGGCGTTTCATTAAGAATTTCTCTGCCGTTATTACACCGATCACTGAACTCACACGTAAGGGGACTCCTTTTCAGTGGTCCGATAAGGCTGATACCGCATTTTCCCGATTAAAGACTCTGTTTACATCTGCCCCCGTCCTGGTACATCCTCAGCCAGAATTACCATTTATTGTGGAAGTTGATGCTTCTGATTCAGCTGTTGGTGCTATACTGTCTCAAAGGACTGGACCTAAGATGCTGTTACATCCGTGTGCCTTCTATTCCCGCCAGATGGTGCCAGCAGAAAGAAACTATGACATAGGGAATAAAGAACTATTGGCTATAAAAGCTGCCTTCACCGAATGGAGACATCTCTTGGAGGGAGCTACCCATCCAATTACTGTCCTCACAGATCACAAAAATCTGGAATGTATTCGATCAGCTAAGAGACTGTCAGCCAGACAAGCACGCTGGTCCCTATTCTTCTCAAGGTTTAATTTTTTGGTTACATACCGTCCTGGCTCCAAGAATGGTAAGACGGATGCCTTGTCTAGAATAGCTGACCCCCTCCATGC
Organism: Discoglossus pictus; assembly: GCA_027410445.1. Classification (NCBI taxonomy): domain Eukaryota; kingdom Metazoa; phylum Chordata; class Amphibia; order Anura; family Alytidae; genus Discoglossus; species Discoglossus pictus. The sequence continues at coordinate 558,824,366 of CM050163.1, forward strand.
TACCGTAACCAAGACGACCATCTTGCCGGAGGATATATTTATAGGAGTTGCTTTTCCTTCTGATCTGATGTCTCGCATTAAAAAGGGCTACGCTGAAGACCCAGTTCTTCGTGATCCTCCTCGTGATCTCCATATGACGATGCTTAATGGGTTTTGGATTTTTCAACGACGTCTGTTTGCTCCGGAGTCAGTGCGACTGGACCTTTTACGTCTCTACCATGACTCAAAACCAGCAGGTCATCCAGGAATCCGAAAGACGCAAGACCTACTTGCCCGATCCTTTTGGTGGCCGAAGTATCATGAGGATGTTAAGAAGTATGTGTCCTCTTGTGATGTGTGTGCCAGACATAAGACTCCTCGCTCCTCCCCTGTTGGCTTGCTTCAGCCTCTTCCGATTCCTCATCGTCCCTGGGGATCTATATCCATGGACTTTATTGTGGAACTACCTCCCTATAAGCAACACACTACCATTCTTGTTGTTGTGGACAGGTTAACTAAGATGGGTCATTTCATACCAGCTCGTGGTCTCCCTTCAGCTAAACAGACGGCTGACCTGGTTATTCGGGAAAATTTTCGCTTGCATGGAGTGCCTGATGAAGTAGTTTCTGACAGGGGAGTGCTGTTGACGTCTTGTTTTTGGAAACATTTTTGTTCTAATCTAGGTATTAATGTAAATCTGTCGTCAGCTTTTCATCCGCAAAGTAATGGACAGACTGAGCGAACCAACCAGACTTTGGAGCAATATTTGCGGTGCTATATTAGTTACCTGCAGGATGACTGGCTGGATTTTCTACCCACGGCGGAGTTTGCCTATAACAATGCCCAACACTGCTCCACTTCTTTGAGCCCATTTTTTGCCAACTATGGTTACCATCTGACCTTTCTAGTCAGTCTCCCAATTACTACTTCCATTCCTGCTGTCACTGACCGGCTAACCGCCTTACGTGATTCCCAAGCACTGTTGAAAGAGACTCTTTTGGAGGCTCAGGAATGTTACAAAAGAGCTGCTGATAGGCATAGAAAGGAGGCCCCAGTCTATCGCGTTGGTGACAAGGTGTGGCTGTCAACAAAGAATCTTAAGCTTCGGATTCCTTCTCATAAATTGGGTCAAAGGTTCATGGGACCTTTTGAGATCATTGTTCAGATCAATGCTGTCACCTTCCGTTTGCAACTCCCGAATTTCATGAAAATACATCCAGTGTTTCACGTTGCACTGCTTAAACCTGTTCATGAAAATACTTTCCCTGGCCGAGCCCTGCCTGCCCCACCTCCAGTCTTCGTGGATGGTGAGGATGAGTACGAAGTGGACAAAATTCTTGACTCCCGGATCTTCCGTAACAAACTTCAGTATCTGGTTCGCTGGAAAGGCTATGGTGAGGAGGAGAGTTTGTGGGAACCAGTGGACAATATTCACGCTCCTGATCTACTTCGTTTTTTTCATGTGCAGTACCCTGCTAAACCATGTAATAGGGCATCCAGAGGCTGCACCTATAGAGGCGGGGGTAATGTGAGGAATTGACTCTGCTGGGTTTTGAACCCTGGTCCCCAGGCTGCTATACCTCTTCCCTACCACTGCGCCAGCCTGCCTTTTGTGAATTTCATTGAGACCTTATAAGCTTGACTCTGCTAGCAATTTTATCAGTACCTAAGTCTCTTCAGCTGTGTCCGGTCAGGTGTCTGGTCCTTGGCCTATATAAGGCACTTCCTTGCCAGAATATTGTTGGTGATCCCTTCAATAAAAGCTTGTTCCTGTTTAACCTACAAGTTGCTGAACCGGATTATTGCTGACCTTGGCTACTGGTCTCCACAACTTTGTGATTCCTATATCATTACACCCGCCTCCTCTCACTCCCGTGTCTCTCCTACCCTCCTCTCACTCCCCTGTGTCTTTCCCCCCTCATCTGTGTTTCTCCCCCCTCCCCTGTGTGTCTACCCCCCTCCTCTCCCACTCCTGTGTATCTCCTCCTCACCTGTGTCTCTTCCCCCTTCCTTTCCCTGCCCTGTGTCTCTCCCCCCCTCCTCTGTGTCTTCCCTCTCCTTCCCTGTGTGTCTCCCCTCCTCCTCCTCCTCTCTCTCTCCGGCACGCAATGTGCCTGCGCAGGCCTGTTGCGCAAAGCGCATGCGTGGCCTGTTGCACAATGCGCAAGCGTGGTTTGTTGCTCAATGCGCGGCTTACACCGCTCTATGCGCATGCGCACCCAATTTGCGGCAATCGTAGTTGTCAAACAGCGATTTGTCACAAGCGTGACGATGAATCACAGTTTGACAACTATTATATGTGATCTATCTGTCTGTCTCTCTGTCTATCTATCTATCTAGGACCTAGTCTGTTTCACAAGCACATCAGGAGTCCCAATGTTGAAGTGCTGTCCCACTCCTCTCTCTGTGCACTTAAGGTCGATTACTGCAGTTACCTTTTCAACAATGATATAGAAGCAGACTATTATTATCACACTATTATGGGGTCCCTGCACTAATATAAGAGGGGTACATGCTATTAGGTCTCTCCACAGATATAAGGGAGTTCACACTACTAGGGGGTGCCTGCACTAATATATGTGGGGTACATGATATTAGGTATGTTCACAGATATCAGAGGTTCACACTATTAGGGGGTCCCAGCGTCATCATAAGGAGGATATGCTGACATAAGGGGTGTGGGGTGGGGATGGAGATACACACTGTATAAGGGAACCCTCCACAATAGGGGATATACAATGTATTTGGGGTCAAACATTCTCATTGGAGACGGATGTGCCTGGCGTGGTATCATTAGTTGATTAGCATTGCTAACCAATGATAGTGATATTGAAATCACAATGTATACTTATTGCACTTTTTATTTTCACACACATGCTATTTGCAGATATATACAGGAAGTTGTAAATTCTTGGAGCTTTCCTGTTTTATGCTACCACACGTACACGTGCATCTGTTATGTGCACTGCGCTGCTCCGATGAAGCTGTTTAGGGGTTTACAGGGTTATGGTTAGGATCGGGAAGGGGTGTAGGGGGTTAGAGACTTAGGGTTAGGGGTTAGATTTAGGGTTAGGCCTAGCTAAATCGAATACAACAATGCACTCCCTTCCCCTCCAGGTCCCCCATTCGGATCTCCAACCCCATTTGTAAAACACTCTTTCTGCTTCTTTAACTTTGTTGATATATATGGTGGTAACTCTAGTAATCCACCTTAAGAGAACATGAACTGTGACAGGAATGTGGGAGGGGTATACAGCATTGACCGACTTGGTGTATGTAACAGACTCACTCACTCCATCCCCAGGTCCTAGAGATAATCCTTCCTACCACAATATATAAATATATACACTAAATGTGTACACATAAACTCCCTCCCTCCAAGTAATGTAACACGTGTATCCCTTTGGATCCCCAGGTTTGTGCAGCCCCACACAGCTGTCTCACACAGTGACTGAGGGCTGCAATCACACAACAAACGGTCCTGGCCAATAAAATAATTGCACAAGCGGTGACATAACTTGTTGTTCGGCGGATCAATACAGTAATAAAAAAAAACAGTCCTATCCTTGATAGACAGCTCTATATACATAGCGTCACCACGGAAACAAGATTACTTTAGAGACCCGCCCCTACTGTGCCGAGTGGCTCCTGCTTGTGCTGCTGAGAATTCTGGGACCTGAAGTTTAGTGTAGGGACTTCCGGTTCTTTCTTCGCGCTTGCGGCCTAGAGCGGATTCGGGTGTGTGTGCGAGCTTTGAGCAGGTAAATAAAGCGAGTAATGTTCCAATTACTGAGCAGGGTTAATACAGGAGGTTATTTGTGTCTGTGACTGGGATAAAGGCAGGAACAGATACCGGGATAAAATGATATTATAATATATATACCGGGAGTGGGCCTATCTAACTGTATCTATCTATACATCTATATATGGATCAATGTGTACATCAGTGTATTTATCGCATGAGGAGGGCGAGCTCAGTGTGTCTGGGTACACAGTAGAGCTGCGTGTGTAAAAACCCTAACATATGAAAACAGATCATACAAACCAAGTATTATTTAGTGTCAGAGGATGACATGTCCAAATACAGTATCTCCCCAGTGATGTGGGTGTGTTTTATTATCTATATTATCACACCAGCTCTCACCTTGTGTATTTGTTCAGGATTTTTCTCTCTATAAATATTATTTTCCTTACATCAGTCAGTATATAATGTAGTGATAAAAATGCAGAAATTGATATATATATATATATATATAATCACCATTTTTCCACTCAAAAACTCTATCAACATTACCAGAGCATAGGGTATTAATGTCCGCCCTATGTGTTTAATATATATATATAAGTAATTACATTACACTTTAAGCAGAACATGTCCTAAGTTACATTTATGTGAGACCTAGAGGGGATATCTTCTCACTTGGTGCCCGGAGACAGAGATCGGCCATTTATTACGTGTCTACTATTTGTGTCTCTGACTCATTAGAGTCCTGGGGTCTGGTCATGTAACAAATCCCATTGTGTGACCGTCTCATGTTTATTTGTACAGACAATAAATACATGTAACAAATCCCAGCGTGTGACTGTCATGTTTATTTGTACAGACAATAAATACATGTAACAAATCCCAGCGTGTGACCGTCTCATGTTTATTTGTACAGACAATAAATACATGTAACAAATCCCAGTTTGTGACCGTCTCATGTTTATTTATACAGACCATAAAGACATGTAACAAATCCCAGCGTGTGACCGTCTCATGTTTATTTGTACGCATAACAAATCCCAGTGTGTGACCGTCTCATGTTTATTTATACAGACCATAAAGACATGTAATAAATCCCAGCTTGTGACCGTCTCATGTTTATTTGTACAGACCATAAAGACATGTAACAAATCCCGGCGTGTGACCGTCTTGTGTTTATTTGTACAGACCATAAAGACGTGTAACAAATCCCAGCGTGCGAACGTCTCATGTTTATTTGTACAGAAAGTGACAAAGTGACACCATCAGTTATCTCAGAGTCTGATCAAGAAGAAGATATAAATATGAGGAGTCCCCGGGAGATTAAAGAGGAGGAAATTCCTGTAAATATCAGTGATGGTGAGTGATACATTATTTATACTGGACTGTGATATATATTATATGTGTAACACAAATAATTAGTGGTAGCCATAAGGGACGCATCATATTTGGTCACATGAAAACTTGAACAGATTAAAAAAATGGAAGGTGCTGTTATTTAGTTTAAAATTAAGCATACAAAATGCTTTCTCTAAAGTACCTAATAAGACTGAAAACTCACAAACTATTAGTCTAGAGGTTATGGGGGAGGTTTAGAAAGGTGAGGTACAATGTATTGAGACAATGTATTGTGCATAGTTAGGCTTTAGGTGGTATGCTTCTTTAAACAGATTACATTTCAGTGAGGTTTTGAAGGATTTAGGGGAGGAAGATAGTCTAGTGGAGTGAGGCAAGGAGTTCCAAAGAATTGGGGCAGCACGAGCAAAGACCTGAAGGTGGGAATGAGAGGAAGAAAGAAGAATATCATTAACAGAGTGAAGATGGCGGTTGGGAGAGTATTTAGAGACAAGAGCAGATATAAAACAACGTGCATTGTTGTTGAGTGCTTTATACATTAGGGTCAATAGTTTACATTTTATTCTGGAGGCTATGTATTAGAATCCTAGTTGTGTCTTGTGAGAGAAAAGGACGTATTATGGATATTTTTTTTTTTTACTTTAGATGTTTTTTCCTACTTGATACAATAAGATTTCTCTAAAATTATTTGTTTTCCTGTCTTTCACACCTACTAATGTTGTTATTGTGCTATATACTGCTCAATCAAGTGAAGATTTTACTAACCTACAGTGGTCCTATGGCTATGTTTTAATATTTGTCATCTGAATGGATATAATTACATTTGAATGTCTATTTACATCCTGTAGGATCTACTTCTTTTGGTGGAAGACTTCTTTTACATAGTTTTACAACGTAATTGGATGCCAGTAGCTTTTAAAAAAAATATTGGTAGTTATTAGTACCAGACAAAAGTTTTAGAAAAATCATGTCGGTTTGCTCACCAATGGGATCCTAACCAATGGGATCCTAGGATGATATCACAGACCAAATTTAGAAAATACTGCCTCAAGAGATAATTATCTTAATGCAAGAAACATTATTTATTACCAATCTCTAAATCTGGTTGTGTAAATATGTAATGGGGGTACTAGATAGACCATGTTATTTTCATTGTGTAGGATAAAACTCTACAATTAATTCTCTATTGGGCAAACAGGACCCACTGATTACAATCTGCATATTGTGACAGTTAAAGAGGCGGAAGCGGAAGACGGTGATATTCATCATATTGTAATTCATTCCAATCCATGTAAAGGTGAGTGACAGTATTTATATACTAGGGTAGGACTGGCAAGATTAGGAGTCATTTAATACCAACCACCAAAAAGTCTTGCATAAATGTATTTAGTATCCTAATCCTTCTTGATCTCTCTGTTGCCTTTGACATAGTTGATCACCCTCTTCTTATCCAAACTCTCCGTTCTCTTCGCATACGTGGCACTGCTCTGTCTTGGTTCACAACTTTAAAAAATCGAGTTTTTAGTGTCTCATTCTCTGGCACCTTTTCTTCACCTCGCCATCTTACTGTAGGCATACCCCAAGTTTCAGTCCTAGGCCTCTCCTTTTCTCCATATATACCTCTTCCTTTGGTGCCCTAATCAAATCTTTTTGGATTTCAGTATCATCTATATGCCTATGACTCTCAAATCTACATCTTGCCACCTGAACTATCTCCCTCTGCTAACTCAAGTTGCCAACTGCCTCTCTAGCATATCCTCCTGGATGTCTGCCCGTCATCTGAAACTTAATATGTCTAAGACGGAGCTTCTTATCTTTCCACCCTCTTCCTCAGTTTCCCTCCTCACATATATCTCACTGTCGACAACGCCATCATGACTCTGACCTCCCAGGCCCACTGTCTTGGAATTCTATGTTACCTAGCCCTCTCTTTCATTTCTCACATTCGCTCAATCACTAAATCTTGTCATTTTCACCTAAAAAAAAACCTTACACAAGACACAACTAAAATTCTAATTCACTCTCTTATCATATCTCACCTTGATTACTGCAACTCTATCCTTGCTGGCCTTCCCATTACCCGGCTGCCTCCACTCCAATCCATATTGAATGCATCTGACTCATATACCACAATAAACGCACAATGTCCGCAGCACCTCTCTGTCAGACACTCCTCTGGGTTCCCATAGCCTCTAGAATAAAATTAAAAATTATGACCCTAACCTATAAAGCCCTCCACAATATTGAACCCTGCTAAATCTCTGCCCTGGTCTCAAAATACATCCCCAACTGCCCTTTTCACTCTGCTAGTGACTTTCTTCTTTTCTCCTCTCTTATCACCTCCTCTCACTCCCACCTTCAGGACTTCTCTCGTGCTGACCCTATTATTTGGAACTCTTTGCCTCGCTCCACTAGACTATCTTCCTTACTCAAATCTTTCAAAACCTCATTGAAAAATGCGTCTGGTCAAAGAAGCCTATCATCTTTAGTCTCTGAATGCACAATGCATCGATCACTCTCCTGCACCTCACCCATACCCTTAAGTATGTAAGTTTGCAATCTTGTTAGGTGCTTTAGGGAAAACACTGTGTGTTTGATTAAAAGCTCAATAACCGGACCCTCTTTTCCTTTGCATTGTGTTCAATTTGTGTTTGACTTGTATTAAACCCCTGTATAGCGCAACGGAATATGTTGGTGCGTTACAAATAAAGGATAATAATAATAACAGGCTGCACAAACAATTGCACCAATGAAACTTATATTCAAGATTGTTGTTTTACTTAGTAATCTGTATTACTGCCAGTCCCTGGACTATCGTTAATAATTATTGCGAATTGCTCCCAAATAATTTTTAATAGTAAAACATTTTCTGTGATGACAACGAGCTGATAAATAGTCGAATGGGACCATTTTGTCTACATTTGCTCAAATGTTAATAAATCTAGTTGCTTTGTCTTATTGCCCAACTGTCTTTGAATAGATTTAAACATGTCTTTAGGCAGTATTTATAATTTTATTGAAATTATATTCTGTGTTTGTCCACCTATAAACACTCACAGCCTACTCTGCAGTGTCTTACTATTGTACAACTGCAGGTGTATTTTGTAACTGACTTCCCTTTTTCTCAGGCCGTAAAAATATGTCTCCATTATGTACTAGAACCAGAAACTATCTGTGAATTCTATTGAATTGTTTCTGTAAAAGCCATTATTTTATAATGTTATGACCTCAAGCTCCAGATGATCACAATGGCCAATCTAGTTACAAACAGAAGTGTTTGTACCGTTTAATAGTAATCGACCCAAACCTGAGAATTATATACAGGTACTTTCACCCAAAAAGAATAAAAAATATATGTTAAGACACAAACACTAGCTTGACATTGAAGCACCCACCTAGTGACAAAAAGCAGTGTAAATGTAGTAGATGTAGTTTTTTTAAGAACGCTAAGGAAAGAAAGACATTTTAAAATGATTATGCTCTTTAACAGTAATAAATCAGGCCTTAATATAGACGTGGAATTTTTATCTACAAAAGTTCTTGTAACCTCTAACATTCATGATTGTAGATATATATGCATGTATATACATGTATGTATGTATGTATATATATATATATATATATATATATATATATATATATATATATATATATATATATATATATGTGTGTGTGTATATATGTGTTCATTTATTTTTTGTTCTCTACCTTCTTCCTGAGTTTGGTTATAGCTCTATGGTTCCTAAGATGTGAAACTATTTACATCCCCAATTTACTCACTTTGGTAGGCACCCCCACAAACTTGCACAGCTGGCTGAACAGAAAATTATTTGTGAATCCTGGATTTTTTTGCTTTATTTGTGAATCTATATTTAGTATTGCCTCTGACTTGACAAAAAGAGGAACGCTCTTGAAAGCTTGTCATGAAACCTATGTTTGTCCAATAAAAAAGGTATATATATTTCTTACCCCAATCATCTAATAAATATTAAGATCAATCTGTTGATCCCAGTCCTCCATATGGACTAATGCCTTTTTTTTTTATTACATGCTCAGTGACGTCTTTGATAGGTGATGTAAAAAAATATTTTGACATAGATTTTCTAAATAATTAAAATAATATTTTTTTTTTGTTTAGCATCAATTTATAGACAAATATTCCTTTTTATAAAATAAAGTTTAATGATTATAACAAAAACAAAATTAATAATAATAATAAATTCATAAAAATTATCAGTATAATTCAAAGATAGAAAAAAGCAAGATAGAAAAAAAAATAGTAACACAGATCTTGCACAGCATAACAAAATATATATTTGGTAACATATAAACTTCCAGAATCAATTAATCTAATAGAATATTAATAATAGTACCATCACCCTTAATTAAATTGCATATTGAAAATTAAATAACCAATGTATTCTGATGAAATGACCACTAATTACATATACAGTAAAAACCATATAGCAACCAGAGAAATAAAATAAACCAATTATAAATAAATCAATATCAAAATATTGATGTTACAGTGGACTCTCGGTTAACCAGAAAGAGAAATGAAAACTGTACTTTAAATAAAAGTAAACATTTACAGTAGCCAGGTTGTCATGCCACAAACTGCTTAGAAGCACCTAGATTTCATCCACTGTATGTCTCTGCAAGTCAATGGTACATGGAAGTTGACAGGCATGAGTGACTAAATCAGTGAAAAGTGTTGTGGTTACATTACCCAGGTTCAGCACCGCATCCACCAGCCGAACGTATCTGTGTGAGGAGTGAAAACTGCTGCTGCTAGAATATCCCTCACTGACAAATATACCTAGCAGAACATCCTATGTGCAGCTAATCTAAGCCTATTTTATATGTAATTCTCAAGCAACCAGAAACTACATTTATCTGGCATATACCAATCCCCATGGGTGCTAGTTAACAGCGAGTCTACTGTATAGTGCTAAAAGTGTCTACTGTATATATTTTATTATGACATTTTTTTAAATGTATCTGTGAACATTATACAATTATTGTAATGTATTATATGATATTATTGATAAGTTAACTAAATAATATTAATATACCTGTTGTAGTCAAGAATCTAAAAAGATATTCGATTTTGTATTAAAATTCATATCGGTATTATGAATTTCGATGCAAAATGAAACCTTAATGATAAAAAATAAATAAACAGATGAATTATATCATAAAAATAAAATAAATACATTTATACATCACCAATTGGATTAGCTTCAATTTTCTGGAGTTATTTTCCCTCTGAATTCTCTTACAAATGTCCAGAGCTTCTAACAATATTATTATGATTATTATTATTATTATTGTTTATTTGTAATGCGCCACCATATTCTGTAGCGCTATACATAAGTCAAATTCAAGATTAACACATTGAGAAGAATGGAGGGCCCTGTCTTTGGGCTTGGAATCCGGTGTCATAGCGCTTTCCCTAAAGCACCTTTCAGGATTGAAACTCGCAAACTTACAATCTAAAGGTATATGACTCTAAGCCCCCCTCCAATTCCTTTGTCTCTCTTAATTATAGTCCAGCTTTACTTTCTTATCAGGACTTTTTAGTCCACTTGCATGTGCCTAGTAACCAGTCAGAAACCATGATGATTTCAGAGCTGTCCAACCAATGAGAACAAATTACTTTTGTCCCATAGGCTTACATGGAACAAAACACAATATCAATTAATATCTTGTAACACTAGATCGCCTCCTTGTATCTTCACGTAACAATAATAACAAAATAATACCACCCATAACTTTTTGATCTTTAAGTCAAACTACAAACAAGACATGGTTAACATTTTAACGACAATGAGTGTCTGCTATATATACTAACACATAATTTATATCTTGGGAAATATCAAACTGGAGACATATTTTTATGGGAAAACCCACAATGTTTGGATCTTATAAATACATATTTGAAGGAGTACACAGTTTAAGAAATAGACCTCAAGTTAACATTTAGAAAAGACCTTAAGACCTTTAGAACAAAGAAGCCTTAAAACCTCTGCTCTTAATGAAAGAAAAACTAACATTCCTCTTATGTACTTAGATACAAATCTATGTGGTTATATAAAATATACAATATTATATAATATATATAAAAAAAATGTTAGAAATATCACGACCGTGATGTACCGAATGTAAAGGCTCTGCTTGAGATTAAGTCTTTGATACTAAAAACAAAGCAAATATCCATCCCAGCAATTTATTTAAAATACTATTGCTCTGAATACAATGTGACAACATGGAGGTGAGGGGCAACGGGGCATCCCAAGATTCTCCCTCTAGGTTGTGCATTTTGTGTTCAATCTCACAACTTTTCGCAAACACCTCTCAGGGGAACTCGGCCCTAAGATTACTGACTTATTAAACATAATAAACTCTTTCATTAGGATGAAATCATATAAGAAATAACTACAGACATCCTGTTGCTTAGATTGCCAAAGTCAGACTGCCGTTCATTCTCTCTTGCATAGTTATCACAAACACAAAAAGACTTTCCCCACATGCCTGCCTCATCAGTTCCCCCCTTAGTGGCACCTCCTTACCCCATTACCAGGGTTACCAACCCGCTACTAGTTTACAGATCTGATTTTACAGAGGGCAATAAACTAACTTCAAACATTATGACTATCTTTGATCACACAGGAGATACTAGGATGTAACCTAACATCTGGGGCCATATACACATTGAAATTCTTGTAGAGTACACTCCGTGCACAACATTAATTGTTGTGGCCCACACTTCACAGGTTATTACGGTCATAACAAAAAAATCCATGATAGAACAACATAGTTCTTGAGTTCAGGGGGTGACAGTTTGATCTTGGGCCGTACATGCCCTTCTTGGTGGAGTTCAGGGGGTCTCCCGTCCTAGCCCCCATAGATCAGTTATGACATACACTTCTCAACATGTTTGCATAAAATAAATGTATATATAAAATGGAAATTATTTTTGATAAATTTGTAGATGAATCCAAACCAAGGACATACAGCCAATTGTATTAAAACAATAAGAAAAATAGATAAATTGTGAAAATTACTTTGTTGTTGCTTAATAATTCAGTTGTGCCCAACCCTATACACACCAGGCATGCTGTCATACACTGTCTGCTCCCAGAAGTTCATGTTCATTGCTTCAGTGACCTTATCTATCCATCTCCACCTTTTCTGTCCCCTTACTTGTGTGCCTTCAGTTGTATCCAGCATCAGAGTTTTCTCTAGGGGATCCTGTCTTCTGATATATGGCCACAATATTTGAGCTTCTGCCTTCCAGTGACCGGTCACTTTGGCTTAATTTCATGACTGATTGTTTGCATCTTCTTATAGTTCAAGGGACTCAAGCTTACAGTGCCATATTGTTATGTCTCTGGGCGTGTTTTTCAATAAAGTTAACTTGGCAAAGATACTGGGTGAGTGGGTTGCCAGTTCCTTCTCCAGTGTTTTGCTTGACTTCGCTGCTATGATCTTTGGTCACCCTACATAGTATAGCTCACAGCTTCATTGAAGTGCAGAAGCCCCCACTATAGTGTAGCGATCCAGATGGGGAAACTCATCCTGCACTCTTCTATATCTTCAGGTGTATTTATCACTTGGGACCTTTCATTACAATATCTCTTTAGAAAAGTAAAAACAAACACATCAATATGAATATGTATTACAAAGAGATCATAACCTAATGAGATTATAAATATGAACCACTAATAATTTCTGTGTGGAGTGGCTTACATACAGAGATAAAAACGGAGGGGGGCGCAGATATGTATAAATAAAAAAACACATCATAATGGAGCATTATTATTATTAAGTCCTGTGGGATTGATTATATAGGTCTTAGAATATATATTAGGACATCATGAAAATCTCAAAAATTTGCTATGTTAGATTAGATTAGCTAGAAATAATTTGGAGAACCTTGAGGGTAAGGAACAAAATAAACTATATAGTATCTTGCCTCTCAATAGCACATTTAGCACATTTATAAATATGTTTCCCAGCAAGTAGGAAGAGGAGACCCCACTGCCAGCTTTACACGATCGGTTTTCCATTCTTTGCGAGTCAGATAGAGAAAAATCAGACCCTGAGGAACATCTGACCACAGTAAAGAGTGAGATTAATGTCAATGGAAAGTATGTTTTAAACCTTTGTTATAAATATTGTGATCACGTATATACTGAGAGTAGCTGGATAGAAATTCTAGAACCCAAACATTATTTTAGGAATCCTCAGGACCACAAAGTTCATACCTTTTAATTGTCTCACCCACAAGAGCCTGAAGTCCTGCACTAAAGATACCTTTTTATTTTAGTGACTGGTCAACTTCCTGTGGTCATTTTCACTAAACATCTAAATACTTCTTTAAGAGTTTAGAAGTGACTAAATATTTATCTATGTACTTCCCAGAAGTTGGACCTGAAAGTTTGTATAAAGAAGAGCCAGGCTCTCAAGATCATCTGACCACCATTAAGAGCGAGACCGATCCTTGTTCTATAGATGGTAAGTACTTTACATTTTTGTTAATCTGATTTTCAATATTAGGGACATTGTTATTAATATTATAAATGCTTCACATCCCAGTCTTTACCAGATGTTCATTCTGGAATTATCAATAAACATATATAAAAGGTATTAAATGTACATGGAACTCATCAAAATGGCTTTGCGCGATCAGATAGATGGGTCACATCAATAAGATGTTTGTGGCCAGTCAAACACGTGTCAGCCCCGAGGAGAGATGAGCAGTTGCAAAGCCCAGCAATCTGTGCTCACCACATTTCTACTTTCTCCACTTGTAGCTGATGGGAGCAAGACATCTCCCATCAACATAACCATTCATAGACATCAAAAGAGTTTAATGAAAAATCTTTAACAACATAAAGCCTGATTTCTGTGCTACGCTGGATGTGATCACTTATATGACCGTTCTTTTGTTTATCCACAGAAACAATACAATGGTCCCAACAGTTTCTACCAGTTTGACAAAATCTTGTACGCCCCCATTCTCCAAAAACATAACATAATTAATTGGTAAAATACAGCAAAGTCCTGGGAAACACAAAGCCAATGGGGGTCGTAGTTGCTCAAAGACAAATAAAATTCAGCCCCAGGTTCCAAAAACCAGCAATGTGTTATGAAGACAAGGCTAGCATAGTACAACAAGACTATATATGGGGTTAATGGTACCTGATATCTCAGTCTATCCTTATTACCATACAGACTTTGTACCACAACCCTGGACCATTTCTCCAGTCTCTGCCAGGCTCTGGTTCCTGGGTGTCTGTGAGTTGACTCAAGTCTTGATGGGGGGAAAAAAGGACAGTTCATGGACAAAAGCCCAGATTGAGGCATCTAGGACAATGGATCCCAGAGAGCAGCTTCCTGCAGATGACAGGCTGGGCATACTGTAACACATTCTTTTTCTTTAACATTATTTTCAACAAATTAGTTTGAAATGTACTATTCAAGCCTGCTGTTTTATTTTTTATTTTTAAGGAGCCACTTGTCCCATATTTACACTATGTTCATTTAAAGAACTAGACTTTATAATGGGCGTAATATCTGGATTTTTAGTGTCAGCTCTTTCAATAGAACTAAATGGAAACATTATCTGCGTCTAAGGTTTTGTCCCAAGTGACAAGCTGTGTTAAAAAGCAAAGCATTGGGCACCCATTTATATCATAACTGCATATAATAGTTAATAAAATAAGGTTTGTATTTATTTTATTTTACTTTCTAAAAACGTTTTGCCCCTTATCAAGTCCTCAGTGGAGCTTACTGTAAATATGGGTCTTGAAGCCGTTTCCCGTGGATAACCTTGTCTGCCCAATTCTGCTCTCTGTTATTTTTGAACATTTTATCCCAGGTTGACGTCTATCGTCTCATAAACTAAACCTTAATTTACACACATAACTTAACGCTCTGGTCAGCTAACTTCTGAGGACCCGACATACAGTTGACTTGAACTGAGGCATGATGTGCCTATTTACCTGTATCTGTCACCCAATGAATATCTTATCCTTTCTCATGTACCCAACTGTATCTAGATTGTAAGTTCAATTATGCATTGAATTATAAGGTGGAAGATATCTAATAGTTTATATCTGAATACTGAACACAGCTAAACTCATCATACGCTCCTCTACATCTTGAAGAGGATTACTCACTGACTACATTTCATTACAATAACCCTTTAAGTGGCTACTTACATTTCATAAACCCACTAAAAATTATTTTATATGAAATAATTTGTGGCTGACATACAGAGATAAATAGGGCAACATATATATATATATATATATATATATATATATATATATATATATATATAAATAAATAAAAGCCACATAGTAATGGAACCCTGGGTAATTAATATTAATGAGTCTCATATGATTGATTGTGCAGATCTAGATTAGATATTATCAGCATAAACAAGTGATTTACATGGTGAATTTGCCATTCCAGGTTTTCCAGTTGTACCTGAGAGTCTAAAGGTGAAGTCAGAAAGAGAAGAACCGGACATAGAGGGTGATCTGACCACAATAAAGAGTGAGATTGTACCATCTAATGTTGGAGGTTAGTAACCTGCAACTCTCTTTGATACAAAAAAATATTGCCTGGGTGTCACTGATAACTAGTCCTGGGGTCATGAATGACATGTGAGTAAGTAGAGATGAATAGAAATGTGGTGGTCATCTTCATGAAGTAATTATTTTAGCTATTATTTTCTATTTACTTTCGTGGAGTCCTTGTAGAGTTAAGCACATTTGAAAATTGAATTGGAGAAGTCACATTTCAGTAAGAAGTCTGGGATAAACGGTAAAAAGCTTGAGAATCATGAATAACCGTTAACCTTCATCATATAAGGAGTCATGGGCCATACTGAGTGAATATGAAAGGTCATTTTAGATACATCTGACAGATTGTTAGGTGATTACTATGGTTTGTACAAATGAGACAATAATAATAGACTTAATTGTGGATATTCTACAGTTTTTTTTAAAATTGGATTTGACATTGGATTTGCACAGGAACTACCATAAAATTACTATATTATGGAGCATATTTACAGTGAAGTTTAGAAAAAATTTTCCTCTCCTGACCGGTTTCGAGTTCACTTGTAGATGAGAGGCTACAATAATATACAGGAAGGAAATATTCTGATGAACATTCAGAGCACATCACAGATATTCTGTGGACATTAACCAAAGAACTAGTACAGTTGTATACTCATGGGAGCATTTATCTGAAATTGTGTCCTGTTGTCTTACAGTATGTGACAGTATAATAAGTGACCAAGGGTATTAACAGAACAATGTACAGATGACAAAGGTAGTAATATTAGGATAGTAGGGAGCTATCTTACAAGTTTTTGTAATATTATTATTTATATAACTAATATATTCCCCATATCTGTACAATGAGGTACAATAAATACTTGAGTAACTTGGACTTATGGCCACATGTTTAAAAGGTCATTGTAGTGATCATACAATTGTTTATTCTTTAACTGATTAGCAATAAAATGACTATTTTAAGGAAAATAGTAAGTGTTGGGGAAATTTCCCTTCAAGGGGAGCCAAAACAGGAGGCAATAAAGTTTCTTTATTTTACAAGCTTGGAGGCCAAAAATGCAATCTTTCTGTATCACACACAAGAGAATGGTAAAATAGACTGAATTAAAATGAAAAAAACATTGAGTATATGGGCTTATATAAGGAATTAGAAACTTTAAAAATTGTCATTTCCTATTACAATTACCAAATATTATCATTCCATTCTTATCCGCGGTAATTTGGCAACAATCTGTGTGAGAAGTTAAAAAAAAAATAATTGCTAACTACTGATGTCAAAAGCTAATTGTAGGCAAAACAAACATATATTATTATTAAGTCTCCTTTGCATATGCCAAGGACTTATAGTTATTAATTTATAGTCATTCATTTAATTCAGTCTGATCTGCTTCTCTCCCATGGAGTGGGAGAACCTCTGCATTTTGCAAATATAGACACTAAAAGTGGTGCCAGAACTGCTTTTTTTGTGGTGGAAACTTCATAAGAGATACACTGGCCACTCTGTACAAGACGGTTACAGATTATATGATCACGTTCTAAAGCGGTTAACTCTTCATGAACCGAACATGCAACATACAGAATCTAACATCATATGTCAAACACACATAGAGAAGCAACATAACATACAGTAATTAACATACATAGGATAATCAACATAACACATAAACATATTAAATTGCTATAACAACCGCTGAGCCCAGTCCCTGTGCAGGTGGTTCAGATAGGTATAGTTTCACCATCCCACAACCCCAGGAGACAGTCCCAAGGGTGGTCAGGGGCATCATGACAGGCCCTAGGAAGCTTTGCTGATAACAAGGCTGCAGAAGTTGATGGAATACCAGCTGAAGTATTCAAAATCCCAGAAGATGATGCTGTGATAGTGTTGCTTGCCGTATGGCAACACATTTTAAAAACTCAATAATGGCCAGTAGACTGAAAAAGGTCAGTCTATATAGCAATTCCCAAAAAGGCAGTGCAAAAGAATTATCCAATTGCTGAACAATTGCACTAATTTCACACGCGAGCAAAGTAATTCTTAAGATCCTACAAGCTCGGCTCCAACAATATATGGACCAAGAACCATCAGATGTGCAAGCCAGGTTTCTCAGAGGTACAAAATATAAAATTGCAAATGTCTGCTGGATAATAGAGAAAGTATCAGAGTTCAAGAAAACATTTACCTCTGCTTCATAGACGTTTCTAAAGCCTTTTTTTGGATCAAACATTTTTCAAGTTTTTAAAGAGGTTGGGTATTAGATCATCTCATCCACCTTCTGAGGAATCTGTATTTGGACCAAGAAGTCAGAATTGAACATGGGACAATGGAATAGTTCAAGATTATTTTTATCATTATTGTTATTAACATTTATTTGTAACACCAACATATTCTGTAGCGCTATGCAGAGGATAAGAACAATAAAAAATACAATGGTAACAAACTGTAGACAGTGGAGGGTCCTGTTTTGAGTCTAGAATCTTTCCAAAGCTCCCTACAAGATCAGAAACTCGCTACTTATAATCTAAAAGACAATGAAAGGAAATTTTATGTGATGGATCAGAACATAATCGTCTCAGTTGGTGAAGTGAAATGAGAAAAATATATACATAAAACTATTTTTTAGAAATAGAAAACAGAAAATTGGCATGTGCGTATGTATTCACCCCCTTTGTTATGAAACCCATAAAAAGCTCTGGTGCAACCAATTACCTTCAGAAGTCACATAATTAGTGAAATGATGTCCACCTGTGTGCAATCTAAGTGTCACATGATCTGTCATTACATATTCACACCTTTTTTGAAAGGCCCCAGAGGCTGCAACACCTAAGCAAGAGACACCACTAACCAAGACTGCCATAAAGACCAAGGAACTCTCCAAACAAATAAGGGACAATGTTGTTGAGAGGAAAAAGTCAGGGTTAGGTTATAAAAAAATATCCAAATCTTTGATGATCCCCAGGAGCACCATCAAATTTATCTTAACCAAATGGAAAGAACGTGGCACAACAGCAAACCTGCCAAGAGACGGCCACCCACCAAAACTCACGGACCGGGCAAGGAGGGCATTAATTAGAGAGGCAGCACAGAGACCCAAGGTAACCCTGGAGGAGCTGCAGTGTTCCACAGCAGAGACTGGAGTATCTGTACATAGGACAACAATACGCTCTATAGAGTTGGGCTTTATGGCAGAGTGGCCAGAAGAAATCCATTACTTTCAGCAAAAAACAAAATGGCACGTTTTGAGTTTGCAAAAGGCATGTGGGAGAGTCCCAAAATGTATGGAGGAAGGTGCTCTGCTCTGATGAGACTAAAATTTAACTTTTCAGCCATCAAAGAAAATGCTATGTCTGGCGCAAACCCAACCCAACACATCACATCACCCAAAGAACACCATCCCCACAGTGAAACATGGTGGTGGCAGCGTCATGCTGTGGGGATATTTTTCAGCAGCCGGGACTGGGAAACTGGTCAGAGTTGAGGGAAAGATAAATGGTGCTAAATACAGGGATATTCTTGAGCAAAACCTGTACCACTCTGTGCGTGATTTGAGTCTAGGACCCCAAACACACTGCTAAAGCAACATTTGAGTGGTTTAAGGGGAAACATGTTAATGTGTTGGAATGGACTAATCAAAGCCCAGACCTCAATCCAATAGAAAATCTGTAGTCAGACTTAAAGATTGCTGTTCACAAGCACACACCATCCAACTTGGAGGAGCTGGAGCAGTTTTGCAAGGGGGAATGGGGAAAAATTCCAGTGGTAAGCTCGTAGAGACTTATCCAAACCAACTTGGAGCTGTGATTGCCGCAAAAGGTGGCACTACAAAGTATTGACTTTAGGAGGGTGGATAGTTAGGCATGTTCTGTAAATTTTAATTATGCAAATCCTCAAAGAATCCATGCTAATTCCAGGTTGTGAGACAACAAAACACGAAAAAAGGCCAAGGGGGTGAATACTTTTGCAAGGCACTGTAGAATATTGCATGTGGCCATTCTTATTAATTTTCAGATGTTTTGTATTTTTAGGTGTCAGTCAGTCTTTCTGATCCACCCATGACAAACGTATTCTTATTTCTTGTTGATTAAGGTCTTTAGAAATAATTGTTCTTCAGTCAAGTCATCTGCATAAAAATTGCACGCTCAGAGCCAGACATCAAATCTAACTTTCTATGTTTAGAAAGTGTAACAATCTACAACTTGAAATCATTAAGGTGACTTCATTTTTTTTTTTAAATGGTGCTCATTTTGGGTATATATAGTTGCTGTAGAAGACTATTGTGCCATATTAAAGTACCATTGTCGTTTGGAAAAAGTTTCACAAACATTTTTGAAGGATCTTCCTATCACTTGATTTGGCATTTTCCTGCTGTGACATACTCTATTTAGTTCTATTATCAAGTGACTATGTATAGGGATCTCATCAGAATCTAAAGTTCGGTAGTACGTAATCCCATTATGATTTTTTTTTTTACAAATAGGGATTTGTAAAGTGGAAGAATTATATTTGCTTCCCTTGCTTCTATACCCTTCTTAATACATGCTAATATTTTACTTGCATTTGCATTTGCAGCTGCTGCTTGGCATTGACCACCTGGGTGGTTGTCCACAAGTGCTCCCAAATCCCTTTAACGATCTGATACCCCTAGATTTGCTCCATTAAGTTTACAAATTGCATGACTATTTTTCCTTCCTAAATGTTAATTTTACATTTATTTGTATTAAATCTCATCTGCCATTTAGTTGCCCATTTTTCTAATTTATGCAAATCGATTTGGAGGAAAAGTACATCATTATCTGATTTAATTACCTTGCACAACTTTGTGTCATCAGCAAAAATAAAGATAATA
This sequence comes from Discoglossus pictus, assembly GCA_027410445.1. Taxonomy (NCBI): domain Eukaryota; kingdom Metazoa; phylum Chordata; class Amphibia; order Anura; family Alytidae; genus Discoglossus; species Discoglossus pictus. The sequence continues at coordinate 558,844,885 of CM050163.1, forward strand.
CTCTCCAGTTCTACTTCTAAGTCATTATAAATATGTTAAAAAGAGAGAACCTAATACTGAACCCTGAGGAATCCCACTTACCACATTAGTCCAATCTATGTTCCATTTACAACAACCTTTTGCTTCCTGTCTTTTAGCCAGCTCTCAATCCATGAGCAGATCTACACAATAGTCTTCCAAGTGGCACTGTATCAAAAGCCTTTGAAAAAAGCAACAAAAAGACTACATCCACTTAGTTGCCTTGATCCAAGTTCCTTCTAATCTCCTGATAGAATCTAGTTAGATTTGAGATGACCTATCCCTCATAAATCCATAGTGACTCTTACACATAATCCTGTTCAAATAGACATATTCTTGTATATTATTCTTTATTAAATCATCTAAAATCTTTCCCACTACAGATGTGAGGCTCACTGGTCTATAATTTCCTGGATTTGCTCTTGCTCCCTTCTTAAATATAGGTATAACATCTGCTTTTCGCCAGTCATCGGGTAGCGACCCTGTGTTGATTGAATCGTGAAAATTTGATATAATGGTTTGGCTATTATATAACCCAGTTCCCTCAGTACCCTTGGATGTATTTCATCAAGACCTGGGGCTTTATTAATGTTTATTGTACATATGACACTTCAGTGTTCCTTCAGTAAATGTCTTTATTTTCATTATATTTCCTTAAACAGATGGATCCACGAGACAGAATACATCTGTACAACATTGTAACACAGGGACTTATACAAAGAAATGTAGGACTAAAACCACCACAGAACTTCACCAAACCATTTCTGTTCAGTATAAGCGCAATGGACTAAAATCACCAAGACTCACTCAGCAGAAGCCTCAAAGAAGAAAGAAAGAATGTTCTGAATGTGGGAACTCTTTTGCTAGCAAGTCACATCTTCTCAGACATCAGACAGTTCATACAGGGGAGAAACCATTTGCATGTTCTGAATGTGAGAAAACATTTACTCACAAATCCAACCTTATTCGTCATAAGAATGTACATAGAGGGGAGAAACGATTTGCATGTTCTGAATGTGATAAAAGATTTAAGAGGAAAGCACACCTAATAAGTCATGTAAACATTCATACAGGAGAGAATCCATATATATGTACTGAGTGTGATAAATGTTTTAGCCAACAGTGTAACCTCATTCAGCATCAGAGAATTCATACAGGAGTGAGACCATTTGTGTGTTTGGAATGTGGGAAAGGTTTTAATAACAACTCAAATCTAGTGCAACATCAACGCATTCACACAGGGGAGAAAAAATTTACATGTTCTGAGTGTGGGAAAAGTTTTAGACTGAAATCAAGTCTTGATTCTCATCAGAGAATTCATACAGGGGAGAAGCCATATATGTGTTGTGAGTGTGGGAAATGTTTTAATGTAAGGTCAAACCTTATACAACATCAAAGAACTCATACAAGATAGAAATTATTTTAGAATTTTAGGGTGGTGAGGCTCCGTGAGAAGTTATTTTATATGACAGTAAAGGTTAATGAAGGAGGTGTTTTATGAATTATTTGTAGTTATTGGTTTATGGTATCTTGTCAGCACAAAATTGTTTCCTCATCTTGACCAGATGCTGTGTGTCAAGTTATCATTGGTTTCCAGTTACTGTTGTGTTTATGATGCATCTTTTTGTATTAGCAAAAACAAAGTCAGAAGCATCATTCTGAGAATGAACATTGCCTAAAAAGGTTTGTTCTATAGGCCTGGTTACCTACTCAGAAAGCAGCTGCTTTTAGCTCACTTGTATAGCTTATAATTTAGTATATCAGTCTGGTCTCACAGAAAAAGAGTGATCCAGTCCGGAAATACCAGAACAGTCTACCCTAAACAGAAGAAATAGCAGACCCTGTGAGTGACACAAGTGAGATAAAACAGGCTGCTCTCTGAGGTCTACTTAAGTGTTGTCTTAAGTGTTGTTGTCATTCTCAGATTGAGCATTTCTTACTTTGTTATGGGAAGAGGGGTAATAAAATATTACAGGTCGTGACCATTTAAGGAGGTGTTTTATAGTTGAAATAATTTTATTTTTTAGAGATGTTAATATTTACCTGTGGCCAAGAAAAAAGTCTTACTATGTTCACCTATAATAGTATATATATATAAAATCTAATGCTGTTTATCTCTCACAATTCATATGTATATATTTCAGTGATGTAAAATACATGAAATCTAGAATGCAGAAGATTAGACAAAATAACAAAGCCTCATTTTATCTATAGAAGAAGTTATTTAATCTTATCAACACACCAAAAATGTGTTTAATAAAAATGTCTATTTATTCTAAGAGAAATAACTTATTTTTCCGACCTGAATGTAGCCAAGAAGCCCAGTCAGCTCATTAACAGTGAGGTTTGTGATCTATGAGTCCCAATGAGAGCAGCCACTACACTTTTCCTTGTACAGATATAGAGCCTCTTTCAATTCAGGGCCAGTAACTCGATTGCAAACAGGAAAATGGCTTCGATCGAGTTACTTGCTCCAGTAGCTCTACTTCTACTATACTATTCAAATGGCCGCGTTGCAAGTTAGTCGCCGATCGCGAGAATCGGAAACCATGCTTCCGAAAGTAGCATTTGTGGCCTCGAACATGAAGGCCGTAACTCCCACGATCGAAACAGCCAATGGAAACAGACATCGTCATCATGACATCAATGGATCCAATCCCTGAGCCAGTAGGACTTTAAAGCTCTGAGGACTTGAAAAAATTGAGGTAGCAGCTCTGCTGAACAGTCCGCACATGACCTTATGATGCAGGGGTCATGATGAAGGGTCCACACATCAACCCCTTGCAATTGGGACCCCTGCAGAATTTAAAAATTTCCCGCCTCGGGTCCTTAAAGGGCCTGCGGCACACAAATGTGCAGTCCTGGTACTTACAATTCTAATGCAGCAACTAATATTATCCCCCACATGCTGCGGGTTCCCCATCGGGACACCCAGATGGTCCCCACATTAACCCTTGCTGCGGGACTCTCGATTGTGACCGCCACAGCATTTAAAATTTAAAATATCCTGCTGTGGGTCCTCAAAGAAACTTAAAGGTATTTAAAGGACCTGCACTATATTTTAAAATTAACCCTATCACTCATGGGGCTCTATACAGAGCCCCTAACTAACCCCATTACTCATGGGGCTGTATACTTAGACCCTAATTAACACCATCAGTCCCATAAGGATCTATATAGACCCTTATTGGACAATAATTGACCCTCGCATTAACACTAAAAATGCCATGAGGGTCCTCCAGGACCCTCATGATACTAAGTCTATGCATTACCATACAAATGAACCTCCCTCTAACTAATTACCCCCTCTATTCTATTAACCCTACACAATGTATCTAACCTCCTATAAAACACCACACTAATTACATAAAAATTAAAAACTACATTATAATAATTCCTGCATTATGGAAAGTAAAAAACCTACATTACAGAAAATAAAAAACTTACAACCTGGAATAAAAGGGTTAATTAGACCACTGACCTTGCCAAAATGCCCCTCCAGCGATTCCCTGGTCTTCAGTTTCTCGTCCCAGACAGGACCCTCCAAAAATGTCCACAGGTCTGGTCACACAAAAAAAAACATTACAGTCAAAACACAAATACATACAACATGTAATATAATAAGGCATACTAGTCAACTTACCTGTCCAAAATGCCCCTCCAGTGATGCCCCAGCCCTCATTTTTGTCCCAGACAGGGCCCCTCAGAAAAAAATCCTGATGCTCTAAAACAATTAAAAAACTAAGAGCTCATCCCTTGAGAAGCTCCCCGCCGCAAATGAAGGTTCCTGCGCATGCTCCGCTCAAATAATAGAAATGGTGCTTTCTGATTGTCTGAAATCGCTGTCAATCATATTTCAGCCAATCAGAATGGTATACACCCCCACATGTGTGTATCTCATTTTGATTCCCTGAAAGCAATAGTGACTTCTAATTGGATTAAGTATGATTGACAGGTACATCAGCGAATGAGAATGGGATATAGGGGTGTATAAAGACAGTTCATATATATATGTATATGGAAGCCATGTTTGAAATGGTTTATGGATTGAAGAGCCAGGCGTTTGTGGGCACATTTGCATGTCCCTGCTCGGCTTCCCAGAATGCAGTGTAATAACAGTTTTTCTCAGAATTCTGAGCTGGAAGCAGGTTTTTAACTTGCTTTAGACATTTAAATGTGAACAGAGATGTACTATTTATTAATTTTATATATATATACAGTGGATATCAAAAGTCTACACACCCCTGTTAAAATGTCAGGTTTCTGTGCTGTCAAAAAATGAGACCAAGATAAATTGGTAGTTTTAGATTTCAGAACTTTTTCCACCTTTAATGTCACCTATAAACTGTAAAACTCAATTGAAAAACAAACTGAAATCTTTTAGGTGGAGGAAAAAAAAAAAAAAGATAAATAATGTGGTTGCATAAGTATGCACACCCTTAAACTAATACTTTGTTGAAGCACCTTTTGATTTTATTACATGGCACATTTTGACTTGCCCACTCTTCTTTGCAAAAACACTCCAAATCTGTCAGAATGCGAGGGCATCTCCTGTGCACAGCCCTCTTCAGATCACCCCACAGATTTCGGATTCAGGTTTGGGCTCTGGCTGGGCCATTCCAAAACTCTATCTTAACTAAGGCCCCAGTTCCAGCTGAAGAAAAACAGCCCCAAAGCATGATGCTGCCACCACCATGCTTCACTGTGGGTATGGTGTTCTTTTGGTGATGTGCAGTGTTGTTTTTGCGCCAAACATATCTTTTGGAATTATGGCCAAAAAGTTCAACCTTGGTTTCATCAGACCATAACACCTTTTCCCCACATGCTTTTAGGAGACTTCAGATGTGTTTTTGCAAAATGTAGCCTGGCTTGGATGTTTTTCTTTGTAAGAAAAGGCTTTCGTCTTGCCACTCTACCCCATAGCCCAGACATATGAAGAATACGGGAGATTGTTGTCACATGTACCACACAGCCAGTACTTACCAGATATTCCTGCAGCTCCTTTTAATGTTGTTGTAGGCTTCTTGGTAGCCTCCCAGACCAGTTTTCTTCTCGTCTTTTCATCAATTTTGGAGGGAGCTCCAGTTCTTGGTAATGTCACTGTTGTGCCATATTTTTTCCACTTACTTGCTCTCTTACTTTCATGCGATGACCTCCTCCTGCTGCTTCTCTCCCCAGCAGCGCTGCTTGTGGTTGTGTCCCCAACGGCATATGCTAATAACGGGACGCATGTGATGTCACGTCATTACCATATGCCAGTTTGGACACAGCCAGGAGCCGCGCTGCAGAGGATAGAAGCAGCAGGAGGAGGTCATTGCATGAAAGTAAGAGAGGGGAAGGAGGGAGGAAGAGGCAGGAGACACGGTGGGCCTCGCGATGAGAACTTATGGTGCTCATTGCATGCCAGGTACTGGGGGTGTTGCGAGCCTTGGGGGCCCTCAGCGCTCATTGCAGCCCCCATCTGTGACGTTTTGTGAGGCGAGCAGTTGCGTCCCTCGCTATGTGAACACTAAAAACTATATATGTGATGCTGGTTTCTCACTTAACTCTGCCCAATGAACTTTGTTTTTCTTGTTTTTCCATTTTTTTCTCTCTATTTACTGTTTTTTAGTTCATATCTGTATCAGTATTGCTTTTTGACTTCATAAAGAAAGGCATTAGCTCTCGAAAGCTCGTAGCTATATTATGAATCTAGAGAGAGAGAGAGAGAGAGAGAGAGATATACTGTGCCTTGCAAAAGTATTCACCCCCTTGACTTTTTACCTATTTTGTTACATTACAGCCTTAAGTTCAATGTTTTGTTAATCTGAATTGTATGTGATGGATCAGAACACAATATTCTAAGTTGGTGAAGTGAAATGATAAAAATATATACATAAAACTATTTTTTAGAAATAGAAAACAGAAAATTGGCATGTGCGTATGTATTCACCCCCTTTGTTATGAAACCCATAAAAAGCTCTGGTGCAACCAATTACCTTCAGAAGTCACATAATTAGTGAAATGATGTCCACCTGTGTGCAATCTAAGTGTCACATGATCTGTCATTACATATACACACTTTTTTTTTTTAAAGACCCTAGAGGCTGCAACATCTAAGCAAGAGGCACCACTAACCAAACACTGCCATGAATACCAAGGAACTCCTCCAAACAAGTAAGGGACAATGTTGTTGAGAAGTACAAGTCAGGGATAGGTTATAAAAAAAATATCCAAATCTTTGATGATCCCCAGGAGCACCATCAAATCTATCATAACCAAATGGAAACAACATGGCACAACAGCAAACCTGCCAAGAGACAGTCACCCTCCAAAACTCACGGACCGGGGAAGGAGGGCATTAATCAGAGAGGCAGCACAGAAACCTAAGGTGACCCTGGAGGAGCTGCAGAGTTCCACAGCAGAGACTTGAGTATCTGTACATAGGACGACAATAAGCCGTATGCTCTATAGAGCTGGGGCTTTATGGCAGAGTGGCCAGAAGAAAGCCATTACTTTCAGCAAAAAACAAAATGGCACGTTTTGAGTTTCGGAAAAGGCATGTGGCAGACTCTCAAGATGTATGGAGGAAGGTGCTCTGGTCTGATGAGACTAAAATGTAACTTTTTGGCCATCAATGCAAACGCAATGTCTGGCGCAAACCCATCACATCACCCAAAGAACACCATCCCCACATTATGGAAGCATAATGCTGTGGGAATTTTTTTCAGAAGCTGGGACTGGGAAACTGGTCAGAGTTGAGGGAAAGATGAATGGTGCTAAATACAGGGATATTCTTGAGCAAAACCTGTACCACTCCGTGCGTGATTTGAGGCTAGGATGGAGGTTCAACTTCCAGCAGGACAATGACACCAAACACACTGCTAAAGCAACACTTGAGTGGTTTAAGGGGAAACATGTAAATGTGTTGAAATTGCCTAGTCAAAGCCCAGACCTCAATCCAATAGGAAATCTGTGGTCATACTTAGATTGCTGTTCACAAGCACAAACCATCCAACTTGAAGGAGCTGGAGCAGTTTTGCAAGGAGGAATGGGCAAAATCCCAGTGGTAAGATGTGGCAAGCTCATAGAGACTCATCCATAGTGACTTGGAGCTGTGATTGACGCTCTACATTGGTGGCTCTACAAAGTATTGACTTTAGGGGGGTGAATAGTTATGCACATTTACTTTTTCTGTTATTTTGTCCTATTTGTTTGCTTCACAATAAATAAAAAAAAATACATCTTTAAAGTTGTGGGCATGTTCTGTAAATTAAATGATGCAAATCCTCAAACAATCCATGTTAATTCCAGGTTGTGAGGAAACACCAAAAATGCCAAAGGGGTGAATACTTTTACAAGGCACTATATATGTATATGTGTGTGAAAAAAAAAAAAATATATATATATATATATATAGTGACAGATTCACTGTCACTCTCAGGATCCGTGCCCTAATATCCAGGACACGGAGAAAGCAGGAGCCCTTTAAATGTTTAGCAGATTTGTGCTGTTTATTTGTCCGCATACAACAGAAAATAAACCAAACATAAAATAAGTCTTAGCTTCTCCTTGAAGCCATGCATAACTAAACTGTAGTTCCCTTGCTATCTTACATAGAAGTGCAAACATACAGTCCAAACATAGGTAGCAGAGGTGTTTTTCCCTCTCACCTGTCTCTTAGGCTCTGTATCTCCGGCCTCTCTTTCCAAAGCAGATCCCTCCCTCGGTCATCACCTTCAGGGACTTTCTGTTCCTCTTTTCTGCATGCTCGCGCTTCAAAGCTTCTGGCTTTGGTCCATTCGTTTTCAGTGTGTCCTCTGACGTCGGCCCTTCACACTTCCCCAACAATCCAGCTCTGTCAAACAGCTCTCCACCTGGAGACAGCAGCTGCTCTTGATTGTAGCCACAGCCAAGCTTTTTAAGGATCTTCTTAACCATCTCACTCCTGGGGAGAAGTCTTGAAGGGCTCTCTACTGCCCTCTGGTGACACACCATCACAACATATATATATATATATATATATATACATATATATACATATATATATATATATATATATAATTACACTGAGCTTCCGCTCCTCATACAAGAAATATATATATATATATATATATATATATATATATATATATATATATATATATATATATATATATATATATGTACATCAGTAGGGCTCGCTATGTGTAAACCCCAATGCATTTAAACTGATCATAGAAACCAAGTATTATTTAGTGTCAGAGGATGAGATGTCCTAATACAGTATCTCCCCACTAATGCTAGTGTGTCTTATTATCTATATTATCACACCAGCTCTCACCTTGTGTATTTGTTCAGGATCTTTCACTCTATAAATATGAATTTCCTTACATCAGTCAGTATATAATGTAGTGATATAAATACAGAAACGGATATATATAATATATATATATATATATATATATATATATATATATATCACCATTTTTCCACTCAAACTTTATCCACACTTTCCAAGCCCTTAGTCAGAACATACAGGAAATAAGACATATTACACACTCTTCTCCAGGGAGATTCTTAAGAGAAAATCACTGTATAAGTTTATTGTGATCCATTGTTATAGAAAAGCTGAGAGTAAAATGTAGTAGCCAGCCATACAAATGTCTGAGCCCAACACAAACAGGAGTGGGAATTAGTACGCCTGGCTCCTACATATCTTTCCCAAACTATACTCATCTCTGCAAGGTATTAATGTTCTCCCTATGTATATATATATCAAGTCATTACATGACACTATTTGTACAAACCATTAAGACGTGTAACAAATCAAAGCGTGTCACTGTCTCATGTATATTTGAACAAACCATAAAGAAGTGTAACAAATCCCATTGTGTGACCGTCTCATGTTTATTTGTACAGACCATAAAGACGGTAACAAATACCAGCGTGTGATCGTCTCATGTTTTTTTGTACAGACAGTTACAAAGTGACACCATCAGTTCTCTCAAAGTCTGACCAAGAAGAGACAAATATGAGGTGTCCCCGGGAGATTAAAGAGGAGGAAAGTCCTGTAAATATTAGTGAAGGTGAGTAATATCCTATGGACAATTAACACTTAATTCAGTCCTTATTGAGGTGTATTTATCCTTCATCTCTCACCCATGAAGTTTTGATAGTAAATAATTACAATAGTGAAGTCTATAATCTGTTTATCTCTATCTGTAGGTCATTTAGATGTGAAGCCTCCAGTTGTCTCCAAGGTTGAACAAGAAGAGCTGAACATAAGAGATCAGCAGCAGGTGAAGGAGGAGGAGAGTCCTGGGAATATCAAGGATGGTGAGGAATTAATACAAAATTAGAACATTAATAATAAATTATGTAACATCACACTTTCACCCTACAACAGGCTGTCGTGGGTTTTGGCAATTAATATGTTGATATTAGTAATATCAATAACCTTTATTAACATTAATTAAAAATGTACATATTTCACATATTTGCCAATTTCAACTAATTCCAAATTCTTACTACACAATATATTAAGAGCATTGGCCTCATGAAATAAACAGAACTGTATTATGTGAGAATATATTTATTATAAATCAATAAAAATAATAAATCAGTATATTTCCATATAACAAGTTGGTATAAACAATTATAACAATTATAACAGATATTTATCAAGGTACATCAATTATAAAGTGTTATTATCACAATATCTACATAATCATAAAAAAGACATGTACAATATGCTTACTATAATAATTAGTATGGTAATTTATGACATTGGAGATAGTTTTGTTTATTTTGGTATGTTTACAAATATCTGTTTATTAAGATATCATACCATTTTAATATTATATGATTTTATAGTATCATCTCTAATTGAAAAGAGAAAATGTTTTTCATTACAATTAATTATCGGATATATTCGATTGATTTAAAAAGCTGATATTTATGATTTATAAAATGAATTTGCAAATTATATTTTGTATTATAGTTCACAAATTATAGTGGTATACTTTATATATCAGATAAATATTGATTTAGCAATCTATTTTAAAAATAAATTAACAAAATATTTCTATGATTGTAATGAAAAAGAAATAACATTTAAATAAATATCATACATGGTTTTTGTACTTGACTTCATCATATGACTTAACCCAATGGAGGTCTGGATCATTTTAGAAGTTCTTGGTATGTAAGTGTGTAAATTCTTTTGTCGGTGAGGGGTGAAGGTTTCTTGGTAGAATGCATGTTTGAGTTGTCTATGTGTTTTGGGAAAATCCCAATAGTATATGTTAGAATGTTCTTAATAATTTACCAAAGTTTCCCCCTGGGGAGTGTCTGTCCATGAGTTTGTGTTTGTTGAGAGGTATGTGGGTGTCTGTATGTATCTCCATCTCTGGATATTGGTTCTCTCCCCTCACTCTCTTTTGTCCTCCCTGGATTCTCCTTTTTTCCCTCAATTATACCGCCAACTTAATTTGCTTATCAGAAATTTAAATCAGGCTATTCATTTGGCAACCACTCAGAAATCCCAATGTCACAAAATATTTAACTCCTTAATAGGATAATATTTTTTTAGAGATTATTAATTGTTTTTAGAACACCAGAGGGGTGCTCTTGAACCTTCAAATTACAACTAAATTATAATTAAATGTGTTCAATAAACTTCTACCTTAACGGTCATAAATAAAACAATAAACAAGACATTGTTAGCAGGTTAGTGATAAGGAGTGTCAGTTATGTATATGAAGAAACACATTTATGTTCTGGGAAAAAGACATGATGTATACTAAAAGATGGAAACTAGAAAAAGTATCATATTTTTAAGAAGCATATGAACTTTATCTCTCCAATTATTTGAAGAATTTCTTAGGTAATGTTGGTTACAGAACAAAGAAGCATTTCAGTGAGAAGTGTCTCTGCCTTGGTGTAAGCATTACTGCCTTGGTGTAAGTGTTCGCAAGGGCCGCAAGTGCGTTACCAACATCGCAAACGTTCCGAGCAGTCCCGCAGATCCACAACTATATATGTGATGTCAGATAGTAGTGTAAATCTGTACAAATCGAGGGGCTTCTCTCTCTTGTTACTAACAGGACCCCAAGATGGAAATCTATATCCTGACTTATATAATAAGGATGGAGAAAATGAGAGAGATGAGAAGTCTATTCACCCGATGGAAATCCATTCAGATCCCTGTACAGGTGAGTGATACTAAATAATAATGTATTTGTTTTCATGCTCTGAATTAGAGATACAGGAATATTAGTAGTATGTAATAAAAATCTGTATAAACATCACAATAAGCCCCAAATGTAAGGAATTATTTATTATTCTTTGCTATTACACTGTAAGCTCAGGACAAATTGGGCACAGATGCACTCTATGTTAGACGCTACACGTACATTAATCCCAATTACCTCATTCCCTATGGTCTCTACACATACATTCACCCACTTACCTCACTCTATAGGGACTCTATACGTACATTCACCTACTTACATCAATCCCTATGGACCCTACACGTACATTCACCTACGTACCTCAATCCCTATGGACTCTACATGTACAGTGCTTTGAAAAAGTTTCCACCACTCTTGACTTTTTACCTATTCTGTTACATTACAGCCTTAAGTTCAATGTTTGTTTGTTAATCTGAATTCTATGTGATGGATCAGAACACAATAGTCTAAGTTGGTGAAGTGAAATGAGAAAAATATATACATAAAACAATTTTTTCGAAATAGAAAACCGAAAATTGGCATGTGCGTATGTATTCACCCCGTTTGTTATGAAGCCCATAAAAAGCTCTGGTGCAACCAATTTCCTTCAGAAGTCACATAATTAGTGAAATGATGTCCACCTGTGTGCAATCTAAGTGTCACATGATCTGTTATTATATATACACACACCTTTTTTTAAAGGCCCCAGAGGCTGAAACACCTAAGCAAGAGGCACCACTAACAAAACACTGCCATGAAGAACAAGGAACTCTCCAAACAAGTAAGGGACAATGTTGTTGTGAAGTACAAGACAGGGTTAGGTTATAAAAAATATCCAAATATTTGATGATCCCCAGGAGCACCATCAAATCTATCATAACCAAATGGAAACAACATGGCACAACAGCAAACCAGCCAAGAGCCGGCCGTCCACCAAAACTCTTGGACCGGGCAAGGAGGGCATTAATCAGAGAGGCAGCACAGAGACCTAAGGTAACCTGCAGAGTTCCACAGCAGAGACTGGAGTATCTGTACATAGGACGACAATAAGCTGTACGCTCCCTAGAGTTGGCTTAATGGCAGAGTGGCCAGAAGAAAGCCATTACTTTCAGCAAAAAACAAAATGGCATTTTGAGTTTGCGAAAAGGCATGTGGGAGATTCTCAAAATGTATGGAGGAAGGTGCTCTGGTCTGATAAGACTAAAGTTTAACTTCTCGGCCATCAAAAAAAACGCTATGTCTGGCGCAAACCCATCACATCACCTAAAGAACACCATCCCCACAGTGAAACATGGTGGCAGCATAATGCTGTGGGGATGTTTTTCAGCAGCCGGGACTGCGAAACTGGTAGGAGTTGAGGAAAAGACGGATGGTGCTAAATACCTTGATATTCTTGAGCAAAACTTGTACAACTCGATGCCTGATTTGAGGCTAGGACGGAGGTTCACCTTCCGGCAGGACAATGACCCCAAACGCACTGCTAAAGCAACACTTGCGTGTTTTAATGGGAAACATGTAAATGTGTTGGAATGGCCTAGTCACAGCCCAGACCGCAATCCAATAGAAAATCTGTGGTCAGACTTAAAGATTACTGTTCACAGGCTCAAACCATCCAACTTGAAGGAGCTGGAGCAGTTTTGCAAGGACGAATAGGCAAAAGATGTGGCAAGCTCATAGAGACTTATCCAAAGCAACTTGGAGCTGTGATTGCCGCAAAAGGTGGCTCTACAAAGTATTGACGTTAGGGGGGTGAATAGTTATGCACATTGACTTTTTTCCGTTATTTTGTCCTATTTGTTGTTTGCTTCACAATAGAAAAAAAAGAAAAACATCTTCAAAGTTGTGGGCATGTTCTGTACATTAAATTACGCAAATCCTCAAACAATCCATGCTAATTCCAGGTTGTGGGGTAACAAAACATGAAAAATTCCAAGGAAGTGAATACTTTTGCAAGGCACTGTACATTCACCAACTTACCCCACTCCATGGCAATAACATTATGTCACACACCTACCTGTGTATCAACGGCTGGAAGTGATTTATTTTATTTTTTTAAATCCCGCTTTCAAAACGACCCTCAGAGAGATACTCCGTAATCTCAAGAATTGTTTTTTTCACAGTCTGACAATAAACAACATGGAGATCATGTGTCTTGCTGAAATAAAGCAACCTATTTGTGTCAGGGATTTGCCCATTTGTGTCAGGGATTTGCCTATCAGTTGCAGGATAAGACATGTGCCTAAAGTCTGGCACTCAGTTTAATCTTCCTAGGACTGCACCTAGACAAACAAGAGTTCATTCTATGAAATCCAGAGTAGCTGTAGGCTGTTTGTACCAGAAGCATGACTATGGAATTAGTCCTACATACTAATTTCAATGTAATGTTTTTATTTTAAATAGTATTTTTTAATTTTAATTTGTTTTAATTTGACTGTAATTTTTTATTTTTAGTAAATTAGTTTTTAATATTTGCATTAATGTTTAGGTAGACATGAAAGTTTCACAGTTTTTTACAGGTACCCCCATGGTAGAGTATTAGGGTACTATGGTAGTCCATAAGGACCCCTGTGGTAAAGGGCTAATTTTAGATACCATGGGGATCCCTATTAGGGTTGGTGGGTGGGGCATTCCAAGTACCCTCTGAACACTTAGTTCAATTTCTTTACTACTATAACCGCTCAGAAAACTTAGTGCCCATTTTATTAACAGCACATACTATTTTATTCCTATTACTATTTAATCTCCATACTCACTATCTGGGTATTGTTGTCTTTTTATTTCAAAGATAATTGATGAAAAATTAAGCATATTAAAGAGCATTTGTATTATCATGCTTAATACTCTACTGTGATGTCATTATTCAAGTTTATGTAGATAGTGATATCACCTAATTAATTCAAAATACCTGTCATGTAATCTCCATAACTCATAAGCACAAGGGAACCTTTCCTTTTTGCTGGTGTAATGACCCCAATCTGCCATTTTATTTTCAGTAGCACAAACTTGCCTGTCATACGAGTAGAAGAAACTGAATTTGTCTGTCAGATATGAACTAAAATGCACACATGCCTATTCTATCTACTTCAAAGCTTGACTTAATTAGGACACAGAATGTCCTTCTGTTTATTTCAGACATGCTTAAATTCCTTAAGGTAGCACTCCTTTTGAAAAGCCGATGTGATACCTACATTGGCGAGCAAGAGCAAATCTGGGGAATTATAGACCAGTGAGCCACACATGTGTAGTTGTGAAGCTTTTAAAAGGGTTAATATACAAGAATATGGCTACAATTTTGGGCACCACGTTATGAAAAGGACATTTTAGAGCTGGACAAAGATCAGAGAAGGGCAACAAAGGTAATAAGGGGAATGGATGGACTAAGTAATGAAGACAGACTAACCAAATTATACTTATCTCTAGAAAAAAGGCATCTAAGAGGGGATCTGATTACCTTATATACAGTAAATGCATCCAGGGTCAGTGTAGGGATTTGTCAAGTGTACTTTTTGTGCCAAGATGTTTTCAACTGACAAGGGTTGGATATATTTTTAAATAAAAAAGGCATTTGGCATAGTTATCATGGATAGAGAAGGAGTATTGATCCAGGGAGGAGTCTGATTACTAGTATCTGGTTTCAGGAAGGAATTTATTTTTCCCTATGAGACTTTTGGCAAATGTTTCAATGTTTGCCTTCCTCAGGATCAATTAATAATTAGCAATTAAGAATTTATTACCAGGTTATAAATAATTCACATATTATAATACACAAAAGAGATCTAAAAAGGTTGAAGTTGATGGACTGAACATATTTATTCAACCTTAATTACCATGCAACTATGTAACTTCCTAATAGAAGACTTTGCATACGCAGGAAGTTTGTATCTGCACAGTGGTAAAGTGTCAGTATCTACAGCCAGTGCTCTTAGCAGCACTAATGGGGAGATTATTAGTTTACAGAAACATCCACCTTGGGAAGTAACAGGCAGCAGCAGGCAAAAACTGGAGTTGTAATATGAAAAGTTTGTGTTTATACAGTATTTGTTTTTTCTTTTGAATAACATTTTGCAGACCATCATATTTATCAATTATGGCCTTTTGTTTAACTAATCATTGGTATGCACTGGATCACACTGCACTCTATAGACGTTCAGGCATCTTTTGCCTCAATTTCATATGATTAGAAAACAATGTTCTATGTTCATAAGGAGTTACATAACTTCCACTAAATTAATAGACTAAACTAAATCATTTTCAACCAAACTGATGTTTTATTAATTGAAAATTGGTCTCAGTGCGCTATAAATAATTATAGTAACTATAATAGGTATATACTAACTAATCATTTCCATTTAGAAGTATGTTAAAGCTGTCAGAATTTACTCCTGGTGCTTTTTGTTTCCAACAGATGGAGCCGAGATTTTGAATACCCTTGGAGAACACAACAATTGTCGCACAGTAGAAAAATCATTTGCATGTTCTGAATGTGGGAAATGTTTCAATTCTATCTCGGCTCTTAATAGCCATAAGATGACTCACACAGGAGAAAAACCTTTTCCATGTTCTGAATGTGGTAAATGTTTCAGGCGGGCCTCACATGTTAATAGTCATAAGATGACTCATACAGGAGAAAAACCTTTTCAATGTTCTGAATGTAGGAAATGTTTCAGTCAACGCTCAGATCTTACTAGACATAAGATGACTCATACAGGAGAAAAACCTTTTCCATGTTCTGAATGTGGGAAATGTTTCAGTCATCTCTCAGATCTTAATAAACATAAGATGACTCATACAGGAGAAAAACCTTTTCCATGTTCTGAATGTGGAAAATGTTTCAGTCTGCTCTCATCTCTTAATAACCATAAGATGACTCATACAGGGGAAAAACCTTTCCCATGTTCTGAATGTGGGAAATGTTTCAGTCAACTCTCAGATCTTAATAAACATAAGATGACTCATACAGGAGAAAAACCTTTTCCATGCTCTGAATGTGAAAAATGTTTCAGTCTGCTCTCATCTCTTAATAGCCATAAGATGACTCATACAGGAGAAAAACCTTTTCCGTGTTCTGAATGTGGGAGATGTTTCAGTCATCGCTCATATCTTAATAGACATAAGATGACTCATACAGGAGAAAAACCTTTTTTATGTACTGATTGTGGGAAATGTTTTAGTCAGGCCTCACATCTTAATAGCCATAAGATTACTCATACAGGAGAAAAACCTTTTCCATGTTCTGAATGTGGGAAATGTTTCAGTCATCTCCCATATCTTAATACACATAAGAGAACTCACACAGGAGAGAAACCTTTTGCATGTTCTGATTGTGGGAAATGTTTCAGTCTCGCCTCTAATCTCAAACGACATATGACAACTCACACAGGATAAACACCATTGCATGTTCTGAAATGTACACAAGAGAAAACATATGTTTCAGTCAGATTTGAAATGACACAAAAAAACTCACACAGGATGAAGACCAGTTGTATGTATGAAACGTGGGGAATGTTTCAACATGACACATCTAGCAATACTACTAACATATAAATGTGATTAATCAAAAAACATTTAGCTAGCTCATAAAAATCTGTGGATATCTGAATTTGAATGCACATTAATAGAACTTTCCAGTAGTGCTACTCTTTTAGTAAGTTCTATTAGTGTATCAGCTTGTATTATTACATTACCTACTATGAGGCTGCACTGGTTCTGTGCATTGCTGCCATATGCTTGGTTACCAATAACCTTTTGATTTAAATGCATATGTAAGTTTCCTTGGTTATTTCTTTTCTGCATGCTGTTAACAAAAATCAGCCTATATATGTATGCAGCATATCTAAAGAAACATTTTATTTTTATTAATTTCTAAAAAAAATTCTAATGATTATGTTAACACCCCCAGGGGTGTCTACATAGGCCGCTGATCCCCCACCCCAATCACCATGCAGCATTAGGGGATTAATTGAATCCATTATTCAACTGCTGTTTCTTCCTCAGCCAATCTCCTTGCAGCTTTATGTCTGCTGTGTGCTATGTGCTGCTGCTGACATAGTGCCTCACTACATATCCCAGGCGTCATTGTAGCACAAACAGGAATCCCAGAGTTTGTTCAAATGTTTCAGCTAACCTGATTGGTCAAAATAAATTATTTTACATTTTATGGTAATTTAGCTTTGGTTTGAAGGGTGTTAACCCTAATTTGCTACTGTCAGAAATTACAAGACAGTTTGCTAACTTCAATGTGTTTAAATGTTTATTTTGGGATTTGTTCATGCAAAAAATTTTTTCATACACTGTTAATTCTCTATCCTGTATTCTAATACAATAAACTTACATATCCCTTAAAGGGACACTGAACTTATGGACTTTGCTCTACACCATCATGCTGAGCACTCATAGTCGATTGTGGACCTGTAAACAAAGTTATATATATATTTTATTTAATCATTATATTTTTTTCAGCCTTAATAGCCTCTCCTATTAATTTTCTTGTTTTCTATGTGCGTTTCTTGCATCAAACAAAGCATTGAGCCTAGACAGCTGTAAAATAAAAACACTATGTTCTTAGGTCCTGAAAGTCTCATAAATGTCAAGCTGTCTACAAATGTATTCTCTGTTTTGTATCTGCTTGTCGTATGATTTTACCTCTTTTTCTTCAATCTAACTCTGTACTTAACAATAAAAAGTTCATGATCTGATCCACATTCAGCTCTAGGTCTTGTTTTTGCTGACTATATCGAGCTCCTCAACCTTTGGTTGAAAAGTATATAATCAGTCATAAATAGTATTTTACTGAATCCAAGATCAGATGGTAACTGCAGCCATGAAATGAAAAGATGTTTGCTGCTGGAGATGACCGCTACTGTGTAGGCCTAACATGAATATGTTGCACCCTGTTCTATATTTATAGGGAAAATACAATAATAACTAAACACATTAACACACATAAATTAAACAGTGGTGCTATTTAGCACAATTACTTGGTAACACAATCAAGATCACTAGATCGTAAGGCCAAGTAGACCTAATTACTCAGAGCTATTGCATTATATGGACTGGTTAGTAAGCCGGTCAGTTACATCTCTCCACAACAGGCCTTCAATGATAAACCATTTAAATCATTGTGTCAGATCCACAAAATACTTTTTAGATCTGCCTTTGCAAGGCATGTTTAACATGATATAATCACTGTTACCACAAATGTAATGCACCTAGTATTACAATATAGTAAACCACACACCTCTATAGTACAGTGACTATACCCATAGCTGAAAATGGTGCAACCATTACAGTCAATTCCCTTAGCCTAGAGGCCCAGAGCAAAGAGAATACTTTATACAACCATGACAGGCACGTGTGGGTTGTTGACTTTGCTCCGTGAGCACCAACTCCCTTCCCAGTGGAATAATATCACTAAGTCCTGCAATTCTCCTATCCAGTTCTCCAATTTGAGCTTCAAGATAGACAACATAGTCACACCTGACACACAGGTATGGACCCTGGATCAGTTGCTCCAGCAGTTCATACATATGCAAAAAAAAAACACTCACAGAGACACACATAGAGAGAGAGATCGGCCTCCAACTGCTGAGATTCAATTAAAATCTTAATGGTTAAGTCGGTAGGTTTCCTAGCTCATGCATAAACCATCTTTTGCCGTGCTTTAAAGATGTGTAATACAGTGAGAATATATCTGAAAGGAGCCATGTATAAAGTGGAATTTTGAATTAAAGAGAAAATGAATTGTGAACTAATTTGCACGTCTCTACCCAGATTCCCAGAATGCAGTGCAATATATGTATTAACTTGAATTCTGAGCAGAAAATAAGCTTTTTAACTTGGGTTGATACCTTTGCACCTGTCCCTGAGACGGTATAAATCAAGAGCTTATTTTATATTTTTTAATCTCTTTGTATTTAATTTGTATTTGCTCAATTTTAGTGATAACTAATACAAGTTATTTATTTTTTATCCTGCCTTGTTAAAATTTCATTAATTGTATTATGGTATGGAGAACACCAATTGCTATGTATGGTGTGAGTTGCTGGTTTAATCTGTGAGCTTTTCCTATTTTCTATATTTAATCATTGAAATATTTTTAACTATGGCATGTTGTCTTTATAATAAACCAATTAGGAAATCTATATATAACAAAGTGTGAAAAAATAAGTTATCACAATGTCTAAGCCTTTACTAGGTTGAGAAGTGTAAGGTGCTTTTCTTTGCCACCACACTTCAATTGTGTCCATATGGTTTTCTTGGCAAAATTACTGTAGTTGGTTGCCAGTTCCTTCTCCAGTGAACCACGATTTGTCTTACCTTTCTGCTATGACCTACCCATCTTCAGTGACCCTATATGGTTTATCTGACAGCCTCATTGAAGTACGCAAGGCCCTTCACCACAACAAGGTAGCAATACAGAAGGGGATTAGAGCATTACACTTCATTATAAACCTGATGATTCCGGATCACTTTAGTGTCATATAAAGGTTCTCTAAAGAATAATTAGGTAGGACTTAAACAAAAAAAAAGAACTTTATTAAGTTTTTCTTGTGCATTTAAAAAGCAATTTACTTTATTATATCATACCCCAAGCTGTATAAGCTCCAGATATCTCCACCCTCTGAATGATGTATTGCCTCTGGCTTGGGAGCTGCCCAGGAGAAGTACTAAATTGTAAACCTTTTGACACCACTTAGCAAAAAAAAAAAACACATTATTGGCAGACAGTAGTGTAAAATGAGCTGCTAGCAATGTACAAATATATACTTTCCAGTCACCTTCCACTATCTTACTGCAAGTACTGCATGACTTATTAGAGAGCATACCCATCTAGGCAGCTCCCAATCCGGAGACAATATATCATGGAGGGGGTGGAGAGATGAGAAATTCAAACTGCCTGGGGACATGATAAAAATGGCAATTCATTGTTTAAATACACAGTAAACGTTTAATAACATTTATTCTCATCAGGTCCCGCCTAACTATATTTTAGAGAACGCTAAAGTGGCCCTTTAAGTTACAAAACAATGTATTAAAATAGTGCCAAGTGGGAGTAGATTTGGTCAAACACATAAAAAAAACTCACTAAATTATAGTTTGTTGGGAAAGTCTATTAAAATTGTACACAACATTTATATTACTCTGACTATTTTGCGCAGATGGAATAGGGTTATTTGAGAGACTCACCTAGAGGGTGTGGCGTAGGAGGTGCATTTGACCACATGTGGTGGACGAGTGAGCCGGTGCAAAAGTAGTAATATGTGATACAATTACCCTGCAAGGTCATAGATAGAACCTTCAAATAGTGTTTACTGAACATAGGAAGGAAAAACATCATATAGTTAACTCAGATATAATAAAATCCAAACGGCTCACTAATGTGCCTGGCATACTATGGTATATAGGGTCTTGGAGAGTTAGATGCAGCTGAATGACTAAACAACAACAACAACAAAAGTACAATGCAAAGACCACCAACTCAATTACCTTGTGCAATTTAATCGAGGATTGAACTAAATTACCTTTCAATCTCAATCTGTAAGTCTCTCTCTGTCTCTATATTCCCATTTTTTAGTGATGACTAAGTGTAGTCTGGGGACCAAAGAAGTATTACAAGTATTTTTTTCTGTGTAGATAGAGCATTCTGTTTTCTATTATATTGTTCCCATGGATGAAGGAGATAAATCCAGGGGTCTAAGGGGGTTGCATTTATAGGCACGTAGCTAAGAGAGCATTTATTGACAATAAATAAGCTTGAAGCTTAGTTCATGTCCATCATATGTGTATATATGAGCTTTTTAGATGACAACCCCTTCCAGTAGAGGACATTGGGGATCTGGTCCATTTCATACAGTTAGAGGGTGTGAGATTTTTGTAGGATTACTCCTATAGTTAAGGCATATGGAAACTGAGTTAGTCATTTCCTTTAAGTTTTACTAGTCTTCTAGGTCAATTGTTTCACCCCAAGCCATGTTCCCATCAAGTGATATCTGGTAGGAGGTAGTCCCAGAAGACTGGACAAGTGTATACAGCTGGGAAATAGTCCCTTGTGAGTACTTAAAAGTCGGAACAATTATTTAAATGTGGTAAGTAAGGATAAGCCTACTTTCTTACTTGTGGTTGGAAAGCGAAGCTTCAGAGGTAAATGTAATGGAAGATTAAGCTATGAAGATAATCTGACCAAATAATACTTCTCTCAGTCCCACCCTTCTCTCTCTCCCCTTCTTACTCCAGTGATGGTTGGTGAAATTTTAAGCTAGTGGGGCGGGAAGACTTTAGTCTATTTCCTTCCAGACTCCACCCCTTGCAATGACACCATCTATGGCAAGCAGATGCTATCCCCTGTGATTTATTGCTATATACACCAATCTCACATAATCTGTATACAGACTTGCTCTAGCTTTATAAATGTCAAAGACTCATAGACATGCAAATACCACTAAACACAAAAGACAAATAAGCAAGTCAAGGAAAGAAATATAAACATTTTGTAATAGTGGACATATGTATGTAGACTACTATCTCACACTGCTAGGTATAAACAACAGGCTCACATCTTATTTAAGTTATCATGTTTTGAAAGACCTTATTTATATGTACGTATGTACGTATGTATGTATGTGTTAAGGGATTTATATGTTCATGTGTTTGTGTGTATATATATATATACAGTTGCAAGCAAAAGTATGTGAACCCTTTAGAATGATATGGATTTCTGCACAAATTGGTCATAAAATGTGATCTGATCTTCATCTAAGTCACAACAATAGACAATCACACTCTGCTTAAACAAATAACACACAAAGTATTAAATGTTGCCAAGCTTTTATTCAACACACCATGTAAACATTCACAGTGCAGGTGGAAAAAGTATGTGAACCCTTGGATTTAATAACTGGTTGAACCTCCTTTGGCAGCAATAACTACAACCAAACGTTTCCTGTAGTTGCAGATCAGATGTGCACAACGGTCAGGAGTAATTCTTGACCATTTCTCTTTACAGAACTGTTTCAGTTCAGCAATATTCTTGGGATGTCTGGTGTGAATCGCTTTCTTGAGGTCATGTCACAACATCTCAATCGGGTTGAGGTCAGGACTCTGACTGGGCCACTTCAGAAGGCGTATTTTCTTCTGTTTAACCCATTCTGTTGTTGATTTACTTCTATGCTTTGGGTCGTTGTCCTGTTGTAACACCCATCTTCTGTTGAGCTTCAGCTGGTGGACAGATGGCCTTAAGTTCTCCTGCAAAATGTCTTCATAAACTTGGGAATTCATTTTTCCTTCGATGAAAGCAATCCGTCCAGGCCCTGACGCAGCAAAGCAGCCCCAAACCATGATGCCCCCACCACCGTACTTCACAGTTGGGATGAGGTTTTGATGTTGGTGTGCTGTGCCTCTTTTTCTCCACACATAGTGTTGTGTGTTTCTTCCAAACAACTCAACTTTAGTTTCATCTGTCCACATAATATTTTGCCAGTACTGCTGTGGAACATCCAGGTGCTCTTGTGCAAACTGTAAACGTGCAGCAATGTTTTGCTTGGATAGCAGTGGCTTCCTCTGTGGTATCCTCCCATGAAATCCATTCTTGTTTAGTGTTTTACATATCGTAGATTCGCTAACAGGGATGTTAGCATATGCCAGAGACTTTTGCAAGTCTTTAGCTGACACTCTAGGAGTCTTCTTCACCTCATTGAGCAGTCTGCGCTGTGCTCTTGCAGTCATCTTTACAGGACGGCCACTCCTAGGGAGAGTAGCAGCAGTGCTGAACTTTCTCCATTTATAGACAATTTGTCTTACCGTGGACTGATGAACAGCAAGGCTTATGGAGATACTTTTATAACCCTTTCCAGCTTTATGCAAGTCAACAATTCTTAATCGTAGGTCTTCTGAGAGCTCTTTTGTGTGATTTTTTTTTTGTGCATCATTTACATCAGGCAATGCTTCTTGTGAAAAGCAAACCCAGAACTGGTGTGTGTTTTTTATAGGACAGGGCAGCTGTAACCAACACCTCCAATCTCATCTCATTGATTGGACTCCAGTTGGCTGACACCTCAATCCAATTAGCTTTTGGAGATGTCATTAGTCTAGGGGTTCACTTACTTTTTCCACCTGCACTGTGAATGTTTACATGGTGTGTTCAATAACAACATGGTACCATTTAATTCTTTGTGTGTTATTAGTTTAAGCAGAGTGTGATTGTCTATTGTTGTGACTTAGATGAAGATCAGATCACATTTTATGACCAATTTGTGCAGAAATCCATATCATCCCAAAGGGTTCACATACTTTTGCTTGCAACTGTATATATATATATACATACACTGTATGGGTGTGTCATTTTAGAACAAGGAGAAATATATGACTAACTAATTGAGCTACATCGAATGATTTCTTCACATGTTAGATCACATACCTAACAATAAATGATGGGCACTCACCAAAAGATGCCTGTTGACAAGCTCATGTGACAGTCACATGCAATGGCAGTACTAGCAGTAGGAATTTAGATGATCTGCAGCAGCTGGATGGTCTGGACTGCATGATGTCTTTACATAATGTGCGGGAGTCAGTGAAGACTAAATTCTCATGAGCGTGATGGGACCATAGAATAAAATAAAAATAAGAAGGTGAAAAATGGGCAATTAAATGGCAGGTGAGATTTAATACGAATACATGTATGGTTATGCATCTGGGAAGGAAAAATATCCATGCAATTTATAAACTTAATGAAGCAAATCTAGGGTTAGTAGATATTGAAATGGATTTGGGAGTGCTTGTGGACAACCACCTAGGTAACAGTGCTCAATGCAAAGCAGCAGCTGCAAAGGCAAGTAAAATATTAGCATGTATTAAGAAGGGTATAGAAGCCAAGGAAGCAAATATAATTCTTCCACTATACAAATACCTAGTACGCCCTCATTTTAGAACTGGAAAAAGTACAGAGAAGAGCAACAAAACTAATAAGGGAAATGGAAGGGCTAAGTTATGAAGAAAGACTAACCAAATTAAAAAAATTTTCAAGGGCCAGTATAAAGATTTGTCAAGTGAGCTTACAAGTAAAAAGATTTCACCTTAAAAAAAGAAAAGGGTTCTTCACAGTAAGGGTGGTTAATCTTTGGAATTCTCTACCAAAGTAAGTGGTGACAGTGGATTCAATAGTTAACTTTAAAAAGGGATTGGATATATCTTTAAATGAAAAGGGCATTCAGGATTATCCTGGTTAATTAGAGAGGGAGTATTGATCCAGGGAGGAATCCGGTCACCAGTATCAGAGGACAGGAAGTAATACATTTTTTGCCTTCCTCTGGATCAATTAACAATTAATCTGCATATTGCAGATCAGAGGAGATCTTAAAAGGTTGAACTTGATGGCCCAAAGGTTCCCTCAATTACTATGTAACTATGTAACTCCTGACCACCAACACACACTCCTGGCCTCCCTGTATACTCAAGCAGCATGTCATTAATTCTCCATTCATATGGAGAATCTAGGGAAGGGTTTTAATTCAGGATTAAAGACACTAAACTGTTATCTGACCAAGGACAAGGGATTATTTCCAAGCCCTTAGCCCTTTCTAATAAAGAGGCATCTATAATGATAGTGTCTATCCTTGAATAAGATTTAAGATTTATGAGAGTGTAACTCCCTCCAGGTATCAGCTAAGCCTAATTTATTCATAAGAACCTCTATTTGTTTAATCTTTCCTGGACAACGATTGGTAGATTGTCCTTTGGATCTGTCAAGATCTAGATTTAAAGCAAGATTAAATCTCCTCCTATGGACAATATGGGATAAAAAGCATGATTGACGGAGATCATTCTCTTTCTGGTTGTGTGAAATTATAGACAACTCTCCCCTCCCCAACCCTTTCTTCCCCACCGCTATCCGGTCCGGTAACACTGTGTGTGTTTTTTTTGTGTTTTTTTTTTTAAATTTTTCCTTTTTCTTTTTTTTTCTTTCTTTGGATTTTGCTTGATTATTACTTGTAGAGACTATTATCCTAGGTCCCAATCAATAACCCTAAGATCCGTTATATTTAAAACACAAGATGATAATTAAAAGGTCACAAAGGAGTTAAATATTCAAATGTAGTGCCCAAGTGGGTCTAAGGAATAATGTGGGTCACAAACTGACCTTTTGCATGGCTGAGAAAGAATGGGTCTATTATCGGCTATTAGAAGAGTTAACTAATGATAACTTTACTATCCTTGTTATAAATACATTTGTGGATAATCGATATTTAATATTTCTGGGAATTGTATTGTATAAATAAGTGAAACAGTAGAAGTATTATTGTATTTAAATGTTGCATTTTTTGTATTGTCTGAAAATGTTCAATAAAAATGTTTTTGTTTTTTAAATCTTCTCCTATGATTAGGGCAGTAGTTGAAGCATAAATGTATACTAAAGTTAGTTTTGTATTTAGGAGGGTTCCTGTTAGTATTTTATAATTTCCTTCTTTATCACTTTTATTATGGGTTACGATAAATGGGAAGTCTTTATGGATCAGGATTGTTGTTCCTGACTTCTTAGATTTTTGGGTTGTAGTGTGAAAGTTTGGGTAATCGTTATGCATAAAAGAAGGGGTTTTGTTAAGGGCAAAGTGAGTCTCCTAGAGAAAAAGTACAGACGATTTGTGTTTTTTTTATGAAATAAAGGATTTTTACCTTTTGAAAGGAGAGTTAAAGCCCTTGACATTATGGGGTATAAATGTGTAATTATTTTTAGCCATTAAAAATTAGGGGGAATGGTGTGTTTTGTAAATGTTTCCATACCTGTGTAGTAGATGGGACTGACTGAAGACTGGAACCTGACGTACCCTGGAGATGCCCCCTGGACGGCCGGAGAAGGATAATCATATAGCGAAATAATGCCTTTAGGGAAAGGAATTTGAAAAAAGGGGATTAACAAATTAATAATTATTAGAATTACAAATAAAACTTTGAAATTGTGTACATAAGTAAACATGACTTTGTTAAAGTAAAACTGTAAATAGCTACTAAAGGGCTCCTGCGAGCACTTAAACAGTAACAATAACACTACTAGTGAATTAACCATGTTATATTCAAATATTTAAAAGATCTTTGAGACTTCTAGCTTTCAGATTAATAGATATTTTCAGCAGTGTCTATCTAAGGTAACCACTCTTTTGTCATGAGAGGGGTAGTGTCTCATCAGCAGATAGTCCACACAGCTAATAAAACTGGATATTTTTCAACTGAAGGCTATGTGTGTTCCTGCCTATCACTCTCTCTCTCTCTCTTTCTCTCTCTCTCCCTCTCTCTCTCTTCCTCCCTGTTCTATTGGTCCCTTATACCGTATTTTTATTGTTTTCTTTTAGCCCCAAATTTTACCTGCATCCTGGTTTCAGAAGGCCTCACTGGTTACTCTGAATTCTGGGAGTTCTATACACACCATCAGCCCCAAATTTTACCTGCATCCTGGTTTCAGAAGGCCTCACTGGTTACTCTGAATTCTGAGAGTTCTGTACACACCATCAGGTATGGAGAAGACCTTGAAAGCTGCATCTTCCCAGGGGCCAATATCTTTTATTAATATTTCTACTATATGCTTGTTATTATATTTGATGACATAGAATTATTTTTAACATTAGTTCAAACTCTTACAAATGTTTATGTTATCTTGCCTGGCTTTACTCCCCTTCCCCCTTTTATGGCCTGTATAATTTGCCTAGATCTCCTCCTTTCCACATGTCTTGGCATTTCCTTTCTTCTAACTGCTAACTGCTCTCACTCTCACTCTCTCTCTCTCTCTCTTCCTCCCTGTTCTATTGGTCCCTTATACCGTATTTTTTTTTTTCTTTTAGCCCCAAATTTTACCTGCATCCTGGTTTCAGAAGGCCTCACTGGTTATTCTGAATTCTGGGAGTTCTGCCCTCCCTCCCAGCCCCTCACCCTCCCACCCCATTTCTGATTAAATTTATAGTGAAATGGGAATCACCTGACTTTCCTACTTGCATATATTATCTCACCACTAGGGGCAGACAACATATTAAATGCTAGAGCCCCCACTTCTGTTCCTTCTCTCTCCCTCTAAATGAAAAACCTTTCTAGCTTTCACTTCTCTTCTGACCCTTTTTATTCCTTATCTGTTTAATCTTTCCCTGATTTCTGCCCCTTCCATTCCCTTTAGATTGTAAGTGGTGAGTTTTCAGTCTTCTAGGATGCTTTGGGAAAAAGCACTTTCTGCAAAGATTCTAAGCTCAAAACAGGGTCCTCCTTTTTCGGAAGGTTGTTAATGCTGTATTTTCCCTTGTTTTTATCCCCTGTATTGCGCTACGGAATATGTTGACGCGTTACAAATAAAAGTTAATAATAATAATAATTATTATTATTAATTATCTTTACAGAACATAAATTTTGATTCTTTTGTTTATCTGGAGAGATCCTCGGATAGTTTGTGCCCTGTATCACTGTCCATATTTTGGTCGGTCTTGGAGTGGATATTTGTTTTTGAGCCTTAGTCGTCTTGTCTGGAGGAATTAAGTTAAGGCGTTGACAAAGGTTGGTGCTCTCTTCCAGGGAGTGTAATGTATGGGAAGTTCCCTTATGATGAAAAGTAAGGGCGAAAAGAAATCCCCATCAGTAAGGTATTTTATGTTTAAGTAATATGGCATTAGCTGACGTCATAGCTCTGCATTTTTCTAAAGTTAGTGGAGATAAGTCCATGAAGATCTGGAGAGTAGAACTGACTGGCCCCATTATTGAGGACATCTTCCTTGTTTCGTTGAGGATTAGGTCTCTAGATTTCTGTTTCAAGAATCGTACTATGACATCTTTGGGCAGTTCTTGATTTTTGGATGCTCCTTATGCCCTGTGGGCTCATTCTATTTCCCAGGAGTTATGTGGTACTTCTGGAAGAATTTTATTAATCACCTCAGTGAGGTATTGCAAGAGATCTTAAACAGTCCTAGGAATTCCACGTACTCGAATATTGTGTCTGAAACAAGGTGCTCTGTTCTTGAGTAGTGTTTAGAATAGGAGTTCTGTGTTTATAAGGATTCCCCTTTAATAATTATCCATTTGAGAAAGAATGCAGTTAAGCTGGGGAAACTGCTGAAGATTTGTTTAGTTGCTCAGTTGGAGCCCTTTTGTTTACTTCTTTAGATCATCATCTAAAGCTGGTAGCAGTTGTATAGTGAGAAAATAAATAATTTGATAGTAATTTGATATTAATCTGTTTGATTCTTTTGGTTTAGTTCTGAAATACGGTATAGAATCACAGTATAGCTTGTTGAAATCCAATTCTATATTTCTTAGGAGGAAAGCCACAATCCTAGTTGTTTTTAATTGGAAACTTGTATTGAAAAGCAGCCAAAAGATGGCAGTAGAGTTCTGTGTTTGGATATTTTTTTTTTTTTTAGGCTGAAACTGTGTAAATTGTAAATTCGGTCAAAAGTATTGTTGTTATTCTGTTTTATTTGTAGGAAATGGTTGCATAGGATTAGGAATTAGAGTTTAATTTTTTTTTTCAGAATCTAAAACAGTTTAATAGTTGGCAAGAGTTCAACAACAAGTTGAGATGATATGTCTTGGTCTTTTAAGGGTGACCGCGAAAGATATTACAATCTTAAGGGTTTTCCCTGTGGTCCTTGTTGCCCAGGAGGGATCTGGGATTTTAGATAAGAGAGAACGTCCTTTAGGTGAGGGAGGGAGAGTCCACCCTAACCCCCATCTTCTTGAGATGTTATTGTTGGTGTTGCGTAGCACACTAAAAATGGCTACGGGTATGGGTTTGCATAGGTAAACAGTATCCTGGGACCAAGTAGAGCTGTGGAGCTCGTTGAAGAAGCGTCCACCATTTTTGGAGATTAGCTCCGCCCCTCCTTTCTTTAAAGTTGTTCAGGTTTCAGTATTATCACATCTATATAGCAATTCACTTAGAAATTATAAGTAAAATTGAGAAATAATAAACTTAAATAAATTTTGTACAAACATCTAAGTATATCCTATAAAGGTAATTTTCCTACCAAAATATTCTCCCTGTATACCCACCAACACACACTCCTAGCCTCCCTGTATACCCACCAACACAATACAGGCCTACACACATAGAATATGTATGTTGCTATAGGTTCAACTTGGCCCTAATCATCAAAAAATATATATGGTGATATGGGATTCATTTTTTAAATAAATTATTCAAGAAATACATTGACAATATTATTTAATTCACAAGGAGAGGTAAACAAGTTTCAGATGATTTTTGCCAATATTGTGGAACAAGCTCATTATTAAAAGAAAAAATACTAAACGTTTTGAGTTCATACAGGGATGTAATCATAAATTCAGAAGAATAATATTCTAATAAAACACATGGATTATGCTTTTTGTTTTCATGACTAGACAATATAGCAAATATTTTAATCAGGCTATACTTAAGACATTTTTTGAAACGCACATACAACATGAACACAGGCATATATACAAACACATAAAGAAACAATCATCAAATACACATTTACGCACACACAGATACATGCCTACACACACAGTTAGATGTCTACACACACACACAGTTGTACAATGTACTCTAGTTGAGAATGGGCCAATCACATATAATAGTTGTCAAACTACGATTCGTCGTCACGCTTGAGAGCCTCATGAAGCGAGGCGAGCCGTTGAGGCATAGAAGCCTTCCAAAGGTGCTTATTGCCCTGCTCATTGCCCTCCCGGGACTAAGGCGCTCCTGCAAACCTCACCAAGCGAGGTGAGCAGTTGAGGCATTAAAGCACACAGGACTTAGGCTGCAAGCAGTTGAGGAACGCAGGTCTTAGAAAAAAAATACGACCTCAGAATCTCGGGGGCAATAGAAAAATGCAAAAAAAATAAATAATTAAACCACACTCACACACAGCACGGGGGGAGAGCCAGGACGCCTGGGAGTGAGGTTGCTAGCGAATTTAAGCCGAATTTGCCGTGTTTCGTCACTCGAAAATCACCTAAAAGAAAAAAAACGGCGGAAAGTGGATGAAAACAAGGCTCTGAAATGCCAGACGCGCAGACCTTGGAAAATGCACGACGCCACACACAGTAACATTAACATGAACAACGTCAGGCACGCGGGACTTAGAAAATGCACAAAGCAGGAACGTTGAAGTACATGAGGGGAGAGGCTCGCAATAAGCACCAAAAGTGCTCATTGTGAGCCATGCGATGAGCGCCAAAGGCTCACAGCAGGGGACTTGCAATGAGCGCCGAATTGTGTGGCAAAAAGCATTGCCAGGCTTCAAATTTTATTGCCGTAATTTTTGACGGGCAAGTCGCTAGTGAGACATAATGGAGAGCCTTTGTCTGTTGGTGCTGCTAAGTTCTGGGTGATTATCATTTTTGATTAGGGGAGCCCCTAGCACTGAAGGAGATCGTAATCCTATCAGTGTGTGCAGTACATGAGAGGGAGGGGGAGCACTGGTGCAGGCACCAGGCATACAGTGCTGGCCCTGGAGATGAGTACACACAGGCAGGAAGCACTCAGTCCCCAACCTCCTCTTCCTCAGGCTGTGACTTCATCCTCAGCCCTGGAGCTCACAGCCTGGCCACACCCTCTGCTCTGTGTCTGCTCGCATAACAAGCTGCATTTATGTTAAGTTTGTGCTAGGAAGGTGCGAGGGTCCCTGGCTAGAGATCTCCATGAACAAGTCACACACAAAGGACGGTGCATGGGGGAGGGGGCTGCTTTGTATATGTGGAGAGGCAGAAGCACTAACCTCTCACCCCCCCCCCCCCCAACAGCTCTGCAGCCCATACCCCTCTCGTGTAATATTAAAGGCCTATGCATGGGGGGAGAGGGTCGCTGCACACAGCAGTGTCATACAGCGCAGTGCCTCTGCCAAGATGGCCGCCAGACTCTAGAGGGCTTTATGCATGGCAGCGCAGTAGGTGGGTGGTGTCCTTGCGCGCTGAGCATCGGCAGACAGCTTGTGCCACCGCTAGCAACGCGACGACCGGGGCGCAGCGCCCCCTTCCCACCGTAGCTATGCCTGTGCTGTCACCCCACCTGCACAGCTCTGAGTCTACGCCACCTTGTGACTCATAAACACAAATGATTCATTTTCTCTCACATACATCCAGATTCCAAGGTATAATTGACAATTATTGCCAATAATGACATTTGAATGAGATAACAACCTATCAGCCCGATTCAATTGCTATGTTTTTGAGATCCGAGGTCGCAAGTGGAAGTCGCAGTCAATGTTGCTATTCAATTGGCTTCTTTTTGCAAGCTGAAATCAGGTTCCGAGTTTCGGCCGTACACAAATGACAGTCGTACAACTCGGAGCTTACACCACTCTGAAGCCTTTGATCTGTCAAAGACGCCAGAACTCGGATCTCGAAAATCGCAAATAGCTATTCAATTGACAAAATCGCTCAACAACGTTGCCGCAATCAAGCTTGCAAACCCAAAATGGAGGCCCAAATCTCACAGTACCAGTTTTGAAAAATGTAAATGACAATATAAAGACACCAATACACTTTAAAACATGGAGAAAGCAATGGAAGGTGTTACAATTACATGCAAAAAAAGTCCCACATTTGAAATATTGCAAAATAAAATATTTTTTTTCCACATAGGTTGTAATGATCATGCATATGCAAATCTGAAAAGGAATGCTGCAACATAGTAAAAGGTATTAAAGATACACTATACCATTACATTTCAACACAAAGAAAATGGCTGCCATATTAACCCCTTCACACTCATAGAGCCTATAATGTGGTCAATAAAAATACAAAGATCATCTTATATACAGTTCCTTGCAAAAGTATTCAACCCCTTGGCATTTTTCGTCTTTTGTTGTCTCACAACCTGGAATTAACATGGATTGTTTGAGGATTTGCATCATTTAATTTACAGAACATGCCACAACTTTGAAGATGTGTTTTTTTAATTATTATTATTGTGAAGCAAACATTAAATAGGACAAAATAACAGAAAAAGTGCATAACTATTCACCCCCCTAAAGTCAATACTTTGTAGAGCCACCTTTTGCGGCAATCACAGCTCCAAGTCGCTTTGGATAAGTCTCTATGAGCTTGCCACATCTTACCACTGTGATTTGTGATGCCCATTCCACCTTGCAAAACTGCTCCAGCTCCTTCAAGTTGGATGGTTTGTGCTTGTGAACAGCAATCTTTAAGTCTGACCACAGATTTTCTATTAGATTGAGGTCTGGGCTTTGACTCAGCCATTCCAACACATTTACATGTTTACCCTGTGTTTGGGGTCATTGTCCTGCTGGAAGGTGAACCTCCGTCCTAGCCTCAAATCACGCACAGAGTGGTACAGGTTTTGCTCAAGAATATCCCTGTATTTAGCACCATCCATCTTTCCCTCAACTCTGACCAGTTTCCCAGTCCCGGCTGCTGAAAAACATCCCCACAGCATGATGCTGCCACCACCATGTTTCACTGTGGATGGTGTTCTTTGGGTGATGTGATGGGTTGGGTTTTCGCCAGACATAGCGTTTTCTTTGATGGCCGAAAAGTTCAATTTTAGTCTCATCAGACCAGAGCACCTTTCTCCATACATTTTGGGAGTCTCCCACATGCCATTTGCAAACTCAAAATGTGCCATTTCGTTTTTTTGCTAAAAGTAATGTCTTCCTTTTGGACACTCTGGTTTGCTGTTGTGCCATGTTATTTCCATTTGGTTATGATAGATTTGATGGTGCTCCTGGGGATCATCAAATATTTGGATACTTTTTTATAACCTAACCCTGACTTGTACTTCTCAACAACATTGTCCCTTACTTGTTTGTAGAGTTCCTTGGTCTTCATGGCAGTGTTTGGTTGGTGGTGCCTCTTGCTTAGGTGTTTCAGCCTCTGGGGTCTTTAAAAAAAGGTGTGTATATGTAATGACAGATCATGTGACACTTAAGTTGCACACAGGTGGACATCATTTCACTAATTATGTGACTTCTGAAAGTGATTGGTCACACCGGAGCTTTTTATGGGCATCATAACAAAGGGGGTGAATACATACGCACATGCAAATTTTCTGTTTTCTATTTCTACAAAATAGTTTTATGTATATATTTTTCTTATTTCACTTCACCAACTTAGACTATTGTGTTCTGATCTATCACATAAAATTCAGATTAACAAAACATTGAACTTAAGGCTGTAATGTAACACAATAGGTGAAAAGTCAAATGGGGTGAATACTTTTGCAAGGCACTGTACATCTCCCTCATCACATCTACATTGGGACAACAATTAGTGGCCAAATTTCAGTGCCACGTCAAATAAATGAAGTAACTGTGGAACATTTTAATATCTGTTGTTCAGTCCTGCAGTTGTGTTCGACTCTATGTGACCCTATGGACTGCAGCACATACAGCTAGGCCTCTGGCACTGCTTTTCTACAAGGTTTGCATGCTGGTAATACTGGAGTGGGTTGTCAGTGGATTGGGATTTGTCCGACCTCTCTATCGCCTGTCCACCTACACTGGCCCTACATGGTTTAGCTCACAGCTTCATTGAAGTCCACAAACCCCCTCACCAACACCACTTAGCAGATGTTGGAATGGTCATGCATATGCCAATATGAGAAATCATTCTGCAAGATGCTGGGAGCCATTACAGATACACTACCTGATTAAATTGCAACACATTTAAAATGTCTGCTGTATTAACCCTTTCTCACTCATAGAGGCTCTAATGTGGGACATGAAATCTCTATGTAATTGCATATACATTTCTCTCATCACATTTACATTTGATATATCAAGTACCCGGGGAACATTTGAATATCTCTTGTTCAGTCTTTCAGTCGTGTCTGACTCTCTGTGACCCTATGGACTGCAGCACATGCAGCTAGGCCTCTGACACTGCTTTTCTACAAGGTTTGCATGCTGGTGTGATACTGGAGTGGGCTGTCATTTCCCTCTCCAGTGGACCACGATTTGTCTGACCTATCTGCTTTCACCCGCCCACCTACACTGGCCCTAATGGTATAGCTCACAGCTTAATTCAGGTACACAAGCACCTTCACCAACACCACTTAGCAATCCACACTAATGTCAATTGATGAATAGCAAAACATAATGGGAGGTCACCAAATGGGAATGGGTATACATCTTTGCACATGGCCACCGGCAATGGCGTGGGACTTACCAAGATGGGTGTAGCGGAGATTATCCCAGATGGAGGTGAGTTGACTGTTGATCCACGTGCCTCTGCACAGCCTCCATGTGTTTCTGCGGCCGCTCATGATGTGCTAGAGTAGATTAGTGTGGTGTATGTTCACCTGGCCCCTTCCGCATTCAGCTAAGTGGTGTTGGTGAAGGGGCTTGTGGACCTCAATGAAGCTGTGAGCTATACCATTAAGGGCCAGTGTAGGGAGGTGGGTAATAGCTGAGAGGTCAGACAAATCACACTCCACTACAGAAGGAACTGGCAACCCACTCCAGTGTCACCTGTCCTAATCCCGTTAGACCCTCAGTGGAATGTTCCCACTCTACAGTATCACAAATTGGACTTGGCCTATGTATTAACCCCTTGTTATGATTAGATTGCAGATTTACTATTATTTGGTATCTAAGGCTATTATGACTATTATTCCTCTAAATATGTTAATCTAGCATGTTAACAAAGGGTCATTAGTTTACATCTATAGGAATGGGATACTAATGTGATGTATGTGTATGTCCCCTAACCCCAACCATTGAAAACACATTGACCCAGTTACAACGGTATAACAAAGCTTTCTTATTTATATAGACCACAATCAGCAATGGCCAAGACTGTGCAACAATATCATGGGTGTGGTGTTGGTGGGTCCTGAGAGAGCAAGAGGCTAGAATTGAAAAAAGGGGATACCTACAGGGGTCAATATAATAGTCTAGAATAAGCATGATGCATAGCACCTACCATGGTCACATGCAGTCACTACACCGCTGCAACCAGAATCTGATGAAATAAAGGATCATCACAAATCACTCCATTTAACTGAAGAATCCATTAATAGCAATAGCATTTACAACTTGTCTGGATCTGCACAATGAAACAGATGATTCAACCTATGGACTTTGTAATCCAATCCAGTTTCACACATACAGTGTGGTGGCAAAAAAAATAAATTAAAAAGAAAATGGTCAACTAAAAAAAGACGGAAGAGGAGACAAATAAAATAATCAAAATGCATGTACAGTACAGTGCTAAATACTGTACCAATATACCAACTCACTTGATTCCCATCTGCAAGCATTACTAACTTTTAGCTAGGTCTCTGGATAATCAGCAATATGGTGAAATAGCCATTAATACGGAGAGGACACAAAGGTCAGAAGCCAGATTCACTGTTACTTACATCAGACCCAAGGATCTTTTATCAGACTGATATTGAGGTCAGGATCAGATGCTTCACTAGTGCATATATTAATGCTGGCTGTCATTAACATGCCATTGTGTGACATTGCAAGTCCACCACCATAGAGGTATTAGTCTACATTTATGCTAACAAGCATGTCTGAGATATCTGGCAATATGATAGCTTTAAACTTGTGGGAGCTTCATGTTGAAGGGGGGGGGGGCTGTCCGGGAGGGAATGTCTACCTGAGAGGCACTGGGAGAACCTTAAACCTCATACATTTCCTTCACAATGCTTACAGATGCAGAAGATGCCTTCATGGACCTGAATTGAACCAAAAACAAAACAAATGAAGAAAGAAATAACTGCATCTCTTGTCAACAGCATTCCTTAGTGACCATCACTGGTGACATGTTAAACCAAACCCTACGTGTCCACAGAGAAGAGGATCATGGACCATGTGATGGGAGGTAGCCATCTGCATACAAAATATCACCATCACATAGGCCAAGATCCAAGGCTCTGTAGCCAGGCTAGATTAGGTTAACATTGTGACCAATAGTCACTGAGGAGTGCTGTTTATAAAAAAAACATATCCACAGCTCCTATCTCCTCCTTCGCCTGGGCACAGGGCACACATCGTCCGCGCACGGACACCGTCTCCCCGCTTTTGGTGGTTGTGGTGGGTGCAGCAGCACAGCGGGTGGTGGGGGTGGAGGCATGGTGGAAGTAGAGAAGGGGCCG
Organism: Discoglossus pictus; assembly: GCA_027410445.1. Classification (NCBI taxonomy): domain Eukaryota; kingdom Metazoa; phylum Chordata; class Amphibia; order Anura; family Alytidae; genus Discoglossus; species Discoglossus pictus. The sequence goes on from CM050163.1 coordinate 558,881,170, forward strand.
GTATGCTGGTGCTGGAAGATGTCTTGGATCATGACAAGGGGGCCGGGGGACCAGCCCCATTCTCACCAGCCGGCCATGTAGTTCTCCTGCATCATGTGATGCCTCCTATCCTCCTTAAATTGCCTCCTCTAGTCCCTAAAGTGCCTGTCCAATCTGTGCCTCATGGCAGAGATGTCGGCCTCCTGCCTCCTTGTACTGGCCTCTATCCTAATCAGTTTATTTGTTCCTTCACGAGGGCCAGCATCTCCACCAGTGCAGCCTGGATCGTTGGTGCGGCAGGGCTGGGTGAGGAGATGGCGGGGATTGAGTAGGGAGGGTCTGGTGCCCGGCTGGAGTCAGGGGTGGTGATGACGGTGGCCCTGTTTGCTGTGATGACCAGGACAGCTCACTGCTGCATGGGGAAGGAGGTGCTGTCCCATAGACTGCTGATGTTAAGGGGCCCCGGCAAGTTGGAAAGTCTTTTGAGGAAGGGGATGGTCGTGTCCCAATGGATGGTGCTTTGTCCAGGTGGCGAGTCATTTACAACCACGACCTCCCCCTGAGCTGCCTCCTTCGGGGCAGAGGCTGACGGCTCTGCCTTTGGCTCATCACTGGACCCAGATCTCCCCGTGGATGCTGAAAGATAAAAAAGAAAGGTACATATCATTAGTATGCTGATTAGTGCATTGATATGTGATATTTCCTATTTGACATGTAGGCTTGAACATTGATGATTCCCATAATTGCAACTCCGATTAGCTATCATTTGCATCACCACATAGAAGTCTCACCTCTATCTGCACCAGTCTCACTGCAACTCTGGGAACATCCTGTAAGCACTCCCCTCCCTCCCCAAAGTAGATTTAATTTATAGAGGCATGAAGGTCACCTGACCTCCAGTTTTTTGACTATATAATCACACCACTATGAGTCATTCAAAATTACACAATAGAACCTTTCACCTTTCTATCTGTCTTACACTTTCTTCCTAACCCTTGTTATAATACTTTGTTAATTAATTATTTAATTAATAAATGAACATAATTTACCTTCTTCTAATTAATATATCCAGCAATCAATATCCTGAAGAGCTAACAATCTCTTTTGATTTTCCTGCAGCATACGATGTACAGTTGGACTGTTGCTGCCCTGAGGGGAAAGTGTCAGCAATGTGCCAACTGTGCAGTATAAATAGGCTACGTGCGCGAGGCCAAACCGTTGGTTTAGTCGGGTAAAGCTCCATTTTAGATTCATTATTATTTGCAAGTTAGTGTTGCAAAATGGTGGCGATTGTCTAAGTATTACGCGGCTCACAAGCATTTTCCGTCCTTTCTAATAGTGTATTTTGTACCTCGTACGTTCCTCAGAAAAAGTGGTATGCGCCTGTCGTTTTTTTTGCGCGGTTCGGGGTCGTGTAGCGTAGTTTTCATTTTTTTCGGCCGTCATTTTTTTTCTTGCTTAGCCGTTTTTGGCTTAAATTCGCATGCAACCTCACACCCCCGTGCTGTGTGTGTGTGTTTTTTTTTTTTATTTTGATTTGCGCAGTTCGCACATTGCACTGTTTTTTCTAAGTCCCGCGTTCCTCAACTGCTTGCAGCCTAAGGCAATCCCGCATTTTCTAACTGCTTGGAGGCTAAGTCCCGCCTCAACGGCTCGCCTCGCTTTGCAAAGCTCGCAGGTGATGGAGCATGCATTTCTGACAGCTCGGTTTTCATGTTCTGTGTGATGGTTCCTGGGGACAGGTTTGACGAACACTAACCTGATGGACATCTACTTCCTCTTCCTGAGCACTGGGCCCGGACCTGTAGGAACCACGGGCCTCCTCTGTCTAGGGGCTCTTGGATTGAGGGGTGCATCCAACTGTGATGGCTACTGTGTAGCAGCTGGCGTTGGTGGCACAGGCACAGTGTCAGCGGATGCTGGAGCCTCTGTCTGCAGTGGCACAGTGTCAGCAGATGTTGGAGAAGCGGCATGCAGTGATGGAGCATGTAGAACTGACGGCTGGGTAGTCAGCACGTGGGCTTCAGCCAACTGTGTAATCCGTGCAAGATACTGTGTCTGGGCTAGATTTGCCTCTCCACTTCAACATTATGCCTCCTCACCTCCCCAAATATTTCTTGTATTGTGGCCGTCTGGCCCGTGGCAATGTCATTTTGGTGGGCCACCTGAGCTGTGAGCTGTTGGAGAGCCTCTGTCTGCAGTGGCTGCTGTGTAGCAGCTGGCATTGGTGGCACAGTGTCAGCGGATGCTGAAGCCTCTGTCTGCAGTGGCTGCTGTGTAGCAGCTGACATTGGTGGCACTGTGTCAGCGGATGCTGGAGCCTTTGTCTGCAGTGGTTGCTTGGTAGATATGTTGCCAGATATGTTGATGGTGTTGCCCATGGTGCTGGCCCGGTCTGTTGGCCCATGATTATCTGCGACAACAGCTGAGTCATTGGTGGTGGCACCAAGGGCTGCAACAGCTGCAGGGCCAACTGCTGGGCCAACTACTGCAGTGAAATTAATGGCTGTTCCAGGGGATTGGGATCCGGCACATACACAGCCTGAATGTTAAGGGATGGCAGTAGTGGGCCTGTCAGGGGTGGTGCCAAGGAGCTCGACATCCCTGCAGGTAGTAGTTGCTTACTGTACCCGAGGGAACTGGGAAGGGCTGGGTACGTGACCGTAAGGCGAGTGGGAAGCCCATGGGGTGATTCCCACAATGACCCTGCTGCTGCTGCTTCAGCCTCCTGGGATGGGCCCGAGCCCTCGGCTTACTAAACCACCACCTGCAGCTGGGATAGTGATGGCTCTGGTGGAGCCACTGCCTGTTTTCCTCAGGCGGGGTACGCCTCCTGGGTACTGAAATGAGAGGACAATAGTATTTGAGTATTAATTCTGTAAACAATTGTTTGCTGTGTGTTTACATATCCCTGCCATAATGGTCACTTGTAATTGGCTGTGGTGATTGTTTCATGCAGATGAACATTGACCTGTCTCATGATCATAGAGGATCCTGTCTGGGATCATTCCTGTTATGTGACCGTGAATGCTGACAGCAGCAGTTGCGGCAAGGGGCTGCTAGATGGAGCTGCCACTATTGTGTACACACACAATATCTTCACCTAACACAATAACCCAAAAGACCTCATCATGATCCTAAACTCTTACCTTAATCCTCCACCCTAACCCACTAAATCTGCAGGACAATCTAATCTCCGGTAAAATGCAGTGACATCTAGAGGCGGCTCACTACGACTGCTGCTACTAGCAGTTAGGGTCAGATAACAGGAAAGATCCCATGGCTCATATCAGTCGATGTAATGCTGGTACAGTGGGCCATTTGCAGTTCATTAGGACACCAGCTCGTCTGAATCTGCTGTGCAGCGTGTGAGACTGACCAGTCTGTGACCAATGCTCAGCAATGGGTGTTAACATGCTTATGACACATGGTCCAGGTTAGGCTAGAGCATAACAAACACATGCAATCCCTCAGAGTCTGTATCCGCATATGCTGCAGTGTGCACAATACATGTACAATCATTGTGGGTCTACAGCTGCACCTCATTTAACGCTGGGGATAGCTTCAAAGCAATAAGTGTTAAGTGACACAGCTTTAAACGGTGCAGTGTAACAATGGGAAGATAAGGATGGGGGAACTCATTACAAAATATATACAATTGCAACTAATATTTAGGTCTTATCCTGTTTTGTGTGCACAGGTGCTGCGTGACGCTGCCTACCTCGCCATCTACTGGTATAAATGAGCTACTACGCCCAGTAAGTGGTTAGGGGTTTAAAGTTAGAGGGTTAGGGGGTTACAGTTAGGGGGTTAGGGTGTTACACTACATGCCCCGTTCCAAGAGTTGTCAGTGATGCGCTTCCACAGCGGCGCACACAAAACAGGATAGGTCCAATATTTATACTGTTTTGGTTTCTATTAACTTTGAACAAATTGCAAACATAACACTAACACAAACTGCATTGGCAATTACTATTCAGAATGGGTTTGAATAGACAGACATTTCATTGATAAAAATTATGGTAATCCTAAGATAATAAATATATAATCATAATTGCATGGTTATTGCTGCCCAAAATATCTCTAGTCATAACCAGAAACCTTACAGTGCTATTGGATGTCAGTTATCAATGTGTGGGGGGTTGATGTGTGTGCCTATGAGGGGGTGATGGTGTATAGGTCACTCACTTTGCAGGGTTTCCGGACGGTCACTGTCCAACTGCCCTTGAATGCCCACTACTGCTGCTGGTTGCATGGAATCCCTGATGGTCCGCTCCCATGTATTGTAGGTTATATTTTGTGGTGGCCCACCACCATTCCCACAGGACTGCTCTGGCCTCATCTGACATCTTCTGTCATCATATCGGTGTTTCACTGAGGTCCTGTCTTTGTTGGAAACCCCCAACGAAGACACAACTGCAGTCACCTCATTCCATGGCCGGATCTTAGCAGCAGCCGTCGCACTCCTACCACCATGAATAATATTACGGCTGGCTTGGACTTTCCTGAGGACGGTTTCTGTCTCCTCAACAGTATAATTGGGGGCCCTTTGCTTTGGTACCTGTTGCCTGCCAACTGTGCCTGGCCTTCCTCACCTCCCTGCTCTATCCCTGGAGCTCGCTCCTCATCCCCACTACTAAACTTACACTACTCCACTTGCTCAGTTCCACCACAATTACAGATTTTGTTTTTCGCAGCCTTTTAAACTATTTCCCGCGCCGTTGATTAGTGTCCTACGCTTCCCATTGGTGAATTTCTCTGCTTAGGAATTGCAAGTTTCAAGCTCTTTCTGATTTGCGCGTTTTTCGGATCTCCAACCCGGAAGCGTTACTTGTGAAGTCCCGTTTTCCGACATTCATGCTCCAGCTCGTAACTCGCATCCATCGGCAATTGAATTCCAGCGCATACGGAAGGGAACCGCAGCTCACAACTCACTCAGAGACATGCGCACATCTGCAAGTCAGTGGCGAGTGCGCAATTGAATGAGGCTGTATGTTGGTGGTGGGTAAGAAAGTTTGCATGGATGAAAAAAATATAAACTTTTGGGTACTGTATTCAATAACATTGATAAAACACTTTTATTAAGTAAATCGCTCATTGTGAGATTCTCCTGTTGTGTACTTTTGGTCCTCTGAGCACCTTATTATTATTATTTATTATTATCTTTATTTATATTGCGCCAACATATTCCGTAGCGCTGTACAGGGGTTTAGTACATGGCAAAAATCAAACTTAACACCTTGTAAAGAATGGAGGGCCCTGTTTTTGAGCATAAAATCAAATGTACATAGAGCTTGTTTCCAAGGCACTGACACAAGATTGAAAACTCGCAAACTTGCAATCTAAGGGCCTTCATGAGTTATGATAAAGAGAGATATATATATTCTTATGTATATGTAGTTAAGTAATAATGAATTATTTATTGAATAAATTAATATACTTTAATTATTACTAATTGATATATGCAGCCAGCAATAGGCTTAAGAGCTAACAATCTGTTTGTATTTTGCGTCTGCATATAATATACATTGTGAGTGTTGGTGCCCGACTTATAAAGTGTAATGAATGTTTGAAGTGTGCATTCTAAATAGGCTGCGTCCGCGAGGTAAAGCCGTGGGCTTATTGTGTAAAGCGGCATTGTATAGTCGTAATGTTATTAAAGTGGTACGCGTCTCGTGAGGATTTTCTAGCTTTTGTAATAGTGTATTTTCTAGCTCGTAGTTTGATGTGTAAAGTGCTACGCGTTTGGCAGTGTTTTGCGTGGTCCGGGGTCGTGTAGCCTCGTTTTCATTTTTTTCAGCGGCCATTTTTTTCCTTGCGAAAATCATCTAAATCGTTAAATTCCCGTTCCACCTCACTCCCAGAAGTCCTGGCTGTTGCCCCATGCTGTCTGTGATGTTTTTGCAATTTGTTTTGGTGTATTTAGTGTCTTTTTATATTTTTTTAGTTTTTGAAGTTTGTCCATTAATCTTGTAATTTTTTGCGTTTCATTTTTTTTTTCTAAGTCTGCGTCTCCTATTTTCTTTTCTTAAGTCCTGCGTTTGTCAACCACTTGCAGGGCAAGACGACACCTCGTTTAGAAAGTTTTTTGTAGCTAAGTCCTGCGTGTTTCATTGCCTCATTGTGTGTGTGCTGATAGTTGTAGTGAGTTGTAGTGCCTTAACGGCTCGCCTCGCTACGCAAGGCTCCCAGGCAATGAGCACTTTCGTCGCTCATCGCCTAAGTCCTACATGTTAATGGATCGCCTCACTCATACCTTTTAGATCATACCTTTTAGTGAACAGTTTGTCTTGATTTCCTTAAGTACTGATTTATTGGATCTTTTTGCAGTCCAAGGGACTCTAAGCAGTATTCTCCAACACCACAATTCAAAGGCGTCAATTCTAAGGCACTCAGACTTCTTTATGGTCCAGCTCCCACATCTGTGTGTTACTACTGGGAATACCATAGTTTGAACTATGCAGACCTTTGTTAATAGTTTATTATCTTTACTTTTTACTAGCTTGTCCAAGCTTGCCATAGCTTTCCTCCCCAGAAGCAAATATCTTTTAATTTCATGACTACAGTTACTATCTGCAGAGATCTAGGATCCAAGGAAAATAAAATCTGTCTCTGCCTCTACTTCTTCCCCGTCTATTTGCCAGGAAGTGAGATTGCCATTTACCATGATCTTCATCTATTTACCATTAAGCAGCAGGCCATTTTTGCACTGACTTCTTTTACCCTCATCAATAGGTCCTATAGTTCCTCCTCGCTTTTAGCCGTCAGAGTAGTATCATCAGCGTATCTGAGGTTGTTGGTATTCCTTCCAGCAATATTGATTCCAGCTTTGGATTCCTCCAGTCCAGCCTTACGCATAAGTATAAGGTGAATAAATAAGGTGACAATATACAACCTTGTCACACTCCTTTTCCGATCTTGAACCATTCTGTTTTCCCATTTTCGGTTCTGACCGTGGCTTCTTGGTCGACATACAGATTCTTCAGGAAGAAAATGAGATGATCTGGTACTCCCATCTCTTTAAGGATATGCCACAATCAAAGGCTTTAGAATAGTCTATGAAGCAGAAGTAAATGTTTTTTCTATAATCCAGTGGACATTGGCAATTTGAACTCTTTTAGAATCTTAAGCATTAACTTGCTGGCATGTAAAATGAGAGCAATTGTTCGATAATTGGAGCACTCTTTGGCACTGCCTTTTTTGGGATTGGGATGCAGACTGACCTTTTCCGGTCTATTGGCCATTGTTGAGATTTCCAAATGTGTTGGCATTAGGCAAGTAACACTTTCACAGCATCATCCTGTAGCATTTGGAAGAGTTCAATTGGGATTCCATCACCTCCTGCAGCTTTATTACCAGCAAGACATCCTAGGGCCCATCTCACTTTACTCTCCAAGGTGTCTGGCTCCAGCTCATTGGGCAAACTATTGAGGTCATTACTGATGTTAAGATCCTCCCTGTAAAGAAGTCTTAAGGTTCTGTCCCAGAATGTACAAGGTCGGAATTCTCCTTTCAAAAGATATACATTTACACAAAAAAATGTATTGGAAAAACCCAATATAATCTGTATTCAAGAGAGTCACTGGAAATCAGGGAAGCACCACAGATTTCTAGAGGCTAAATATCCAAACCAAATACATTCTACATACAAAAAAAATACATCCTTTAATTGGAAACATGTTTCTATTCCTCCATGGAAGTTTTTGGTAGATGAAGTCAACTCAATTAGATCCCTTGAAAGGGAATTTATTCAATGATATCATCTACCTGTAGATTAAGTTAAATGGTCAATTTGGGACAGACCCTTAATACAAAGCTGGAGGTTGCCGACTGGTGGACACTTCCTCCTATCCCGATGCAAGTTGTGCTATTTATTTTTTTTGTCTATTGTGGAAGTGCCTCTTTTTTGTTTTTTCCCCATTGTTTAAGCATCAGGTATCTATGCAATGGGCATAGATACCAAATGGAACAATGGATGGTCACAATGTATATTCAATGTTTATATGTTATGATTTGCAATGATAATAAAAAATTATTAACAGAAAAAAAAAGATCCTTCCTTTATAGATGTTCAGTGTATTCCTGCCACCTCTTCTTTATCTGATCTTCTTCTGTGAAGTCCCTATAATGTTTGTCTTTTATCAGGCCCACTTTGGCATGAAAGTTGCCTTTTAGGTTCCCAACTTTCTCGAAGAGATCTCTTGATTTACCGATTCGGTTATCTTCTTTCAATCTCTTTACATCTTTCACTGTGGAATGTCTTTGTATTTGTAAAAAGAGAGAGGGGATGTTGTTAAGGAATAATTGACAAAAGAGGCTAAATGGATTTACTTTTTCTCCCTTCATTTGAATCCTCAAAATCTCAATATATCTCAAATACAAATTCACTGGAGGAAATCTAGGAGACTCAGAAATTGGGTATTGTAAAGTCACTGGACCTTAGTATAAGGCACAATTCTTTTTTCCTCTTATTTTGAACTATCGGAATCCTAATATAAATCTCTAAGGACAGAGCCCTCTCCTTTAATACACAATTTAATGTATAACCTAGTGCAAATTTTCAAATATTTATAATGTTTAACATTAATACATCATTTTTGTCATTGTATATATGGTGTTATTCACTGTAAAATAGGTAACTGATATCTAGGGTCCAATAGAAGAGGAAGTCCTGATAGAATACAAGTCTATTATGGCATATGTATGTGATTATGGTCCATTGAAGGTAGCCATTGATAATTAATGCACAATTTATATCTTAGTCAAATTTTCAACAAGAGGCACATATTTACAATGTTTAACATTAAATACATCACTGTATATTTGGTGTTATTTACTGCAACATATTCACAGCTAATAGCCAAATATGAGGTAACTAATTATTATCTAGGGAACCTGGAAGAGGAAGTCTGGATACCATATCATTTATTATGGTTATGGCATATGTATGTGATCATGTTTCATTGATAATTATATCTGACCTTGAGTTCAGATATTCACATTGTCTTAAGTAATTGTGTAGAGACATATATATGTCTCTAGTAACATACAATTATCTATAATCAATTTAAATGGTATAAGAGATATAGAATTAAGGCAATGTAGTTTTACAATTTAATTCACATGAAGGCTATAGGTCAATATAAACTATATCTAGTTGGACCTATTAGGTTATTTAAGTTTATTGTGTACCAAAGACCTGTTGTGTTTATAATGTTATTCACATTAAATCAAGCAATAGATAGATAATATTTTAAGTTGCAATGATTGATTTTAGCTTCTTTTGTAACGGTCTCTATGGCAACCATTTCCTTTAAATAGCTGCAAGACGAGTTGACTGGTAACCCCTGAGGAAATTCAGAAATTAGCATGGTTGACGCTACCTGAACGAGCCGCACGCTGGTGACGTCATCACTAGACGCCTAAGCGTAGAGGCACGCAATCTCAGTGTACCACACTCTGAACCAGCCAAAGATAATCCTACATTAGATATATTAGACTGAGGGACATCTAAGAGTGTACTGTTACAGGCCATATAGAAGTAGGAATTGCTGTAAAAACGAAGAAAAATAGTGGTCGCCTTCCAGATCTCTTCTCTAGTGGAGGGGAAACTGATGTATCTGGTAGTATTCCTCACCATAGCATGGAGGATTGTGCTCAGACATAGAGCTCTAGGAGACTGGAACGGGGCCACCTAAAAATGCTCATACCCCTCCCCATCAGTTAACCCTGTATAATCTGGGTGCCCATACCTGCACCACAATCTCCTGGGTCTGTGTCCCTTTTTCAGGATTGTCCCCTGCCACCTGATGCTTTAGAGGTATGGCTTCTGGAGCTTCTACATCTCCAGCATCTGCCTGCTCTGGCTGTCCTTGCCCCCTCAAGATGTACATCCAGATCAATGCCATCCTCCCTGTTAGCCTGTGCCCCATATCCCCCTTTGCCAGTGCCATTAGATTTCTGTCCCTTCCATGATCCCTCACCATAATCCATATTTGGGGTTAGAATCAGCATGGATGGCATGCCCCTCTCACCCACATTCACTCCCATCCTCTTCCCTCTGACATGCCTCATCCAGTTCTCAATCTCATGCATCACAACCCAGATCCCCTGTTCACCACACTCGTTGTGGTTCTCTCGCCAACATAGCGCTACAGAGTATGTTGGCACATTACAAATAAACGATAATAATAATAATGGTGGATAGAATAGCTGGGGAGATTTACTTTACTCTTAAACATGGTGCAATCTGTGAAATAGAGAATAGAATAAGGATTTTAGATGGTAGGGTTCCCTGGTGGTCCAGTGGTTAGGATTCTGTGCTTTCACCCCTGTGACCTGTTACAGTCAGGGAACCAAGAGATTACACAACCCTGAAGCCAGGGGTTGGGCCTGGTCAGTACTTGGATGGGAGTCCACCTAGGAATACCAGGAGCTTTATGCTGTGACCCACTGGAGAAGGAACTGGCAACCCACTCCAGTATATCTGCCATGTATACGAAGTGGATCATCATGACCCTTGACATAAAAATGTCCTGGTGTGTTACAGTCCATGAGGTCATAGAGAGTTGAAAACAACTGAATGCTGAAAAAAAAATGAGTTTCTAAGTTCTTATGAGAGCAGGGCCCTCTACACCTTCTGTACCAGGATGCAAAATGTGTTATGATTTATGTAGTTACTGTCAGTGGTGGAGCTAGTGCATGGAGGGCCCAGTCATGGCCGGATTACCCATTATTCCAACTAGGCAGCCATCCAGGGGTGCTTTTTAAAAAAATGGTTCCTGGCCTAAAATAAATGAAATACTGCAGTTCATAGACCGGCTACTAGGGGTATACATCTAGAACAAGAGATTTACAACAGGGAAAGGAACTTACACAAACAGAAAAGGCAAAAATGGGTCTGTGCATACCTTGCATATTCACTCACAGGGGCTCCTCCACTTCACTGCCTAGGGGCTCCAAAAAGGTAGATCTAGTTCTGGCTCCAGTGCAAAACAAAAATCCCTCCGGTAACTCCGCCCCTGGTTATTATATCCCCTGTGCTTTATAATGGATTATAATAATATTAGTACATGGATACAGGGTAATGCTTGTTATACAGTAAACTATAGATTATCTGGCACTCAACCAACTGGCACTCTCACGCAGCCAGCACCCTCTATTCCCCATTTGAAAAAAAACTCTCAAGCAACCGACACCCTTATTCCCCATTTAAAAAAACTCTCAATTATCCGGCACTATCCGGCAAAAAAAAGCAAAAAAAAACAAAAAAAAACTTTTTCTCTGTTTTTGTATTTTTTATTATCAAAGTAGCTTAGTTTAGTAGTTACTAGCTATTTAATAGTTTTTTGAGGTGTTTCGAGGGGCTTAAGGGTTGTTTAAGCCGTTGTTTATTATCCGGAAACTACACTTATCCGGCAATAGGCAATCCCCTTAGGTGCCGGATAATGGGGAGTTTACTGTATTATAGTACAGTATACTGGTGCAGAGTAATGTTAGGTATAGTATAGTACACCACTGCCGGGTATTGATTGCTATATTACAGTACATGGCTGCACGTTTTATTTTAGTTATATTACAGTACATGGCAGCAGTGCGATGTTAGGTATAGTACAGTAGACGACTACAGTGTAATGTTAGATATATTACAGTGCCTGGCAGGAGTGTAATGTAGTACAAATGGCGGCAGGCAGGGCTGGTCACACTCGGGGCAGTGCAGCTCACAGACACTCCCTTGTCTGCTCATGATCTATTTTTGCTGACATTCCCCTCTCGACTGAGCCTTTCGGGAACTCATCCAAGATACGGAGACAACAGGAGAGGACGTTATAACAAAAGGTACTGTGATAATATAACAGAATATACATAGAAGATTAACTGTAATAAAAATACAGATCAAGAGACAACTGAGAAGGAAAGAAAACAGGAAACAATTATAATATATGTGTGATAGCTTGGGTAGAGCTGACCCGGGACCTGGAGGAGATTACACTGACCATGTAACCAAGTGAGAAGGGGAGATTGTCACCTGGAAAATCACATAGATAGAAGGCTCAGTAACCAGGAAAGGAGGTCAGACTGTGCATGTGGTAGTCACTGTATGAGGACCAAATAGGTCTAGGGTAAACATAAATACACTCTAGTTCATTTCTGCAATGACATTAGTTCTTAATGTATTAGTTCTTAATGTTTTTTTTTTACATTATGTAAAATGTACTGGGAATGTTTACTGCACCAGATAAAGAAGCTGTCAATAGGTGACTCTGCAGTCACCATCTGTGTGTGTGAGTGTGTTATTCAGTTGTGTCCAACTATCCATGACCTTTTCTTGGAAAAGATACTGAAGTAGGTTGCTAGTTCCTTATCTAGTAGACTGCAGTTTGTCTGACCTCTTCTTTGACCTGCCCATCTTGGGTGGCCCTACATGGTATAGCTCACAGCCCCTTCACTAAGATAGCGACCCAGAAGAGACTATATATATATATATATATATATATATATATATATATATATATATATATTATATGTCTGAATTTGTGGTTTTAACTGGAGGCCTTTAAAATGACTCTGCAGTACATTTAGGCTTTGTTTCATTACCACTCTTAATTAATTAGTAAACCACATACAAATTTAAGGCAGTGCCCCGATGAACTCCCCTTCACATTTGTGTTTTCTGAACAAGGCCGTGGATCTGTCTGACACCAGCATCTCATCCTTCAGCTCTCATACTTCTCTTATGTCCTCCCATCCTCTTCTACTGACCTCTGACTCCTGATCTCACTTCCTATTAAAGCTTTCTACTGACCTCTGACTCCTGATCTCACTTCCTATTTAAGCTTTCTACTAGCCTCTGACTCCTGATCTCACTTCCTTTTTACACTTTCTACTGACCTCTGACTCCTGATCTCACTTCCTAGTTAAAATTTTTACTAACCGCTAACTCCTGACCTGAGTTTTTTTTGTTTTCTGTACTGTAGTTTTTTTGTTGTTGTAATTGGAGTGTTGGGGAGGTTTATTAGGGGGTAGGTAGTGTAGGTAGGTAGTGTAAGTGTTAATAGATTAGTGTAGAGGGGGGTTAGTTTAGATTAAATGGTTTATTGGGGGTTATAGTGTAGTGTTTGTAGTTAGTGTCATGATGGTCCTTGAGGACCATCAAGGCACTTATGTGGTTAATGTTGGGTTGTAACAGGCCCATAATGGTAATAATATACCCTTATGGGACTGATGGGGTTAAATAGAGCCTTATGGTGGTCTGTATTGACCACCATGAGTTAATGGGTTAAATAGAGCCTTATGGTGGTCTGTATTGACCACCATGAGTTAATGGGTTAATTTAGGCCTTATGGTGGTCTGTATTGACCACCATGAGTTAATGGGTTAATTTAGGCCTTATGGTGGTCTGTATTGACCACCATGAGTTAATAGGTTACTTTAGGCCTTATGGTGGTCTGTATTGACCACCATGAGTTAATGGGGTAATTATAGTTGCCTGGGGTTAATATTTTTAGTGCGAGTCCTTTCAGGACCTTTACGGTCCTTTGAGGACCCGCGAGGCGGGAAATTTAAAATTGAATTGCAGCAGGGTCACGATCGGTGCCGATCGGGGACCCCCGCTGCAGGGGGTTTATGTGGGGACACTTCGGGGACCCCCAGCATAGAGGGGGGTTAATTTTAAGTGCTGCGGCCGGGATTGGGTAATAGTGTGCCGCGGCCCCTTTAAGGAGCCGCGGCGGGGAATTTAAAAGTTTTAAATGCAGCGGGGGGCCTGATCTATGCAGATCGGAGACCCCCGCTGCAAGGGGTTAATGTAGGGGTGCTGCAGGGGTCCTGATAGAGGCCCCTGCAGCATGGGGATGTGTATAGGGTGCAGGGGGGAGCCTCACACTGCTGTCTCGGGCTGTTCCGAGGCAGCACGTAGAGGCTTTCGGATCCCTTGCGTGGACTTTTTGTCCACGTAGGGATTCTTACGATATGCGAGACTCATGCATAGATTTAAGGCTACGTAGCTCTCTCGTAGCCTATTCTCGGCCATTTTCTCGCAGTCAAAGCAGGCTGCGAGAGATTCGGTACTCGCAAACAGCAGGAAAACTGCCTTTGCGAGATACGATTTCATCCGCAGCTCGAATTTAATAGGGCCCTTAATTTGTATTTATCTTTGTCTGAACCTAATTTATGTACAGCACTAGGGAATATGTCGGTGCATTATAAATAAACTATAATAATAACTATAATAATAATAATCTGCAGTTATGTTTTTTTTCCGCAATCTTGTTTACAGCAATTTTTTAACAATCTGTGCAAAAAAACTGAATCATAATTAATTAACAAATATTCTAAGTAATACATATTAATATGTCATGTGGTTTTCTCACAGCTGAGTGTGGACATGCCTGGCTGCTATGGTCTCATCACGGTGTCCTCCAAGACCCCCGGTAACGCCATATTATTCTCTGCTCCTGCACATTATTAATTATCATCTAAATGTGTTTATTATAGTTGTGATTATCTTTGTATGTTCTTCATATGATTATTTAGCTGTATCATTTAAATAAGATGCAACATTTAATTAAATGTTATTTAAACGTCCTATACTAATGTATTCAATTATGGTTTAATTACAGCAGACATTGTGTATTTTTTCCTAGCAGAATTAGAAAATGTTGAGGAAGGGAATCACAAGTTCCTGATAGGAAAGTTCTACCTAAAACTAAGTTTCTTCTACAGTATCTATGTAAAAGTAATGGAACTTGGCTAGAATGCCTGTTACTCCTCCATGTTTGTGGAGAGCAGAAACTGACATTTTTTACCACTGACCTTTGTTAACTAATTGGGTCGCAAGTTCAAGAGCTAGCACAAGATCCAATCAGACCTCAGCTATGACAGCTACATTTGTGTTCTGTGTTCCTGAGCAGCTCACAACACATAATATACAGAAGTCATAAACTATAATAATTTTTGTAAGTGTGTAACGCTTCATGGGTGCGTACACACTTACCACTACTTCCTAAGTCCTCGCAGAGCAGCACGCATGCACAGCTCTGTATGGACGCTGCGAGCGCACGCACATAGTGTTGTGCACGCATTGCTCTGCAGAGTTGCGCATGGGGGAGCAAGGCACGGGAGAGGGGAGAGGAAGACACGGGAGAGGGGGGAGGAAGACACGGGAAAGGGGGGAGGAAGACACAGGGGAAATGGGGGAGGAAGACACAGGGGAAAGGGGGGAGAAAGACAGAGGGGAGAGGGGGAGGAAGACACAGGGGAGAGGGGGAAGGAAGACACAGGGGAGAGGAGAGGGGGAGGAAGCCAAAGGGGAGGAAGGAGGGGGAGACACAGGAAGGGAGAGGGGGCGAGACACAGGGGAGGGGAAGAAAGGACACAGGGGTGGGGGAAGAGACACAGGGGAGAGGAGAGGGGGAAGAGAGACACAGGAGAGGGAAGAGAGGGGTAGACACAGGGAAGGGGAGAGGCGGAGAGACAGAGGGGAGAGGCGAGGGGGTAAGAGACACAGAGGAGGGGAAGAGACACAGTAGAGGGAGGGGGGTGAGAGACACAGGGGAGGAGAGAGGGAGAAAGAGACATAGGGAGGGAAGGGGTAGGAAAGAGGCACGGGGAGGGAAGGGGGAGGGAAGAGACACAGGGGAAGGAAGTGGGAGGGAAGAGACACAGGGAGTGAAGGGACACAGGGGAGGGAAGGGGGGAGACACAGGGGAGGGAAGGGGGGAGACACAGGGGAGGGAAGGGGGGAGACACAGGGGAGGGAAGGGGGGAGACACAAGGGAGTGGGGAGGCACAGGGAAGGGGGGAAAGACACAAGGGAGAGAGTGGGGGGAGGGAGAGAAAAATTAAAAATGATACCGTCATTTTTGACAGGCAATTTACTAGTTTAACAATAAAAGGCAAGCGCTACATCTTTATCACATATATCTTAACGTATATGAGTGAATTATTACATACCTGAGCTTCTTGTATTTAGGGAAACTTCCCTTTAAGTAGTTGAAACATTTCAAGACTGCTCCTCTCTTTATACTTCTTATCTCCCTTCTTCAGTCCCTCTACAAGCGATCTCAGTTGATGTCCAGGTGAGAGGCTTTGTGGCTGATGTATCGGCTACTCTGAGATACAAAAATGTGGAAGAGAATGCGGTGGAGGCCATCTTTGTGTTTCCTATGGATGAAGACTCTGCAGTTTACAGCTTTGAGGCAACGGTGGAAGGAAAAACGATAGTAGCAGAACTTCAGGAGAAGGAGCAGGTAATGATATTAAAAGAAAACGGTGGTCTCATATGCACAGTGGGCTCTTTTAAAGAACCAGACTTATAAATAAACAGTTGTTTTTCAAAAATCAAAAAATGAATTAATTAAAATTTTATATGATACTTTATTAACCCTTTAAAAACCAAAATATCAAACGGAACAGGCAAAAACAGGCAGGAACACACACTTTTTAAAGGTAATTCACGCTAAAATCATTGGGATGTGTTAAATATAATTGAGAACTAAATTTAAGAGCCAAACCCCATCTGATAGTATGAATTAATCCTTTAATATGCCAGAATACAATATTTAGCAAAAATTACCCAGAACGGCGACTTTCCAGAGGGTTAAAAAAAAAAAATCACCAAATACAGGGGGGATTCATGTAAAAACCTACATAAAGCTCACAGAAACTAATTTCAAATACCCGTTCCGGGCCAGAATACATTATTTTGCAAAATGACCCAGAACAGCAACTTTTTAGAGGGTTAGTATTACCAATTTCCCCAAATACACATAACTAGGTGGGATTCATGTAATAACCTTCATAAGTTCCACAGACATTAATTTCAAGTATCCGTTCCGGGCCAGAATACAATATTTCTCAAAATGACCCGGAACAGCGAATTTCCAGAGGGTCAAAAATACCAAATTCACCAGATACACATAACTAGGTGGGTTTCATGCAATAACCTTTATAAATTCCACACACTCGAAAGAGACGGACTTGTTATCTCTTTGAATGATTCAGAGCAGCTTTAAGAAAATGATAATCATACACACAAATAAGTAGAAACAATTTAGTACTGATTTTATGCTTTGCTCTGTACCCCCCCCCCCCCCCCCCCGAATGCTTTTAGGCAGAAGGACAGTCATTAAAATTAAGATTTCCAAAAAAGTTCCTCTCACTGCCTGGACCTTGGCTAATGTTGTTAGTTTGTTACATATTTATCAGCCCTGAGATGGGTTTCGTAACCTAAGACAATCTTTTAAGAAGTTAAGATCAATATGTATTTTCAATGTATTGTAATAAAGCCCCTTTTTCTCTCCTTCGCAAACTGATGACCACCCGCAAAGGCAGAAAAATGCCTCAAAAGCTGATTCAAGAGACCTCCATGGTACTAAATCTGTGCCCTATGCCATGGAAAGCTTATCAACTTATATGCCATGGAGGTGTTGTCCAACCCGCCTCAATCGTGCCTCACGCTGAGCGCCTTTAGTGGTCATCGCAAGCCCAGCGATGAGCACCTTGGGCGCTCAATGCGAGGTTCGTGCTGAGTGCCCTTGACGAGCCTGTCCCCACTCTCTGTCCCCCTCCCCACTCTCTGACCCCTGTGTCTGTTTTCCCCCTCTCCCTTCCATGTGTCTGTTTCCTCTCCCTCCTGCTTTCTCTTAGCCCCCTGTCCCTGCCCTTTGTTTTTTCCCCCCTTATCTCCCTTCCATTTGTCTCTTTCCCCCCTCTCTCACCCCTGTGTCTCTTTGCACTCTCTCCCCCCTCTCCCTCCCATGTTTTTCTTCTCCCTCTCCCTCTTGAAGTCTTTGGGGCCTCGCAAAGTCTGGCAGGCCTCACAATGAGCGCTCATCGCAAGGCCCGCAATGAGAGCCCGTCAAACCGGTAACTTTCGGGCCTCGCCTCTCATTGTCAAGTCAGAGGTAATACTGATTATAAATTCCTATAGAAAGCAAGAAATACCAGGATTCAGAAATAATGTTCTGTTTAGCCAACTGTGCACAAGTATGCAGAGGTGTTTTTTTGCTGAAAGTAATGGCTTTCTTCTGGCCACTCTGCCATAAAGCCCAACTCTATGCAGCTTACGGCTTATTTTCGTCCTATGTACAGATACTCCAGTCTCTGATGTGGAACTCTGCAGCTCCTCCAGGGTTACCTTAGGTCTCTGTGCTGCCTCTCTGATTAATGCCCTCCTTGCCTGG
Source organism: Discoglossus pictus (assembly GCA_027410445.1). Classification (NCBI taxonomy): domain Eukaryota; kingdom Metazoa; phylum Chordata; class Amphibia; order Anura; family Alytidae; genus Discoglossus; species Discoglossus pictus. Next base: position 558,899,334 of record CM050163.1, read on the forward strand.
TCCGTGAGCTTTGGTGGGCGACCGTCTCTTGCTGTTGTGCCATGTTCTTTCCATTTGGTTATTATAGATTTGATGGTGCTCCTATAACCTAACCCTACTTCTCAACAACATAGTCCCTTACTTTTTTGGAGAATTCCTTGGTCTTCATGTGTTTGGTTAGTGGTGCCTCTTGCTTAGGTGTTGCAGCCTCTGGGGCCTTTTAAAAACGGTGTGTATATGTAATGACACTTAGGTTGCACACAGGTGAACATCATTTCACTAATTATGTGACTTCTGAAGGTAATTCGTTGCACCAGAGCTTTTTATGGGCTTCATAACAAAGGGGTGAATACATACGCACATGCCAATTTACTATTTCAAAAAAATAGTTTTATGTATATATTTTTTTCATTTCACTTCACCAACTTAGACTATTGTGTTCTGATTAGTGATGTCGCGAACATCAAATTTTGGGTTCGCGAACAGCGGACGCGATCTTCATGAAATGTTCGCGAACGGGCGAACATCGGCGAATTTCAAAAACCACAGGGACTCTTTCTGGCCACAATAGTGATGGGAAAGTTGTTTCAACTAACACCTGGACTGTGGCATGCCGGAGGGGGATCCATGGCAAAACTCCAACGGAAAATTACATAGTTGATGCAGAGTCTGGTTTTAAGCCATAAAGGGCATAAATCACCTAACATTCCTAAATTGTTTGGAATAACATGCTTTAAAACATCAGGTATGATGTTGTATCGATCAGGTAGTGTAAGGGTTACACCCGCTTCACAGTAACAGACCAATCTCCCCGTTTAATGCACCGCAAACAACCGCAAACAGTCCCTTTGCACAACCTCAAACTCCCCATTTGCACAAGGTTGGATACCAAGCTAGCCATGTCCCGTTCCTTGTCCTCACTGATGTCATTGAAGGTCTCTTCCTCCACCCAGCCACCAAGGGTCCCTGAAAGGGGACAACAAGCCCCCTGGGACGCCTGCTGTGTTTGGTCTTCCTCCTCCTCAAAGCCACCTTCCTCCTCTGACTCCTCTTGTTCAGACTCCCAGAGTCTGGGGGCTTCCACTGCCCAGCATGGAATATTATACACAGGTCAGGGTCTGGGGGCTTCCACTGCCCAGCATGGAAGATTATACACAGGTCAGAGTCTGGGGGCTTCCACTGCACAGCATGGAAGATTATACGCGTTGCCTCTGTCTGCGTTATTATAAGGTGTGTACTGTTAAGTAGTACTATTCCTATCGGTTTAATCCCTGTTACGTCCACTATCAGGGGACGTGTATATGGCATGGATTTTTGGAAGCAGGAGATGGAAAAAGATGCTTGGTCGGTCCTCCCACTTCAAATTTGGGGCACTGCGCGTGCAATCCAAGGTGCCACCAGATATGAGTGTCACTGTGCACTGGCAAAAGTTGGCAGAGTAGATGCAATAGGCTTCACACACACCTGTAGGCAGGCAACTGATATTCAATCGATTACAGTCAAAAAAGTGTTGTTTTTTGTCACTGTACGCTACGGTTGCACCAGATATGACATATCACTGTGCACTGGCAAAAGTTGGCAGAGTAGATGCAATAGGCTTCACACACATGCCTGTAGGCAGGCAATTGCTATTCAATCTATTACAGTCAAAAATGTGTTGTTTTATGTCACTGTACACTACGGTTGCACCATATATGATGTATCACTGTGCACTGGCAAAAGTAGGCAGAGTAGATGCAATAGGCTTCACACACACGCCTGTAGGCAGGCAATTGCTATTCAATCTATTACAGTCAAAAATGTGTTGTTTTATGTCACTGTACACTACGGTTGCACCAGATATGACGTATCACTGTGCACTGGCAAAAGTAGGCAGAGTAGATGCAATAGGCTTCACACACACGCCTGTAGGCAGGCAATTGCTATTCAATCTATTACAGTCAAAAACGTGTTGTTTTTTGTCACTGTACGCTACGGTTGCACCAGATATGACGTATCACTGTGCACTGGCAAAAGTTGGCAGAGTAGATGCAATAGGCTTCACACACATGCCTGTAGGCAGGCAATTGCTATTCAATCTATTACAGTCAAAAATGTGTTGTTTTATGTCACTGTACACTACGGTTGCACCATATATGACGTATCACTGTGCACTGGCAAAAGTAGGCAGAGTAGATGCAATAGGCTTCACACACACGCCTGTAGGCAGGCAATTGCTATTCAATCTATTACAGTCAAAAATGTGTTGTTTTATGTCACTGTACACTACGGTTGCACCAGATATGACGTATCACTGTGCACTGGCAAAAGTAGGCAGAGTAGATGCAATAGGCTTCACACACACGCCTGTAGGCAGGCAATTGCTATTCAATCTATTACAGTCAAAAACGTGTTGTTTTATGTCACTGTACACTACGGTTGCACCAGATATGACGTATCACTGTGCACTGGCAAAAGTAGGCAGAGTAGATGCAATAGGCTTCACACACACGCCTGTAGGCAGGCAATTGCTATTCAATCTATTACAGTCAAAAAAGTGTTGTTTTATTTCACTGAGCACAATATAAGCTGTTAGGTGTTAGACTGTCACACACACACGCTGGCAGGCAGGCATATGCAATTAGATTACACAGAAAAAAAATATAAAATAAAATAAATGATGTTCTAGCCCTAAAAAGGGCTTTTTGGGTTGCTGTCCTTTGGCTGGAATGTGTCTGCTGACTGTGAGGTGCAGGGTCAAAGTTTCCTCAATGATAAAGTATAGGGGGCGAACCGAAAAGCGCATATGTTCGCCGTCCGCTGCGAACGCGGACATGCCAAAATCGCCTCGAATAGTCCACGGGCGAACTGTTCGGGACATCACTAGTTCTGATCCATCACATAAAATTCAGATTAACAAAACATTGAACTTAAGGCTGTAATGTAACAAAAATAAGCATTACTTTTAAGGTAAATAAATAAAAGTCTAATAGGGCAGGAATAGCTCTGACACCTATAATTATTTAGTATCTTGGTATATACGGTATTCAGTTAGTGCAAATGAGGTCTTGATATTTCCCATTTCCCCACAGGCACTAATTTAGTATTGTCACTAACATAAACATAGAAACATTAAACATAATAAATAAATATTACATTAGGGGTAATGATGGTGGAGTTGAAACTAGAGGGGGCTATTATATCATTCAATGCAACACGGGGAACAAAAATATAAACTACATCTTGGGACAGCAGCTGCCGCACTGCTGTGATGAACATCCTGCCCTACAATGGGCCGTTTAAGGACCGCAGTGGTTATATATATATATATAGTAATATAATAAATAAATAAATATTCTAGAGAACTCCACTAGTATGCACAATGTTTTTAGAATGAAAAATAAAATAATATAGTCTCTAATTTATTATGGTTCATATGATATTATGCTGCTGTGGAATCTTCCACTTTGGTTTCAACCTTCTGCTGTAGGATAGAGGTTCCTATCTGCTTAATTGGAATGTGCTATAAACATGACATGTTAGAGGGGTGAGAGGGCTAAGGAGGGGTTGTAGCACATTGGAAAGTTGTTGTGGGTCAATTGATTGGAGGTTTCTGTAGTTTCTGGTGGAGAGGATTGATGAAGATCAGTGAGTGGAAGGTGTGGTGAGGTGGAAGGTTAGTGGGTGGTGGTCAGATACGTTAGATAGTTGGTAGAGATAAGGTCAAGGGAGTGTCCATTGGAAGCGATAAGTATTAGTTTATACTTTATCTCTTCTTGGAAATATTTATTATTGAAAATATTATATTTAATTCTTAAAATTATTTTTTGACCATTCCCCTCATTCTCCTAACTTTCTGTGTCTCCAAGGCTCACAAAACATATGATGAGGCTATTATCCAGGGCCAAGAGGCTTTTCTACTGGAGAAGGCTGACAGCTCTGGTGACATCTTTAGCTGCTTGGTGGGGAACTTACCCCCTGGTCAGGAGGCCAACGTGACGCTGAGCTTTGTTCGGGAGCTAGCACTGGAGGCTGATGGAGCTGTGCGCTTTGTGCTCCCAGCCGTCCTAAACCCAAGATACACCCCAAAAGGTAATAATCATATAAATGAAGGCACCTATTTTCAAGGATCACTTTATTGAGTAAGACCAGACTGATAAACTATAGGATATTTCTCCCTGAGAAGGGCACAAGTGGCTAAAAGAGGCTGCTCTCAATGTGAATTGTCATGTCCATAGACCTAACCTATTAATGATTGAGTACTTCAGATTATTTTTTATATGTTGTCTCATTTTCAATTTAGATCAAAAACCCAGTGTTACCGCCACACTTCCTCTGGTGCCAATTGGTGAGATCCCATACAACCTGGACATGACAGCCCATTTTCAGTCTACGTACGGCATTACTAAAATCCTATCTAACTGTGACATCACTCCAATCAACTACGTTAATGACGACAAAACGGCAGCCATTGTAAGAGCAAAAAATATTCATGGGTTTAGGAGCCAAAGAAAATCTGTGTGTGTGTTTGGGGGGGGGGGGGGGTTTATCACATATAGTATAAAAATAGCACACAACTGCTTCTCTACACCCATTAAAAAATGTGTGTGTGTGTGTGGGGCGGGGGGATTTATCCTCCTCGTCCCCCCCCAGTTCCTACACCCATGACTATATTGGTGCATCAACCATTAACTGATCAAGATCTTACCCTACTTAAGATTTGAAGATTTAAAGCACTTCTGTTTACTATATGAGATTGCTGTCTTCTCACTTAGCACTTTATCCCATGGTCCACATTTTATTTGCTAGGAACTCCAACGCTTACTTATAATCAACCAATCAACGATTGGATCCATCTGTTAAATGGCCTTCTATCATCTCCTCTCACATCTCTCCCTTTCCCTCACTCTTCTATTTCTTGAGGTTTCCTTGTGTGAGGGGCACAAGTTTGAGCGAGATGTGGAGCTTCTAGTCTATTATGAGCAGGTGAACAAACCCAGTGTCACAGTAGAGGCCGGACTACCAGATACTAAATCAGGTGAGCAGAAAATCCTGGGGTACCCTTCACCATTTCTACGTAAGATGTTTACTATATAACTATTATTATGTTTTACAATTTTGTCTATTATTATTTACAAACCATTTGGCCTCAATGAAGGTTTCACATTTTCTCCCTTTATCTGAGTAAGCCATTTTGGTGTGTATATGATCAAACAATGTGGTTTTATTTAGATGATCATGTGTTGATGTTATAACTCAATGATTAATATCTTTGTATATATGTAAATAATTTAGGATGACAATATTAAAATATCTTTGCCATAATGAAATACATTGTAATCAATGGTGAAATTCATCAAGGTTTCATCACATATAATTGTTGTCAAACTGTGAGTCGTCGTCACTCAAAGCGAGGGACGCAGTTCTGGCCACAAATCGCGAGGGCCGAAGGCTCATTGCAGGCCGCAAATGCGGACCCTTGCAAAGCGAGGGTCCGCATTTGCGGAGGGGAACATAAACTACAATGGAGAAAAAAATCGGCACTTAGAAAAAAAAAAATACGACCCTCGGGACTTTAGAAAACAATAATTACAAGGTTGCAAAAATACGAAGTGAATGGCCGAAACGTGTACATCCAAAAACAAAACAAAAAATAATGAAAAATACAAAATAAAAAACATAAAAAAACCTCACACACAGCATGGGGAGGCCAGTGAGGTTGCACGCAAATTTTGAATTTGAGGAGTTTCGTAACTTAAAAAAAACAATGGCGGCCGTAAAAAATTAAAACTAGGCTACATGACCCCAAAGCCTGCAAAACAACGCCAGGCATGTACGACTTTTGCCAGGGATGTACGAGGTACAAAAATACACGGTTAGGAACCACTGAAAATGCTTGCGAAACTCGTAACACATAGACAAATTACGCCATTTTAGAAAAAAATTATTACGATGTTGCAAAAAGTTAACGGCTGAAATGCATACATCTAAAAACGCTAAAAACAATGAACAATACAAAAAAATAAAAAATACCTCACACACACAGCATGGGGGGACAGCCACGATATCTGCCAGTGAAGTTGCACGCAAATTAAAGTCGAATTTAAGGAGTTTCGGAACTTAAAAAATGGCGGCCGAAAAAAATTAAAACGAGGCTACGCAAAAGGAAGCACAGAAAATGCTAGCGAGGTGCGTAACACATAGACAAACAACACCATTTTACAACACTAACTTGCAACTAATAACATTACGAATATAAAATGCCACTTTACACACCCTCGCGCACAAAGCATATGCATAGTTGGAACATTGATGACACTTTCTCCTTCGGGCAGCAACAGACCCACTGGACATTATATGCTGCAGGAAAATAAAATGAGATTGTTAGCTCTTTAGGCTATTGATTGCTGGATATATTAATTACAAATAGGTAAAGTATATTCATTAATTAATGCCCTCATTCAATTGCGATTTTGGCCAATTCATTGCGAGCCTCTCCTCTTGTGTACTTTTGCTCTTCTGAGCGCCTTCGCATCACAAATACAGATATATATATATATATATATATATATATATATATATATATATATATATATATGTATATATATATATATTTTTTAATTAATTAATTAGTTACTTAGGCCCTCATTCGATTGCAATTTGGCTAATTGAATAGTGCTCTAAATAAGCACATAACATATTTTTTATAGTGAAAACCTTGTTTTTGGATAGATGTTTACTAACTAAAAACTTCTTTAAAAAAATATGTTATGTGCCTATTTAGACCCCTATTCAATTAGCCAAATTGCAATTGAATGAGGGCCTAAGTAACTAATTAATTAATTATTAATAAAAAAAAAAAAAATATATATATATATATATATATATATATATATATCTGTATTTGTGATGCGAAGGCGCTCAGAAGAGCAAAAGTACACAAGAGGAGAGGCTTGCAATGAGCGCCAAAGGTCCTCAGAGTAGAAAAAGCTTTGCATTGTGTGGCAAACAGCATTGCCATGGCTTCAAATGTTATTGCCCCGTCATTTTTGACGGTAAGTCGCTAGTTACTATATAATAGTCATACTCTATTATATGATTAAGTATATACTCCTTTTTAAGATACCGTATATACATTTTTCAGCCCTTTTTTTAAGGCTAAAAAGGGCCCCCTCGGCTTATACTCGAGTCACTCCCCCTAGTGTCTCTCTAACCCCCCCGTGTCTCTCTACCACCCTGTGTCTCTTTCCCTCCCCCCTCCTCATCCTCACCCCTCCTCCTCCTCATCAACCCCCTCCTCAACCCCCTCCTCACTTTCTCCCCTCTAAATACCTCCCCCTCACTTACTTGCTTCTTCTCCGGCCTCTGCTCCGTCTTGACCCTGGCGCGCATGTGATGTCACATGCGCGCCGCGTCATTAGCATATACATATATATATTTAGAGGGGAGAAAGTGAGGAGGGGGTGGAGGATGGGGGGGTTGAGGATGAGAATGGGGGGTTGAGGAGGGTGATAAGGGAGGGGGGAAGAGACACAGGAAAGGGAGAGGGGAGAAGAGACACGGGAGAGAGAGGGGGGACACAGGGGGCAGCACATTTCCCACACTCGGCTTATACTCGAGTCACTCATTTTACCCAGTATTTTGTGGTAAAATAGGTGCCTCAGCTTATACTCGGGTCGGCTTATACTCGAGTATATACGGTAGTTGTCAATGAGCAAATTACATCAATATTGCCAATGATGCAAATATAATATTCCATATGGATTTCATTGTAAGGTCAAGGTGCTTAACTCAACAATTGAGTGCTTGATAATATGAGCTTTAAATAGTTATCTTATGGGGAGTGTATATTAAATGTATGAGCAGTGTATTTATTATCATGTATACTGTTTGGCTATATGTATGTGTGTATGTATATATATATATATAACTCTCAATAATTTATTGAATATTTAATACACGTACTAAAAAGGAAAAATATGTATTTATTTCTAGATTGAGATTAAAAATATTACCAGCATTGATGAAAGTGTAATTTGCATGTTTGTCTGTACCAACTTAGTGTGCTTATGGCTAAGATACAGTATATTTTACCACTATGTGTATGCAATGTCCCTTTGTTTTTATTTTTATCTTTATCTAGTTTCATAGTTTAAAGTTAATATTTAATTTTATGATAAACATAATATAGGAGAATATTTAGTATTTTATTTTAGCACAATACAACAATAGATTTATTTTAGTTCTTAGGTTTTCTATGACGACTGATTCATTTAAATAGCATCCGATAACCCCTGGTGAAATCCAGAAACGTGCATCGGGTTGACGCCTCGTTACTTGTCGCACGCTGATGACGTTACGTCTAGGCGGAGTGACACGCCTCCACACTATACCTAGCTCCCATTCATAATGCAATATTGTCTCTCTTCATGTATTATGACATATACTGAAGAGTCGCCTTTTATTATAGTGACAAATAGAGGAAAGCATAGGCGTATTAGTGCAATATTGGTCCCAACCAGTGAATTACAAGATTTGTCTATAATCCTTAGACTTGGTGTATGTAATCCATTATCCTTATATCCCTAGTAGTAGGAGACAGGAAATGTCCAATCACTGTACTTTATATTAACCCTTGTACAGTCTGAATGCTAAGAGCACCAATAACATGTTCAATATATAATGTAAAAACCAAATGTTTATTCTCAATAAATATTATACCCACAAGCAACTTCTTACTTCAAGACTGAAATAACCTGGAAGATCATACGGTTTATATTCTGTATTACCTACTACTATAAGTTAATGAGCGAACATAACAATCTTGATGGAGAAAGGGAATTTGTGTGAATTTGATGGAATGCCTTTATTTTCCAGATATCCACGGTAGCAGATACACTTAGCGGACATGTTATAATCAAACCTATGAGGGAAAAGAATCCAAAAACAAGACACCCAAATATTGACAAGTTACGTATTTGGGGCCATATTAAATTCCAGCCACGTAAATCCAACGTGTAGATCTTAAGCTCTACGTGCATGAAATTCTCCCGTGTTACGTCGCTATTAAATTGGAAGGGGCTGAGAGCAACGTGCGAGAGAAGCTAAATCTTAACCCAGGCGGTCGCACGTTGAATGTATGGCCATGATAAGATTAATTAGTCAAACCCGTTGCAATGGGCTAGACTTTGCCAATGGCAAAAGAGATTGCCATCATGGCTAATTAAAGCCTGCGGGATCACCTGCAGGCTCCCGATACCAGCCCTTGCTGCGGAGGTCCTGATCAGGACCTCAGCGTCAGTTAAAAACTGAAACCCTGCCGCAGGGGGGTACTGTAAGTACCCCCGCGGCACCGGAAATTAACCCCCATCAGGACCCCCGCAGTGTCCCTACATTAACCCTTGCAGCGGGAGCTCCGATCAGGACCCCCGCTGCATTGAAAAAATTAAATTTAAAGGACCCACGTTAACTAAAGAATTATCCCCTGCTGCGGGGGTTCTATAAGTACCTTCGCGGCACCTAAAATTAATCCTATCACTAATTGGGGCTCAATATAGACCCTCATGAGAATAAAATTAACCCCCTCAGTCCAATAAGGGTCTATATAGAACCCTATAGGACACTATTAACCCCTATATTTACACCATAAGTGCCACAAGGGTCCTCCAGGACCCCTTATGATACAAAGTCTAAGCACTACACTACACTATCAATCCTAACTATACCCCATTAACCCTAACTATACCCCATTAACCCTAACTAAACCCCAATAACCCTAACTATACCCCATTAACCCCAACTAAACCCCATTAACCCTAACTAAAACCCATTAACCCTAACTATACCCCATTAACCCCAACTAAACCCCATTAACCCTAACTATACCCCATTAACTCTAACTATACACCATTAACCATAACTGTACCCAATAAACCCCTACCATATTTACCCCTATCTTACATCATTAACCCCTATCCTACCCTATACCATTTTATTAACCCCCTCTAACTAAATAACCCCCTCTAACTAATTAACCCTATTTAACCTTCACCATACCCAATTAAAGGAATCACTAACTATTTAACCCCATCTAGTCCTATTTAATCCCTTCTAGTCCTATTTAACCCTATTTAGTCCTATTTAACTCCATCTAGACCTATTTAACCCCTTCTAATCCTATGTACCCTATCTAGTCATATTTAACCCCATCTAGTCCTATTTAACCTTTCTAGTCCTATGTAACCCTATCTAGTCCTATTTAACCATATATAGACCTATTTAACTCTGTCTAGTCCTATGGAACCCTATCTAGTAATATTTAACTCCATCTAGTCCAATTTAACCCTGTCTAGTCCTATGTAACCCTATGTAGTCCTATTTAACCCTAACTGGTCCTATGCCTTTGGCGCTCATCAGCTAAGTGCTCCGAGCTCGGAAGACTTCTGTGCTTCAACGGCTCGCCTCGCTATGCGAGGCTTGCAAGCATGAAGATAAATCACAGTTTGACAACTATTACATGTGATGGCAAAATTAAGAAGTTTTGAGTCTTTGAGCTTAAAATCTAAAGTATATTATACTTTTTCCCAAAGCACCTAATAAGGTTGAAAATTTACAAATGTGCTGCTGAGATGCGTCCCTGATAGGCTAGGACACTACACTGCACATCCAGCTCGACAGTCTGTGTCTGCATATACTGCAGTGTTTTTTTTTTAATTTTAGGAAGTAAATACAGAGCTTATAAGCACTTCCTAATAAAATAAAGTACATAAAAATAAATAGATACACAGGGATATTATACTCATAGTAAATTCCAGGAACCGTCCATATACCTTTAACATTACTGAGATGGGAGGTTAGTTTAGGAAAAAACAGGGAAAATAAAAACAATCACATGAGATATACACAACTGATACAAAAATATAAAAAAGTAGGGAAAAGTAGTTGCTGGAGGTGAATGGACCTGGAGCCAGTGTCTGTGAGCTTTTCTTAGGTGGATGGTATTTTGCTAACATTACAATACCAGTATATGTATATTATCCTGCCCTGATTCTCTCATGACTTTTCTATTGTATCCTCTCAAGGCTCCCTGATGGCTGAGCCAGTCGTCATGTTCAATTTTTACCCAACCTTCCCAACAATCAATGAACAGTCCAACTGCGGAGAGTTCATTTTCCTTGTGGATAGGTCTGGCAGTATGGGGTGTGCAATGAATTCTAAGCCAAATGCTCCGGAGCGTATTCAGAGCGCCAAGGTAAGTACAGGGCTACGTATTCACTAGTTACATTCCTGCACAATAACCTGCACATACAGTACCTGCACCATGTGCCAAAGAGCAACTTGAACTTGGTGGAGTGGTGAGGCCAGAAAAGATGACACCCATCTGGATAATTTACTATAATTTACTTTAAACATTTCGGTGCAATACGGGATTATTTTGGACTTATATTTTGGACTTATAATATTGTAATGCGCCGACATATACTGCAACCCCATACATGGGTTAAGTACAAGGCAAATACAGATTTATCATGCTGCACATGAATAGAGGGTCCTGTTAGTGGGCCTATAATCTAGCATACAAAGTGCTTTGCCTAGCACCTTACAAGATTAAAAATGCACAAACTTAAAATCTAAAGCGTTTGGGTGAAGTAAAGGGGAGAAAGATGTGTTGACGTACAGCCGACACATACTTAAGAACGGGCTCCCAAGGTTTTTTGCATGAGTTTGTTTTTATGTTCTGAACTAATTGAATTAAAAGAAAGAGTAGCAGCAGTCTCTGTAACTTATTAGTATAAGCACTTCTTCATAAAATAAAGTACATAAAAGTAAATAGATACACAGGTATATTATATGCCTGTTAAAATCCAGGAACCTTCAATGCCCCATTAAACAGTGCTTTTTGGGGGAAAAAAGGAGTTAAGTAATCCATGTACAGTAGACTCTCAGTTACCTGGCACCCACGGGGATTGGTAGATGCTGTATAAAAGTATTTTCTGGTTACTTGAGATTTATTATTAAAGGAGGCCTAGATAAGCTGCACATAGGAGGCTCTTTTAAGTATTTTTGTCAGTGAAGGCTGTTCTAGCAGCAGCAGCTTTCACTCCTCAATTACACATGTAAGTACGGTCAGCTGGAGGGTGCAATGCTGTACCCGGGGAATGTAACGCCAACACTGTCCTGGCTCAGTCACTCATGCCGGAGAATGTAACCCCAGCACTGCCCTGGCTCAGTCACTCATGCCCGGAGAATGTAACCCCAACACTGCCCTGGCTCAGTCTCTCATGCCCGGGGAATGTTACCCCAACACTGCTCTGGCTCAGTCTCTCGTGCCCGGACAATGTAACCCCAACACTGCCCTGGCTCAGTCTCTCATGCCCGGGGAATGTTACCCCAACACTGCTCTGGCTCAGTCTCTCATGCCCGGACAATGTAACCCCAACACTGCCCTGGCTCAGTCTCTCATGCCCGGGGAATGTTACCCAAACACTCCTCTTGCTCAGTCTCTCATGCCCGGGGAATGTAACGCCAACACTGCACTGGCTCAGTCACTCATGCCTGGAGAATGTAACCCCAACACTGCACTGGCTCAGTCACTCATGCCCAGGGAATGTTACCCCAACACTGCTCTGGCTCAGTCTCTCATGCCCGGGGAATGTAACGCCAGCACTGCACTGGCTCAGTCACTCATGCCCGGGGAATGTTACCCCAACACTGCTCTGGCTCAGTCTTTCATGCCCGGGGAATGTAACGACAACACTGCACTGGCTCAGTCACTCATGCCAGGGAATGTAATGCCAACACTGCACTGGCTCAGTCACTCATGTCCGGGGAATGTAACCCCAACACTGCTCTGGCTCAGTCACTCATGCCAGAGGAATGTAACCCCAACACTGTCCTGGCTCAGTCACTCATGCCCGGGGAATATAACCCTTACACTGCCCTGGCTCAGTCACTCATGCCCGGGGAATGTAACCCCAACACTACCCTGGCTCAGTCACTCATGCCCGGGGAATGTAACACCAACACTGCACTGGCTCAGTCACTCATGCCCGGGGAATATAACCCCCAACACTGCACTGGCTCAGTCACTCATGCCCGGGGAATATAACCCTTACACTGCCCTGGCTCAGTCACTCATGCCCGGGGAATGTAACCCCAACACTACCCTGGCTCAGTCACTCATGCCCGGGGAATGTAACACCAACACTGCACTGGCTCAGTCACTCATGCCCGGGGAATGTAACCCCAACACTGCCCTGGCTCAGTCACTCATGCCCGGGAATGTAACGTCAACACTGCCCTGGCTCAGTCACTCATGCCCAGGGAATGTAACCCCAACACTGCCCTGGCTCAGTCACTCATGCCAGGGGAATGTAACGCCAACACTGCACTGGCTCAGTCACTCTTGCCCGGGGAATGTAACGCCAAAACTGCACTGGCTCAGTCACTCATGCCAGGGGAATGTAACCCCAACACTGCCCTGGCTCAGTCACTCATGCCAGGGGAATGTAACGCCAACACTGCCCTGGCTCAGTCACTCATGCCCGGGAATGTAACGTCAACACTGCCCTGGCTCAGTCACTCATGCCCAGGGAATGTAACCCCAACACTGCCCTGGCTCAGTCACTCATGCCAGGGGAAGGTAACGCCAACACTGCCCTGGCTCAGTCACTCATGCCTGTCTGCTTCCAGGTAACATTGAATCACATACAGTGGATGCAATCTACGTGCCCCTAAGAATTTTGTGACATGTCAACCTGGCTCCTGTCATTTGTTGAGCCCTGTAAATGTAATTCTTAATTAAAGTACAGTATTCATTTTTTTCCTGGTTGCTTGAGAGTTCTGGTGAACTGAGATTCTAATATATATGTAATTGGTTAAAGTTAAGTAAATGTAATTTATGTGGGACTGGGCAGATTTTAAGTTTGAGAAGTCGCTACAAGAAAGGAATGACTGAACCAAGGATAACACTTGGCATGAGAGAAAGGATTGAAGTAGTGATTTTAGTAACGATTGAAGGGTAATGAGTGGTCAGGTTCTCAAGGAGAAAGCATATCTACCTGACTGCTTCAAGTGTTAGAAAGTTGGAGAGGAGTCAAGAAATAGAGTTTATACAATGGAAGATATTGACATTTTTGGGTGGTCAGCCATGGTTGAGAAGTTTGGTGAAGAATTTCAAAATAGTCTAATGAACATTATAGTGCTGATAATTCAACAAGTTCTGCAAGAACAGGGGTATGAGTGTAAACATAATGTATAATATAAGGAGAAATGTTAATTACTTAAAAATATGGAGATTAAAATGGGCATATTATGAAAGATTAAACAAGAGTGTCAGAGAGATTTATTCTGAAGGGTCACTGCAGTCTGTAATAATAATAGATATTATAGTGAAACACCCATAATGACCAATTATCTTACTAATACTAAAGATAAAAAAAAGCACATTTCTTGCCAACAAAGTCCATTCTTTCTCTCTCTGTCAGGAAACACTGATACTTTTGTTGAAAAGTTTACCAATCGGCTGTTACTTCAATATCTTTGGCTTTGGGTCCCATTTTGAGTCTTTCTTCCTGTAAGTATAATACAAGATTATCCAACTGCTACCTTTTGTGGAGTAGATGTCAGTCTTATACATTCTGAAGTAGTTGATCAATAACACCAGTGGCTGTTGAACAGGATGATAGTGGTAGAGATAGTAGACTACACCTTCAACTACTGGAGGATCAGACGTGATTAGCAGTAGGAGATCTCACCTCCAGTAGAAGGTCTCAGGGTAGACAAATATATTGACTGGCTGCAGACAAAGGAGTGTCCAAAAACAAGTTAAAGGTCTTAGCTGGCCACATGTTAGAGAAGGGGGAGGTCAAAAACATATCTAGTATACTCAAAGTCCTTGGTCAAGCAAGGAAGTCAGTGACTCACTCTCTTTTTGTGCCAAAACGATTGCAGTTTTTGGGGGCATCCATGCTGAGATAATGCCACCAATGTTACTCTAGATTGACACACAGTGTAGGTGGACAGTAGGGACTTAACCTATGTAAGAATGCTAGAAATGTGGCCAGCAGTTTACCACACATTATGAAAATCAGGAACTATCTTCAACGTCCTTCTCTTTTCCAACAGACTGGGTAAGGAAGTTACTGACTTTCCTCCATACCTGAGTTATATCTTAGACTTGTTGGTCTGCTTAATGTATCTCACACATTGTGGAAGCAGGTAGATAATACCAATAGATAAAACAGAATCGAGAAATTGTGTTCTATTATGGGCATCTATTATTGAAAGCAGTCTCAGCCAGTGGTAGCCAAGCAGACCATGAATATGTCTATTGATATGAATAATAGCATACATGTTACTCCATACTTTGTTTCAGCATCTGCAGGTGATATACGGAAGTATCCCCCCATAAAGTTGTGTCTCACATTAAAGGAGAGGTCACCTTACTTTAAAGTATTGTAGGTGTTGACCAAGTGCCCAAGAAGTCCACAACACAGGTTGTGTTTAAAAAAAGTAATAATACAGAATAAAAAACGTAAATTAATCTTTTAGGAGAGCGTGGTCAACTCCCCCACAACCATAGCCTTCTGTACATAGGAGGGGGTTTTATTTGTTTTGGTTGGATACAAATTGTTCAATGATCCCTTAATATAAAATGTATATTATTGTTTGGTTAGGCCAAGGGCTAGTGAATGGAGCTTCCCAGTGCAAATAAGTTGAGCCCCTCTTGTAACTGCTCTATTTTTAGGTCAATAAAAAAAGCCAAAAATATTTGTAGATGACCAGATCACCCCTATGGTGGTCAGATAACCTTTCTATCAAGTAATTATCTGCCATCCTTATCTAATACATTAAGATTCCTCATATATTGTAAGTAGCAGAGGGTCCCTAGCCTGTTATAGGCCTAGGTGCTTTGCACCTGGTTACATTAAACCAGTCACTGGACAGATCTGTGTATTTGGAGATGGACATGCACATTCCTTTTTTCTCTCTCTACCAGGGAAAGTGTGAAGTACACCCAGGAATCAATGGAGGAGGCTGTGGGGAAGGTGAATGGGATGGACGCTGATTTCGGTGGAACGGAGATTCTACAACCCTTAAAGAAAATCTACAAAACTGCAACGATCCCGGAGCACCCGCGACAAGTGAGAGGACCATTGGAATCACATTTGTAAAATACAATGGTTTAAATAAAGAGAGTAAAAAAAAGTAGAGCTTTTAACTTAGTAACTATTTAAAGTAATCGTGTTGTGCAGAGAGCAATCCCTTGCTCAAGTACTGATGGCATCTCATCAACACTAAGGTCCCTGCCCACTACCAAGGCAGATAATCAGAAAGTTGTATTTATTGGTGTTACTTTGTAAAACAGTTTGCCCGTTATAGAGTCTGATTCTTCAAAAGAACATACTATAAATATCTTTTACATCTGATAGTAATACATTTGGATGTGTATAGTAAATGTTGGAAAGCTCTAATGGTAAACTAAATACATTGGATTTAATATTAACTACTTTATATTGAACGGGCTCTGAATGTTAGTATATGGCACATTCATACTTACTCATAGCATTTACAAAAGCAATGTCTGAGGCTCTCAGTCCATAAATGGACCATCCTAAGTAGGTTAGTTCTATGGGCGTAGAAACCCACCAATATAGCAACCTCTTTTATCTCACTATCCTGTAGTATATCAGTGTGGTCTCACTCAAAAGAGTGATCAAGTCCCGAAATACCAGGCAATTCTTTAATGAACAGGAGGAACAGCAAACACCAGACGTATGTTACAGCCTTCATTGGCCTCATCAGGTTGGTGTAACTGAACGCCCACAGAGAGCCAGGAGTCCACGTCTGGAGCCCCCTATGACATTTATAATGGAAGCATAAACTTGTATAGTGACCAACAAATAAATCCCTATCAATCTAGGGATACAGAAACTCAAAGAAATGTACCTACTTATACTATCACTTTCTGATGTCAGCCATCTTGGAACTGTGGGAATTTATTTTAGTCATGTTAGTGTACGGCTGAGATAACGTTCATTCACAATTATCTACCAGCGCAGTATCTCCAACGGAAAGCCATATCCATTGACTTTAATGGAAAGATAATGGGAAGTTGTTACCTAACTCAGAAACACGACGGATAAAGTTTAGCAAATCTGTAGATGAATTTCTACTGAGACTAATCAGTACAACATATAAAGAACATAACACTCCCGGGACAACAGAAGTGTCATATTTATAGTATGATCTTATGAAGAATCTGACATGATAATGGGCAATTTCATTTATAAAAGTGTAAATAAATGAATAAAGCTGGTAGATTTTAATTATTTAATTACATTTTACCTTAATGACAGCCGACATTTTGCCTTTGCTAATGCATTACATACCTGCTAATGTTTTTAATAACTTGGTGATGTACAAATTATTTCCTTGGTGCATAACTATAAATTTGTCTATATAGAGAGATTCTTGTAAGGAATTTTTTTAATTATCTTTATTATATCCGTAGATTAAAAAAAACTCTGCTTATAATAAAAAAATATAAACCACTTTTTAAAAACAACAAACATGACTCGTAGTTTAAAGCACACAATATGCAAATTTTAGACATGGAACCAGGGGTGTATGAACCAGAATAATTCTGGGGCGGAAAACAGCTCATTGTATACGCAGGGACCCGCGCGAACATGAAAACATTAAAAACACAATAAATGCACACAACAAACACATAAAAAGCTTACCTACAGCAAGGGGGGGGGGCACCCAGGACCTCTTCAAGTGAAGTTACAGCTCGATTTAAGTCCAAATTCCAGAGTTTAGACACCCGAAAATCACCTAAGTGAGAGAAAAAATGGCAGCCCAAAAAAACAAAAACGAGGCTACAGGACCCTAAACACGCAAAACACCACCAAACACATACAGATTTTCCCGAAAAAGACGGACACGATCCAAGAACAAGGACGCTAAATCACCCACAGACGCGTACCACACATTAGGCGCCATTTTACAACACTAACTTACACAATCCGGAAGTACACAGCTACCCTAACAGATTTCCCTCGCGCACGCAGCCTATTTACACTACACACCACACACATTACTGACACTTACACCTCAGCTTAACAACACTCAAAACACACATTGTATGGTGCAGCAACATGAAAACAGATTGCCAGCTCTTCTGCACAATGCTTCCTGCATTTATTACTTCCAAATAGGTAAAGTATATTACTTTATTAATGTATTATTTAGTTCATTACCATACACCAAACAGCATTAGCTCACTTACAATTTGATTCCCGTCATTTTTTGATGGGCAATATTCTAGTTATATATATATATATTGAGCAGGAATCAAAATACTCTAGATTAGGTCATTTGGTATCTGGAGCTGCCTGCTAGTTTTAAATTCCCAAAACCTTACAGCCTTATTAAATTGTGATTCGGCCAATTGAATAGGGCTCTATATAAGCACAGAGCATATATTTTACAGAAGTTTTTAGTTAGTGAAGACCTTGCTTTTGGATAGAAGATCACTAACTAAAAACTTCTGTAAAAAAATATGCTCTGTGCTTATATAGAGCACTATTCAATTGGCCGAATCACAATTTAATAGGGCTGCTAGTCTTATTAGTGCTGGTGATCTTAGCCACTGATACTAATGAGACGCCTATATATATATTCTTGTAATCACTTTGCCTAATACAGAGATCTTAACCTCAGATATTAGTAAACGCCTTTATTTATTTAGCAATGTTCCAAATATCTAAAGTCTAGCTAAGCGTTGTTTGCTGCTTCTACTCTGGCGCCACACGCTGGCGCTGACTGACTATGTCATCAGACGCTGTTTCTCTACTACAATGGCTTAATCATAAGGAGCTCCCTGTATTTTGATATTGTATGCTTTAAATTACGAGTCATCTTTGTTGCTTTTAAAAAGTGTTTTATATTTTTTTATCAGTGTTTTTTTTTTATCTACATATATAATAAAGATAATCAATAAATTCCTCACAAGAATCTCTCTATCTGCCTACTAATGTTGTTACTTTGTCATATATTCCACAAAGATATGCCATTTTTCCCAAATTACTGGTTCTTTAAATGATAAAATATCCTTTATATGAATAATCCTTGTTTGCAACTCTCTCCACCCAAAACATGGACGGATTTGATGGTGTCAGAATATATACTTATTACAAAACACTGTAGTGTGACCATCAAGGGGATCGGGAAGGTTCCTGGATGGGACTAGGTATAAAATATCCCCGTGTATCTATTTACTTCTTTATACTTTTATTAGGTTAAGAAGTGCTTATAAACTCTGTTTTTACTGCCTAAAATCAAACAAATAGCCACGTATGGGACTACTGCCCACTGTAGACTATGCAGACACAGACTCAGTAGGGCTGGATGTACAGTGTACTGTCCTAGCCTATCAGAGACCACTTCTTAGCAGCCAGCCTGTGTCTTTGTGAGCTGCAGAAGGTAGTCCATACAGGGACTATTTGTTTTATTTTAGGCACTAAAAATAGAGCTTATAAGCACTTATTAATAAAAGGAAGTAAATAAAGGTAAATAGATACATGGGTTTATTATCAGCCTTATTAAATTGCGATTCAGCCAAATGAATAAAAAAATATGCTCTGTGCTTATATAGAGCCCTATTCAATTTGCAATTTAATAAGGCTGTAAAAATCCAGGAATTTACAATGTCCCTTTAAGTTTTTAGGAACGTAATCTGACCAATGTCCTCTCTCCCAGCTGTTTGTCTTCACGGATGGAGAAGTTGGGAACACGGGGGAGGTGATAGCAGAAGTTCGTAGGAATGCCACAAACCACAGGTAATAATCATCTTATTTCCTGTAAGACAAGAGACTGAACTTAGGTACAGACCCAGCCTTATCAACTAAATGTCCAAATCCGCAGACGGAAGGGAAGTCTTGATGGTAGCCATCTTCATTTGAACATATAAGAACCCTACACTGGATGCCTAAACTGACATGTCTTTATATGCATGCTAAGTCTACACTGACTACATAAATCTTGAGCTTCATCATTTTATGAATTAATAATATATATATATATATATATATATATATATATATATATAAATATTTGGGAATGATGATTTATAAATCTATTATTAATAAAAAGTTTAAACTAGGAAAGATTAACAGCCTTATTAAATTGCGATTTAGCAAATTTAAAAAGGCACTATATAAGCACAGAGCATATTTTTTTACAGAAGTTTTTAGTTAGTGAAGACCTCGCTTTTGGATAGAAGTTCACTAACTAAAAACTTCTGTAAAAAATATGCTATGTGCCTATATAGAGCTCTATTCAATTGGCCGAATCGCAATTTAATAAGGCTGTAAATGTTTTAAACATTCTAGGTGGCTTTTTGTTCCCAGCAGATTCACTGTCAGATACAACCTGGTTATATATATTTTTTATGTCTTTAGATCAAGTCAAAAACATTATTAACACAATGCAAAACAATGAAGGACTCTGTCTTTGAGCTTGGGCCTGGGAGGTGGGTGTGATGATGGTGTTGTCAGCAGTGAGAGATATATGTGGACTGGAAGCTGTAGTAAAAGGTGGGAAGATGAGAAGCTCAGTCGTTGACATGTTGATTTTGAGTTGACAGGTGGACATCCAGAAGGTTATGCTAGATAGGCAGTTGATCACTTGTGCTAGAATAAAGGGTGATAAATCTGGTGCTGAGAGGTAGGCTTGCATGTCCCCTGCATATAGATGATAAAGGATACCAAGGGATAAATATTTTGGATCCCATGAAAATATAATCTGTCACTGCCTCCACTTCTATCCCTTCTATTTGCCAGAGAGTAATATTGCTGTTTGTCATGATCCTCATCTTTTTAACATTGAGCAGCAAGCCAACATTTGCGCTCTCTTCTTTCACCCTCATCAATAGACCCTTTAGCTCCACCTCACTTTCAGCCATCAGAGTAGTATTATCGGTGTATCTGAGGTTTCTCCAAGCAATATTCATTCCGGCTTTGGATTCCTCCAGCCTTACGCATGATGTACTCTGCATATAAGATGAATAAATAAGGTGACAATATACAACCTTGTCGCACTCCTTTTCTTACTTTGAACCGTTCTGTTGTCCCATGTTCGGTTCTGACCATGGCTTCTTGATCCACATACAGATTCTTTAGGAGGAGGATAAGATAATCTGGTACTCCCATCTCTTCAAGAACTTGTCACATTTTGTTGTGGTCCACACAGTCAAAGGCTTTAGAATAATCTATGAAGCAGAAGTAAATACTTTTCTGGAAAATTGACAATAGTACTCAATAAAATAATAACCCCTCTCAAGCTACAGGCAGACAACCAGTTCAAAATGGTATGACTCATGATACAAGCAGAGTCAGCTAAATATAAGATCTTCTCCATTATGTTCCTTGTTTATAAAGACAATTTTCAGGAACATATCCATGATAACTATATTATACTTGTAGGAGTATCATAATATATATAGATGATTGATTTGCTTCTTTCCAACCTTCACTGTCATGTAATGAAGTGTTAATACATAATCCCTCCATTTGTTTGGTCAGGTGTTTTGCTTTTGGGATTGGAGAAGGAGCCTCCACATCTCTGATTAAAGGCATCTCCCGAGCAGCGAGTGGCACCTGTGAGTTTATCACTGGCCATGAGCGAATGCAGCCAAAGGTAAAAAAAATGATTGTTACATATATTATATCATTATCTCTCTGTGTACCTATTATGTAGAGGAAATATTTAATGCAAGTTTACACTTCTTCTAATCATTGACAATGCCCACTTCTTCTTCTCACCTGACATGGTTGCCTCTCTAGTAATTAATATCATAGATCATATAACTAAACTCAAGTCTCAGTAAGCTAGCGATGTGATAGAGCTTACTCTACGTGCTTTTATATAGTGTGATATCTCAGTGTGGACTTTTTGGGCCATCCAGTGTATAGGTAGCCCTTAATATGCAGCTCCATTCTACCACACCCTATAATGACTCGCCATATTTTCCATTCAAATCTCAAACGTACAAATCTATGATGGCTCTTTGTTCAATAGATATAACTGGATAGCTGTTGTCATTCAAAGGAACTAATTTATCCTGCAGATGGATGATGTGATCACATTAATCCTCCCCTGGTATAAAATATAGCACAGCTCTAAACATGCTCCAGGATTAAACAGCAGAAATAGATCTCTTGCTTCATACCATTCTTCTGGAAGGAGAGGGTATAGGAAAGGTTGGGGTTACTAGTGTTAAACCAGGGCTCTGAATGATGAAGAATGTATGCATTCCTGACCAGGGCTGTGGAGTCGTTAGATAAATGTTCCGACTCCAACTCCGACTTCCGACTCCTCAGTTTTGTGTACTTCTGACTCCGACTCCGACTCCACAGCCCTGTTCCTGACTGACACCGGACTTTGGATTTTCCAGTTCAGATCTTTGAGATTAATGTCCACTCATAATGATAAACTTTCATTTTTTATCATAGTGATTTATCCACTAAAATGTCTCCTATTCCTGGGTGTCTTTGAATCACATTTTGGACAGCTGAAGAAATTGTAGTAGTGACCAAGTTTTAACAGTTGGACAAGAAAGTGACAAAGGACCCAATGGACCCAAGTGTTGTCATCGGTCCATGATAATGTAACAAAACTTCCTCTTAGTATAGTCATTTGTGCTGACGTATGCAATTGATCTTCTCTTCCTACCACGTTTAACTTGTTTCTTCTTTGTTTATTAAAATAAGGTTACAATTGATAATTAAATTAATTCCACCAGATGGAGAAGGAGGGAAATCTGTCCTGGATTGTCATTTAAACTTGCAATAAATGCACATTATATTTCCAACCTTTTTATATGTCTATATACAGTTGGATCTACCTTAATGATGGTGTTTGCTTACTCGTTTTCCCTTTCAGTGCTTGTAAAAATATATGAGACAACTGAGTGGGTAGAATTTGTAGTATCCTCTTACAATATAACCAATTTATGTGCTCTCATTGTAATCCCAAACCCCTGTATCCTTCTAATGCTCTAAATTTGCTGTCCTCTGTTTCTTACCAGGTCCTTCAAACATTGAAATGCTCTTTACAGCCAACTGTGAAGGACGTTTCATTGCACTGGACTCTGCCTAGTGGTCTGGAGGCCATTCTACTCTCCAAAACTCCCAGTGCCATCTTCCAAGGACAGAGGTCTATAGTGTATGCTCAGCTGAAGGGGAAGGTACAATATTTAATGTTATAGCATACTTATCATCATCTTAATCTTCTCTGTATATCTCCTTATTAGTAACATATATTACATCAGAGGCAGAGCTAAAGTGGCACAGGCGGTCCAATGCTACCCATCATTTTCTTTCTAACAGGAGTGGAGATTATTCATCATAGGGAGAGTAGTGGCTGTAAAAGATGGGTGCATCAGTACCTGGCCATGCGGGCAGGAGCAGCTGCTTTGGGAAGGTATCTTATAGGTATTTAGAGGGCAAATGGCTAGTGCAGGGGGCTTGTGAGGAAAAGAGCTGCTTTAGAAATGGGTCTTGGAGGCGTTCTAAAAGAGGCCAGTTGCTGGCAGATGAGGTCTTGAGGGGAATGGAGCTGTTTTGGAAATTAGTCTTTGGGGTACTTGTCATGCTCAGGGACCACTGGACTGTAGAGCGGTCAAAATTATATGGGGCCCAGGATTGCAATGGTTAATACTGCGTGATGTTGTATAGTATTGTGTAAATGTCTCTATTATAGAGTATAGTGTCATGGCCACATGGACATTAGCACTATTGCAACCATGATGGCAGTTAAATGCGGTTCAATGTTTCTATATTGGTATGTAATATTTCACTTGGGTGTTATAATAAAACATGTTATGTGGGACACTCAGCGTGGGGAGCAAAAAGTTAAGGATACTCGGTTGTTGTGTCTGATGACCACCTTGGAAAGTCTCTTGGCCAGCAGGGGATGATCGTGGTGCATGACAGCTCCTCTGAGAGGCCAAAGGAATAGACTGTGGGGATTGGATCATTCTATGTTTATCTAAGGTTGTGGCTTGTTGTAATTGGTTTTCCATAAATGTACTGTATTGTTCCTTTTAAAGCTTTATGTTTGACTGTACATGTGTCATTCTAGGGGACGGCCTTTCTTACTAAGCTCGCTTGTATCCTGATTTTCCTTCTGCTATCTTATGGGACATTTGCCTGCTCCTGTGTTCCTGGGTCCTGATGACTGGTATTCCTGAGCTGAATAAGGAGGTTGGGCGCTGAGTTTGGGGTGTACATGGTCCCCTGACCCCTGAGTAGTGACAGACCAGTGGCAGTGGGACGGGGTCTTGAGGGCAAGGGAGCTGCTTTGGCAAACGATCTAGGGGAGTATTAAGCAGGTTGTGGTTTGGGGTCCTCTAGGGCCAAAGCGTTCTTTAGGGCCAAGGGGGTAAAGTTCCGCCCTCCCCACCCCTCAGCGCATTGGCTCCCCAACCAGATTGTGCGCGAAGACTCAAAACATTTTTTTGGGAATGTTAGATCCGTGAGTTTTAAACCCTGTTGAGGGACAGCTGTTTAAAGAAACACAGTGGGGGTTTCATATATTGTATCATGTAAACCTAAAGGTAATAAGTACTTTATTTATTAAATGCTATTCTTAAAGCAAATTTACACTGAAGTTTTCAGTTTACATTAACGTTTTCCTGTCAATCGGCTCTCTGATTCACCCACCAAACAACAACTAATATCTATTTTAAATGGCGATATCACAGTTTTCAATGAAAATTCAAACCCATTAAGACACTAAGCATTCTCATACCCCAGGGAGCAACTAGGCTGAATAGCGTAATTACTGCATTAGGTCTGAGCATGTTTAGGATCTCATTCAATTGCGATTTTTCCAATTGAATAGGGCTCTATATAAGCACAGAGCATATTTTTTTACAGAAGTTTTTAGTTAGTGAACTTCTATCCAAAAGCAAGGTCTTCACTAACGAAAAACTTCTGTAAAAAAATATGCTCTGTGCCTATATAGAGCCCTATCCAATTGGCCAAATCACAATTGAATGAGGCCCTTAGTCTTTTCATTTGCATGTGGCTTTACTAGTATTAATTTTGACTCCTCTGGTTTAATGTTCTTATTTGTTGCTCCTTGAGCAGAGAATCCTAAATCCTTGCTGGTTTTACAGATTACCAATACATTAACTAGTAAAATAAATACAAACCTGTCCATAAAAAAATGTTGGATGATCCATACCACGGACCATTTAATGCCAATACAATAATAAGTAACTTTTCTTTTTATCACAAAACAGATCAATTAAACGTCTCATAAGAAGTGAGAATAACAATTGAATCTCTCCTAGGGTTTGGGCCCTGGGAGTGATCTAGGATAAATAACCGCTATTTTAACTAAGCTATTATCCTTTCTTTTACCTCTATAAAGATTATCAGGATAGTCCCAGGGTCAGTACCTGGAGAGATAATTTTTTATAAAAATAAATAAAAACAAATACTATCTCCAGTTGTCTAGTTCTGAATTAAAAGAGTATGGGGGGTTTTCTTCCCCTCTTGTTGTTCAACCAAGAATTTACCTATATCTTCCGACTCTTTTAGACTCACCTCAACTTGGGCCTCTAATTTTCCAGATGTCCCAACAGGAGGCCCACCGTTTGTATCTCGCGTCAAGTTCCGCTGAGAAGCGACTCATGGATTGAATATGGTCAATTTTCTGAAGTACTTCTCTAAATGTAGGGGTAGTGTGTTTCCAGTGTTTCGCTATGATGCATCTGGATGCTAGGAATATGTGGTTGGTTAGGAATTGCTCGCTTTTTGTTAGTTCCTTGTTCGGAAGTCCTAAAAGTGCTTCTTCTGGTTTTTGTTGTATAGTTTTCCCCCATAACTTCTCTAGCGTGCTATATGTTGCCTGCCATATGTGCCTAATTTTGGGGCATTCCCAAAGCATGTGTGTTAATGAACCAATGTGTCCACAACCCCGAAAGCACTTGTCGGGATGTGTTTTATTTGAATTATGTAGCCTCGTTGGTGTGAGGTACCATCTCATAACTGTTTTTAGTGCATTCTCCTTCAAGGTGGTGTTTAAGGAGGACATGTTGGCCTGTTTGATAACCTGATTCCATTGTTTGTCATCTAATGTGATGTGTAAATCTGATTCCCAAGTTTCCTGGTAGTGTGGCTTAACTGCACTAGACAGTTCAGCAAGGTTTTTATATATCACTGAGATATTGCCCTTGCCTCCGGGGTTGTTAATGCAACAGTGTTCATATATTGATTTTCTGTTCTGGCTATTTAATTTTGTAGTCTGAGACAACGTCTGTTTAATTATCATAAGATTAATCCATTCGTTGTTGGGGATCTGATTAAGTGTGTCTCCCTGGGCCCGAGTCCATGTGTCTGCCACAATAGTCAGATTTTTTTGTATCCACCATTTCATTTGGGATCTTTTGATTGTGTGGTCAACCTTATGTGATTGCCACAGAGGGGTTAGGCCCGAGCCTATATGTAGCATAGGGGATTTTTTATTTATTTCCTTCCAAGTTTTCAGTGAGTTACGGATGCAGCTTGTAAGATTGTGAATTTTTAAATCTGAGTGTAGGCTTAGCCATAAAGCATGTGATAATGTTATATTATTATTTTCTAAGGTTTGTTTTTCTATTTCGACCCATGTAGGGATGGCATCTTTTTTGTACCAGCTGGTCAATTGTGCCAGTCTTGTGGCCTTGTAGTAATTAACCAGGTTTGGAAAGGCTAAACCTCCTTTTTGTGTGGGTGCTTGCATTGTATTTCTGTTAATTCTTGGTTTCTTGTGGTTCCAGGTGAATTTGAAGAGAGATTTTTGCAGTGATTTTATGGCTGCTAAGTTAATTGGCGTTGGAATCGCCCTAAATAAGTATAAAATTTTCGGGATAATATTCATTCTAATCGCGTTTATTTTACCAGTCCAAGATATATTGAAAGAGGACCATTTCTCTATGTCTTGTTTGATTTTACTGATAATTTGGGGGAAATTTGCTTCATATACTTGCTCCGTCGAGCTTGGGATGTTAATACCCAGGTAAGTCAGGAATTTTTGGGCCCATTTCATGGGAAAGTTTTTGTCTATATTTTCTACCACTTTTCTGGGGAGAGATATGTTGAGTGCCTGACTTTTAGCCGTATTGATTTTAAAGCCTGAGATGGTGCCGAATTTTGTGAGTACTTGAAGTAGGTTGGGTAGGCTAGTTATTGGTTCGGTTAGTGATAGTAGAATATCATCTGCGAAGAGATTGATTTTGTATTTTTTAGGTCCCACTTTTATACCTTTTATGTCTGGGCAGGTTCTGATTGCGGTCACCAGGGGTTCTAGGCATAGAGCAAACAATAGAGGGGAGAGCGGGCAGCCCTGTCTAGTTCCTCTGGTGATTTTGAATTTTTTGGACTTAAAACCCTGGTATGTAATAAGTGCCTCTGGTTTCGCGTATAGGGCCTGTATACCTCTTATGAAGGTTTCCCCCAGTCCTATTCTGGTCAATACTTCCCACATAAAGGTCCAATCTATTCTGTCGAACGCTTTTTCTGCGTCTAGTGAAAGTAGCATTGAGTGTATGTCGTCTTTTTTAGTTATTTCTATGAGATTCAGCACTCTTCTGGTGTTATCTGGGGCTTCTCTGCCTGTGATGAATCCTACTTGGTCTGGGTGGACAACCTTTGGTAGTAACGGGGCTAGCCTGTTCGCCAAAATCTTTGTGTATAGTTTCATGTCTGTGTTAATCAATGAGATTGGCCTGTAGCTTCCACATTGGGCTGGGTCTTTACCTTCTTTAGGGATTACAATGATTTTTGCCTCCAAAAACTCCAGTTTTATGGGAGGGCCTTTTAGGAATTCATTAAATAATTCGTGTAGATATGGGAGTAGGTGTTGTGAGCATTGTTTGTAGTAGTAATTTGTAAACCCGTCTGGGCCGGGTGCCCCATGTGATTTTGTTGTCTTAATAGCCTCCTTAATTTCTTCTAATGATATGGGTCTAGCCAATTCTTCAGCTTGTGTATTTTCAATTTGTGGGAGTTTTGTTGAGTTAAGGAAGTCATGTATTTGTGAGATGTGGGTTGTGGATCCTGAGTGAGGAGGGGCTGAGTAAAGTTCCTCGTAGAAATGTCGGAATGTTTCTGCTATCTCATTTGGTTTGAAGACTAGATTCTTATTTTTGTTACTTATCTTGGGGATGAAGGAATTAGCCCTTTGTGTTTTTAGTTTTTTAGCTAACATAGTGTCAGGTTTGTTGGCGCTTCTGAACATCGTTGCTTGTGAACGTTGGAGAATGGTCACCATTTTTTTCCGAAGGATTGAGTTTAGTTGTTGTTTTTGGGTCAAAGTTTCGTTATAGATTTTTGGGTCGTGTTTCCTCGGGAATTGCGCCTGTAGGTCTGCTATTCTAGATTTAATAGTTTTCATCTGTGTCTGGTCTAGTTTTTTCGCCGTTGCTCCTAATTGGATGCAAACTCCTCTAATGACTGCTTTATGGGCTGCCCACACTCCCCCCCTGCTTACTTCGTCCCCATTATTGACCGCGAAGTAGTCATCTATCACTTTGATAATTTTATCTTTAGATCTGATGTCATTGAGTAAGTGTGGGTTCAATGTCCACGACGGGGACTGCCCTGATGGGATGATGCCGTTTATTGAGATCTGGACCAAGTCATGGTCTGACCACGCGATGGGGTGTATATTTGCGTCAGTTAGGTTATGGGCTAGTCGCTGTTGAATCAGCACGTGGTCGATTCGCGAGTGGGATTGGTGTCTAGAGGAGAAGAAGGTATATGACCTATCTGAAGGATACATTGCTCTCCATGTGTCTATCAGACCGTGGGATTTTAGCATGTGTTTGAGTGTTTTGGTAGCTGCTGGTGTGTTGTGGGAAGAGGACTTGGTTGAGCGATCTCTATCTGGATCTAAAACGGTGTTCATGTCCCCCCCTATTATGAGAGTGGCTGGCCCCCATCCTGTCATCATTTGTGATATTTTATTGAAGAATTGTGATTGGTCTGTATTTGGGGCGTAAAGATTAAGGAAGATTATATTTTGTTCTTGAATGGTCCCGTGGATTGCAATAAATCTCCCTTCTGGGTCTGATTGTGTTCTGGAGTGGCAAAAATTTAATCTATTGTGAACTAAGATTGACACTCCTTTTTTCTTCTCTTTAGCCGTAGCGTGGTATGCTTGTCTGTAAGTTTTCCCCCAGTATCTGGGGACAGCTAATTTTTTAAAGTGTGTTTCCTGGATCATGATTATGTCCCCCTTAAGTTTTTGGTATTCTTTTATTGCTATCCCTCTTTTAACGGGTTCATTAAGGCCCTGTGTATTGTGTGAGATTATGTTAAGGCCCATGATGTGTCCTACCTTTAGGCTCTTTGTACCTTTTGGGCGGTGAGTCGTTGTCTGACAAGGCTTTGATGTTTTGCTGAGACTGTTCGATGGGCCTCCTGCTGGGACCTCCCGGGGCACACCTGGAAGTAAGTTCTATTAGGGCAAACAAGAAGGTGGAAGACGATGTTAAAACAAGCACTGAGATATCAATAAGCCGAAGGCAACTCTATGACTATTCTTTCTCTAGCTTTGTTGATAGGTATTTCGGAATAATTAAGATTATAATTTAACGGTGTCACTGAGACCTAGATAGTTACACTGGTAAGTAACAATTCAGATCTTTTAAGTATTTTTGGAGATAGAAGTATTAAAACTTACTAGAGGGTAGCCTACGCTATCCTCCTTAACTTGTTTGGTGAGTCCACCCGTGTCTTCATCCGACACTGTGTGGAATCGCCTGTTTTGTTCTTTTTTAAACTAAAACAAAAACAAATCGCCCTTAGGGGGCTTCTTAGGAAGGCTATAATTTTTAAAGTGAAAAGTGATCTTATATATATCCAATGTAGTTACCTGTTTCGAGGGTTTACTGGAAATAGTCTGTTAAGCGGCCCAAGGAGGCGACATCAACCAGGGAATTGACTCAGTAGTGCATTAGTTAACTTGTCTTTCTAGAGGTAATATGGACTATTATGTACATGTTAAGATGCCCACTATTGACTCATGTCCGAGCGGCTATGATTTGAATATATCTCTTGTTTGTTATAGGTGGCTCGCGTTCTGGGCCGTTATAGGGCTGTGGGCTCGTTGTAATGTAGCTAGTTTCCCTTAATGGGATCTAAGATTATCTATTGGAGAAGCCTGATGGTGTCTTGTACAGAAACCATCCGGCGGGAGGTGATGTTAACTGGTTGTATGCCTCCTTGGTTTGACTTAGTTGGGATAAAGCTTCCCTCGTAAAGGCTAGCAAGACCGCCTATGGAAAAGAAAGGTAAGAGAGAAAAGGCAAAATGATATAACACAAAACAGCAATATAAGTTTAAGAGTTCATCTTGTCTGGGCGTGTGACATTTCTCTCTCTGTCACGTCGAGTTGACCCTCTTCCTCTCTCTCCTCGAAGTCTGTTTTCCGAGGGAAGGTCAGGATCCGTCTGCAGGTGAATGTTCCAAGAGTTCAATAGACTGGTTCCCTCTTCCAGGGACCGGACCGAGAAGAATTTGTTGTCTCTTGAGATGGTCAGGCGAAATGGAAAGCCCCAAGAGTATCTCCAGCCCTGAGCAAGGATGCAGTCCAGAAGGGGTTTCATATTTCTTCTTTTGGTAAGCGTCAGCTGTGATAAATCGGAAAAAATCTGAGGCTGTTGTCCTTCAATTTCCGGTATGCCTCCTCTGGATGCTTTCATAAATAGTTCCTTTGTGGTGAAGTAATGAAATCTTGCTATGATATCTCTAGGTCTGTCCTTCATATTTGAGCGACCTCCCAGAGCTCTGTGTATACGGTCTAAGGTGTATTGTTCTGATTTTAGTTCTGGTAGCAAAAATTCGCACAGTTCATACATGTATCCTTTCAAGTCCGTCACCGATTCAGGGACGTTGCGTAATCTCACGTTCTGTCTCCTAGATCTATTTTCCAGGTCCTCTTGAAACAGAAGGTGAGTGGCTTGTTCTTCTTTTAATGAAGAGATTTCTGCTTCTAGTCGAAGGTGAGATTGTTGCAGGTCTTCATATTTTCCCTCAAGTATGTTTGTCTTAGAGTCTATCTTTTTTATTTCAGACTTTAGCTCTGTGGACACTTTCAGAATTTCTGTTTTTATGTCTTCTCTAAAAGTCCGAATTAGATCTTTCAAGTCTTGTATGTCACCTTTGGTGCTCGGTGTGGAGTGTTCCATTGTCATTGGACCGGTGGGTCTTGTTGCTGGTGGGAGCGTCTGGGGGGTTATTATTGCTGTCTTTGGTGGGTAGTAGGCTTGGATGTTTTTGTTGCTTTTCCTCGTTGCGACTCCAGCCATAATACTTTGTAAGTCACTTTTCACTTTTATCTTTTGTTAGCGCCCCCTTTGTGTGGGCATTGTAGAGAGGTTACATCTTGGGGAGGCTGACCTCCATGTGACTGGCAAACTGTGAGTCTATGGTGAATGTAGTATTTCTTCCTTCTATGCACTATTTGAGATGGACACTAGGGGTCACTGGTGTTCTGTGCAATTGTTTTACAGTGACTCTCCCTTCTTTTAGGTTGATTTTACTTTTTGCTTTTATGGCACTGTATCCAATTTTCTCTCAATGCGTGGACCCTCAGCTAGGCAAAGGACTTCTCTTCCCCTTGAGTGTAGGCACAGTCACTGAAAGGGGGGAGGTGGTGAGGGACTTTATAGGAGCTGTATGTCCTCCTCTGAGCAGAGGGTTATAAAGTTATGCCCCACCTTTGCTTACTGTATGGAGGGGTGAAAGTCTTCTGTCAGATTGTAGGCAGCACCTCTGTTGCTTCACTTTATGTAAGTTCTTTAAGCTGTTCTGGGAAGAATACAGCTATCTATATGTTGGGGTCCCAGATGTGAAATAAAAGTGAAAGTTATCACTCTCCTGTAGGGGTTTATCAAGTGGGCCTTATTTCTTTCTTTGTTCCTTTTCCCCTTTATGTAAGTTTGTAAATAATCTTGGAGCTGTTAGGGTGAGGATGGGGCAAAATGGCCGCCAGTTGTAAGTTCAGGGTATGTTTCACTTCACACTTGAGATGTGTAGGTGTCCGTTCGTGGGATCTCCTTTAATCCTCTGCCCAGGGTTCTTTAATGTCTCTTCTAAAAATATTATTGCCCCAGTGTTCAATGTGTGTGTGCTAAATCGTAAGCTCTTAAATTGTGGCCCTTACTTGGGTTTGTCTGTTAACGTTTTATTGTGCCCCTGGGTCTGTGCAGTACCTGTGGGGTGGATTACGGATTTTGAGTCGCAGTGACTCCTTACCCTGCTGTCGTTACGTCTCCTTCACAAGGCCTCCAGTGCTGGCGTGGCGGGAGACTCGGTGTCCTGGTTCTCCACCGCCTGCGGCGTCCGTGTACACTAAGCGCCCCACGGGAGCCACGTGAACTGGTGTCTGGTAAGATGCCGTGGACGTGTTCAGGCTTACTTGTTTTATTGTTGCTTTGTTGGCCCAGTCGCTTGTCCTGGGTCTACCTTGGCGACGTGATGCAGCGATCACTGCTTCTTGTGTCTTTCTCTGAGATTGTGGTTGTGTTGATTTGGTGTGCCTTAAGGTTAGGGTCTTGTGGACGGGTCACCCCTCCGGGGGGAGAGAGGAGACGTCCGGCGCGTCTCAGGCGTCCGTCGGGCCCGGTTCCACGAGGGAGTGAAAGATTGAGTGTGTCACTCCGAAAAAGTACCTCCGTGGTCCTCGGGAGTATGTGGGGCTCTATGTGGAGGTTTTAAGGTTGTTTGGTGAGAATTCACTGTTTTATCATTAATAAATTCGGTCGCCTAGACGGAGCTCCTCTGTGGCACGACCGCTCAGCTAGCTTGTTGGACACGCCCCCCAAGTCTTTGTTTTTTTAATCAGGTGGATGATGGAACAGAAGGTCAACTATGTCTCCAATACAAATTTGAAGACAATGTCATCAGGAGCCTGGTGCAGTTCCCGCTTACGTTTGATAAAGTACAGAGGTATGTTGGGTTTGGTTGGGATCAGTGTGAAATTATAGAAGCTGCATTGGTGCAGGAGCAGAGTCTGTAATTGGGATTACTTAAATTAATTAATATAATTAACACTGATCACTTCAGGCAAAGCAAATCTAAAAGAATTTACAGTGATGCCAAGGGTTTGGACTGTTCAGTCAGGCAATACATCAAGCCAGGAAACCCACCAGTCTCCACAGTGAGACTGTAATTGTAATGGGTCATATTTATTAATTGTTATAAATAGGAAGCAACATTGCAAGTGATGGAGAACATTTTGAAAACTTTTCTCTGTGTATGCAGTACTATGAGACATAGCTACTAAAGTGATGTAAAATCTTAGCATCTATGTCTCATAGTACGGCACACAGAGAGAAGTTCTCCATCACTTGCAATGCTGCCTCTTATTCAAAACAATTATGACTGGGTCCATAATTATGAAGTTGTTTTTTAAACATTAATTTAATCATTCTTTGATCCTTTAGGTAATGCAGAACATCAACTGTTGGAGTGCGAGATATGGATATCCATTTATTGAGGACATACAATGTTGAAAGTGGTCACTCTGAGTGGGGATTATGCTATAGGGGTTTTACCATTTCCTGGGGGTTGTCTTGGTATATGAGGCTGCAGAATATCATGTTAAGGATGGGGATCTACTGCAATGTTAGTTTAAATGTAAGCCTATACTCACAGCTAATGGGATTGAGAATTTTAGTGTCCAACTGAGGTTGCTTCACGTTGTTGCAACTCTGACATCCTAACAGTGTTTCAATCTGTTAGGCAAGTTTAGTTAATTTTTTTTCTCACTACATTTTCTTCCAACCTTGTTCATCAAATACATTTTAATATATGGATTATTTTATGTAACAATATTCCCTTTTGTTATTCATTAAAACAACAGGCCAGACATTTTATTATATTCACTGTGACTATTTTTTCTGTAAGACCCACAATCCATCGTTTGGCAGCCAAGGCTCTGATTTCGGAGTTGGAGAATGGCACAGATGCTGACTCAGTGGAAATAAAGGAAAGGATTCTGGTCACCAGCGTCCAGTCTGGGGTGATCTCTTCTCTCACAGCTTACATAGCTGTCAACAAGGACATCAAGCAGGAAGGTGTCCCAGTGAGGAGGGATATACCGACTCCAGGTAAGGGTTTTCTCTTCATGGAATAGGCAAAACATCTAACTCAACAGATGAGCCAATGTGAGTGATAATGACAAATTCACTTGTTCAAAGAAAATGTACTTTTTGGTTGCAATGACAAACTCAATTTGTCTTTAACCATTTAAAATTGTGGTGGTGACACATTTTATAATTTCAAATAGGATCTGATCATCTCACGGGAAGATCATCTGTCATTCAGCTTTTAATATACTTTCTTTTTTTACTAATACCATCTAACTTATATGTGAGATGGTCTCTCTATCCCTTGCAGCTAGTGAAAAGAAGCACTCTCGGCACTCTTTCCCTCCATGACAATTTGGAGTGACAGTTAGGTCCCTCCAGTGACATCACATAATCGTGAATCACATGTTGCTCGTTCTCAGCCAATCACTGACTTTCAGGATAAAAATATGACCTGTGCTTGAGAGGAGAAGGGATTCTCACCGCAAATGAGAGCCGGTAGGTGGTGAAAGGATTTGACTCCTCCCGGGATGTGTTGTTCATCTCTTTTTTAGCTGCTTTTAATGGTTACATAGAGAGGAAAATAGCTGAAATCCCAATTTTGCCACAACTGAGGTGCCATTACTTTATGTCTAGCTCTAATATTACTAGAATTGGTGAGCATGCAAACACCACAAGTCACTCTCTCTGAGTTGTGTATAAATACTGGAGTGGGTGACCTGGTGATGTTCATTTTGTTTCAGGTTTGATGCCCTTTTTTCCCCCTGCTGTGTGTTTCATGAGAAGCCCAATGCCTCGCCGGGCGATTTGTAAGCGAAAAATGAAGATGGCAGTATGTGATATAGCATTAGATGGTAAGTTTCACCCTGTTGGTATAACAGCATCTCTTGGTCAGCATCCCATCTTAGGCCTCAGATCAATAAGATATGAAGCACTATAGCAGTCTGGATCAAGTTTGGGTGGAGCCGAACCCCATAAAAAAAAACACGTCTTACTCTGTGGGAGAGAACGGATTTGGACCTTCTTATGGCTGATGTCAATGTAATTTCACAAGCTATCAGATGGTTTGTTCTGTTTGATACTTTCCTGCTATTTTTATATCTCTGTAAACAGAATCATTAGCTGATAATTTTGCTCCAACAAGTGTAGAATACTGTCATACTATGACCTTCGATGGTGAGTATCCTGTAGAAATCTTCCATTTTTAAAATGTAGGAGCCAGAAAGATCTTTTAAACTTATTATAAACTTATAAATGACCCAGTTACCACCTTACAGTCTATTTCAGATGGTTTGTTCTGTGTGGTACTTAACCTGCTACTATTTCTATATCTCTGTAAACAGAATCTTTAGATGATAATTTGGCTCCAACAAGTGTAGAATACTGTGATACTATGACCTTCGATGGTGAGTATCCTATAGAAAGATTCCAGAAAGATCTTTTAAACTTATTTTAAACTTATAAATGACCTAGTTACCACCTTACAGTCTATTTCAGATGGTTTGTTCTGTATGGTACTTACCTACTATTTCTATATCTCTGTAAACAGAATCTTTAGATGATAATATGGCTCCAACAAGTGAAGAATCCTGTGATACAGCGACCTTGGATGGTGAGTATCATATGGCATGAACCTATCAGCTAGAAAGATTTTTTAGGTGTAAGATAGGTTGTTTTCTAGGAGCCTGGACGAAAGCACTTTGGAAAAATATTTAGAAGCCTGCAGTATAAATTTTAGGCCCCCAGGAAGTAGATATAGCCAACTAGCAGAAGGGGTAGGGACAAACATTCCCATCACATAAGTCCGGCTTGGAATGGAACAGAAAGTAGTTTGCTACTCATTTCTCAGGATTTATATATTGAAACATTGTTTAATTAAAATTAAAATATTAACAATGGTTCCCATACTTTTATTTCTGTGGACCATATAAAAGTTGACCATGGTCCTGAAAGACCACTTTAGTACTGGTGAGAGTTTTCACTTAATGATTTATATTCTTACTTCTTAACAATTATAATTTACTGTGCTTCATATGAATAAACTATATGCACATATAAAGCCTAAACTAGAGTGTATAGGCACTTATGTACTGTAATTATGCTTTCCTATTAAGTTTTATAATGTATAGTGGACTACCTAGATGGAGCCCATGGACTCTTTTTCTCCATTAGTTCCCTTAATGGGGTTCCTTGTTTTTTTCTTTGTTCTATTTTTTGTTCTGTTTTCATTCTACATATATTATGTTATGTATAGGATAATATAATTGAGGAGAGAAGCAGGAAAATATATATGGGTCGGACCATGCTGATTTGTTGTATCTGATTCTTCATCTTCCTGTGGGTTCCATTTTCTTTTCTAAGTTGTTTTTCTCTGGTACTTTTTCAAACAGTTCTGTTGAAAGCACTGTGACTTTTAACTACCACATTCCAATTGCACAGGTAGAAACATTCAAAGTCTGCTCCCATTTCTCAGACTTGATCAGTAGAAGCCAAAATGGTAGACTCCACTATGTACCAATATAACTCTCCAAAAGAGTGAAACATAAGACATCGTAATCAGTCTCTGTTGATTTATCCAAAACTAGCGTTAGTTTGAAGGACCATACTTACATATCAAGTGGCCAAACTATCAGAAGGTTGAGAAAAGAGCTTGTTTTACACCAGAAAATACATTTCTGAAATATCTCTCTCCTGGAACATTGCACTGTGAGGGACTTGAAGAAAGAGGGTTGAGGTGGGGCTTGAATAGATAGAAATTAATTCTGACCTCTCTTTCTTTTTTTTGTTTTGTGGGCAGTGTCTCTTAAAATTAAAACCTCTCCCCTCCCAATACAGAGACCCTTCCTCTCTTCAGACTGATCTCTCTCCAGAATGCTGATGGTTCCTGGCACCTCAGTCCAGAATTGTCCTCTATTTTGGGAGTTTCAGAGGAGATGTTAAAGGAAAAGTTTCCTGAGCTGGTATTGTATAGTCCACTAATACGTTTTAATAAAGAACTGAAATGATAATCCTCAGACTGTGCCATTTATGATTTACGAAGAAAAACGCATGTCAAAAAAGTTATTAATTGATTTGCAGGTCAATGAGGGAAATAAGTATTTGACACCTTCGACTTAGTACTTGGTGGCAAAACCCTTGTTGGCAATCACAGAGGTCAGACGTTTTTTTGTAGTTGGCCACCAGGTTTGCACACATCTCAGGAGGGATTGTGTCCTCTTTGCAGATCCTCTTCAAGTCATTAAGGTTTCGAGGCTGATGTTTGGCAACTCGAACCTTCAGCTCCCTCCACAGATTTTCTATGGGATTAAGGTGGGGAGACTGGCTAGACCACTCCTGGACCTTAATGTGCTTCTTCTTGAGCCACTCCTTTGTTGCCTTGGTTTGTGTTTTGGGTCATTGTCATGCTGGAATACCCATCCACGACCCATTTTCAATGCCCTGGCTGAGGGAAGGAGGTTCTCACCCAAGATTTTATTGTACATGGCCCGTCCATCATCCCTTTGATGCAGTGCAGTTGTCCTGTCCCCTTAGCAGAAAAACTCCCCCAAAGCATAATGTTTCTGCCTTCATGTTTCGGGTTATAGGCAGCATTCCTCCTCCTCCAAACACGGCGAGTTGAGTTGATGCCAAGGAGCTCGATTTTGGTCTCATCTGACCACCACACTTCTCCACCCAGTTCTCCTCTGAATCATTCAGATGTTCATTGGCACACTTCAGACGGGCCTGTACATGTGCTTTCTTGAGCAGGGGACCTTGCGGGCGCTGCAGGATTTCAGTCCTTCACGGCGTAGTGTGTTACTAATTGTTTTCTTGGTGACTATGGTCCCAGCTGCCTTAAGATCATTAACAAGATCCCCCTGTGTGGTTCTGGGCTGATTCCTCACCGTTATCATGATCATTGAAACTCCACAAGGTGGGATCTTGCATGGAACATCAGACCGAGGGAGACGGGCAATTATTTTGTGTTTCTTTCATTTGCGAATAATCGCACCAACTGTTGTAACCTTCTTATCAAGCTTCTTGGCGTCGGTCTTGTAGCCCATTACAGCCTTATGTAGGTCTACAATCTTGTCCCTGACATCCTTGTACAGCTCTTTGGTCTTGGCCATGGTCGAGAGTTCGGAATCTGATTGATTGATTGCTTTTGTGGAGAGGTGTCTTTTATACAGGCAACAAGCTGAGATTAGGAGCACTCCCTTTAAGAGAGTGCTCCTAATCTCAGCTCGTTACCTGTATAAAAGACACCTGGGAGCCAACAATCTTGCTGATTGATAGGGGATCAAATACTTATTTCCCTCACCGACCTGCAAATCAATTTATAACTTTTTTGACAAGCGTTTTTCTTGTGTTGTTTGTTTTTCTGTCTCTCACTGTTAAAATACACCGACCATTAAATTTATAGACTGATCAATTCTTTGTCAGTGGCAAAAGTTCAAAATACTTTTTTCCCCCATCATACAAATTACCCCAGCCCCTTGATCCTCTCATGAAGCATTCAAGTGAAAGGAGAATGTGAGGCAATCCTGTTCCTCAATTATTTTGATAGCGGGAACAATGTCTGGTAATAGATGGATCCATTTCAGCATAGCCATGTACTAATAAGCACAATCATCCTGGCAATGCCTCCCATACACACTACATATATACAATCCATCCAATTCAATGAGGGGCAAATGAAATGCAAAGTTTATGGGTGAATCAAGAATTAACTGAAGGAGGAATGGAGGCTAGAGGAGGAAGATAAATAAAATGAGATAGTGAATATGCAATGAAACTGAAAATAAAGGGGAATAGCATGATAAATTGGCCAGTTTTAGGCAGGTAATCATGGTGCATAACACTGTACTGTACCAACTGCTACGGATCTTACATGAATTGGCATTATGTACATATACATATATATATTTTACAAGATCTGCATAAGAAAATTGTATTTTGTATCATGCTTAAAAATAGACCTACATGTTATTTGCACCCAGCCCAGTAAGTCATACAAACCTCTATATAATTATATACCATAGTGTTAATAACTTTACAGAGTCAACACAGTAATACTCAAATAGAATTGTAATGCTCACATTGGCTGTTTAGCCGAATAACATATTCTATTTGAGCTATAATGACATTTCTTATTTATGTAAAAAACATTAAGCGCCATGCAAAGACAGTGATGTAAAGTCCATTCTAGTAATAACCATTTTCTTGCTTGATCTCTAGTGCGTTGAATCTTCAATGTGGGCCACTCTCCTTGCCGTGATCTGGCTTCACTCGGCATGTGCGGAGCAGAAAGATGAGTGGGAGCTACTCGAGAGGAAAGCTGTTTCATGGATTAAAACCAAAACAGGTAAAGAGCTGGTTCAGTAATAGAAGATAACTGACTAGAAAGTAATGGTGTGCCAGCTCTGGCTCCCAGACCTGCTAAAGTCCTATATCTCAATATCCCTGTTTCACAAAGTAGCTCCACTGATCT
Source organism: Discoglossus pictus (assembly GCA_027410445.1). Lineage (NCBI taxonomy): Eukaryota > Metazoa > Chordata > Amphibia > Anura > Alytidae > Discoglossus > Discoglossus pictus. The sequence continues at coordinate 558,938,915 of CM050163.1, forward strand.
ACCTTAAGAACAGGGGCCTTATTCAATTGCAAGTCCGCAGTTGCCTTCATACCGGCCGTAAGTCTGCAGGCTTGAAATTTGCAACAGTTAAAGAGCGATTCAATTGAAGAAGCCCGCAACTACTCGGCCGAAAGCCTAAACCGTAAACCATGCACCTGTGAGTAGCATTTCAGAGCGTGATCATGATCAATTAAGCAAGGCCGTAACTACCAATTTAGAAACAGCCAATAGTAAATGAGACATGACATCATTAAAACATGGAGGTTAAACGTCAGTCAATTAACATTTAGAAGTTCGATATGCGATCAGAGTCACAATCCGGCAGTGTACCAAATAATAAAAATGAATAAAGGAAATGTTCTAGTCCATGTAGGTGGCCTAATATGTATTAACTCCTTGATTCCTGGGATCAATAAAACATGAAAATAAAACGTAAAAAACAATAATAATTGATTGCAGATTTGCGAACTTGAGGCTGTTGTGCAATTAATTATAATGCCTTTTATCTCTTTCCCTGTCTTTTAAAGTGTAGTATTAATTTTCTAATTGCATTGACAGTGCTACGAAAAGGTGTTTAACCCCCTTGCGAGTCCTATCTGGATTTTCTTATATATATTCCTTTTACAGTTGTGAAAACAATTGCGGGCTTGAGAAATTGTAGCAATTGAATAGCGATTTGCAAATGTAACATTTACGGGCTTAAAACAAAAACAAGGCTTAGCTGGGTCTGGAGTTACGATTTTAAAAACCATAGGATTTTTCAGTTTGTTAGCTAAAAGACGCCAATTGAATAGCAAATTAGTTTACGGGCTTTATTAGTAGTCAACAACTGCTCAATTGTATAAGGCCCTAGAACTTCATCCGCAGCTCTTTAGGGTTATTTAAGTAACTTCTCTCCATCCTTGTCTTAGAAAACTTCTCTGTCTTTGAAACCTACCACCCTATTGTGGGATCTCTTGCGGTGTCTAGAACCTCTGTACATCTGACCATTCTTGCCTTTGTGTCCAGGACTTTTTTAAACAAGCCCTGTTCCTGGGATTTTTTACATGGTGTATTCAGGCCAGCCTAATTTCTAACTCAGGCATGTGGGTCCGGTTTCAGCCTGTTGCTAGCAGGATATTCATGGTGTTGCCCAACCCAAAGAACTAGCAGATGGTAAAAATATACCAGTGGGTCTCTAATACACAAACTAAGAGGAAAAGGGGGAAGAAGTATATGGTCACATGGGATAAGAGTAAGATTACCTGGTCATCCTGTGATATCACATTATTAACTACATGTCCGTCCACTGTAATACAAGATTGAATGTATTTTCTTTATTGTTTTAGTTTTATATTGTATAATAGTATTGTATATAGTTATACAAAAACAAATAGGGAAGGGAGGAAAAAAAAAAAAAAAAAGATAAGGTAAGGAGATATCAGTTACAAGTTTTCCTTTTTGAATTACAGTAAATATTCAACATATTTTATCTTTCACATATTTATATATTCCTGAGACATTTCAAAATACTAATTATGCATTAAAGATAATCTTACAATAATGATGATATATATTGTCATTTACTTCAAGTGATTGAACCTCGGTTGCTATTTGTTTTCACTTTAGACGTCAATTTCTCAGTCTCAGAATTCTCCCATATTTTGGGATGACTGTACTTACTTGTGGGGTATTCCAAGTTACTGCAAGATGAATCTGCACAGCTAATGCATCTTATTTCCTTGTGTGTTGTTCCCAAGGTTGTAAAGAAACAAAGCTATGGATCTAATTGAGGGGGATTCCAAGCATGATGTTTTTAGAGTATTAATTAGTATCCAGTAGGATTAATTCTTTGGGTAGGGCCCAAAAATGGAGGTCGGATCCTTCTAAGCAGCATAATTTCCAGCACAGGGGACTGAGGACCTATCTCATTCTATATAATTTAAGAGATGTAAAATACCAAGAAAGAAGTGTTTTATGGGATTGTTCCTTTTAGTTTGAACAGATAAAGATTAATAGACATATTCAATTCCAGCCTTGTAAGTCCAACGTGTAGCAAGTAAGGGCTGCGTGCTTCAAATTTGCCTTACTTACATTGCTATTAAATTAGAAAGGGCTGCGAGCTACGAGAGAGAGAGGCTATTTCGTAAACCAGTTCAGGCCGTCGGGGTTGCGTGCTTGAATGCAAACAATTAAGCAATCACGTAGTTACGGGTTCAGATGGAGCCAATGGAAAAATAGATTATTAGCGTTACGTCACTAAAAAAGGGGAGGGTAGATTTCGAAGCATGATAGATCAAAGGATTTAATTGCGCAAAGTTCAACGTTGCACAGAGCCTAGTCTGCTGCAAGCAACGTTACTGGGCTAATTTAATAGCCGTGACACTTAAATCTGGAGTTACAGGCTACGTTTTACAACGTAGCCCCACTTTAATAGGGCTGAAAGTTATGTATTTTCCAAATGTCCTTCCATTCCTCCATTGGGTAACATATAGGTGGGGTGAAGCATTCTCTGCTGACTGAAGCAATGTGTAGATGTCATAGAATAAACCTTTAGGGCCACAAGGTAATAGGCATAATGTTTGGAATGGAATAAGAGGGGTTCAACCTGCTATTCTTATTTGATGTTGAGTTGCAAAGCTTTGGGGTTGTCTATATCTAGAAAAAATTGTGAGATTTAAGGCATGTTCTGGTTTGAAGGGTATGAAATGGAATAATATTGTTGTCCATATAACGATCCTAATTCTGGATGTTCCTGCAGCTTCACAGCCGCAAAGCCGGTAGGGAAATTATTGTTCATTAGTATCTGTAATGATGGCGAGGGCTATACTTTAACATATTTCGGACATGGTACAAATGTAAATATTACTTTCTGATGCAAAATATTTTGTTGTTTAGGTAATCCCCTGGGTGAGTGTATCAGAGCCGGAAATGAGTTACTGAAAACCTTAGTGGATCCTAAAGTGTTTGGATTGTGAAACTGGAAGAGATGACAAGATGAACCGAGGCTTCGACCCAGAACTCTGGATCATACTCCGATTCATGGTGTTGCTGCTATTAATCTGCTTTAGTTTACTTTTGAATCCTGTTGCAAAGGATTAGGAATGCAGTTGTTAAATTATTGCTATGTACTTTGTAATTAATACGTTTCCATTAATACTACTATCAATTTAACATTTGCTATAGGAAACTATTATTATATTTAAATCTATAAAGCTATTCCCCCACACTGACTACAACCACTTGTTCTGTGTTTCAGATATGTTTGAACTTACATACAACAGCACTTTACATCTCATTATTACAATACCACTTGTGTCCATTTATGTAAGGATTACTCATCCTCCCCACCTGGAGTGTCTTCTATTCCACATCAGTGGCATGTGGACGTTATTCAACCCAAAGCGAATCATGGGTTCAGGCTTCACTTAAGCCAGATGAGTCTGTGTACAAACGTAAACTTGGTCATAACCCAAACATAAGATTGTTACGGATAGGGGAACACGTAGACCTACAGCCCCATTAAATTCGAAGCCCGTAGTGGCAACGGGACACCCGCAAAGCCTGCGGCTTGAAATTCGGCTGCGTTACTGAGCTATTACTTTCCACCATACAGCGACCAACGAGCCGGAGCCGCAAGCCCATAAACCATTTTTGCGCACGTTGCATGTGCGGCCATGAACATGATCAATTAGTCAAAACAGTAGTTACAGGTTTAGATGGAGACAATCGCAAAAGAGATCGTCACCATTACATCACTGAAAAATGGAGGATAGATTCCAAAGCCTTACCGGTTTCAATTACGAGTTACAATCGGACCCGCATTCCAGATATGATTCAATATTAATAAATCAGTAAATCTGATATTTAACACACTAATTGCCGAAATGGATTAAAAAAAGTATTTGATATTGCAGATTTGCGAGCCTGAGAATGTTGTGCTATTATTTTTAATACCTAACATCACCTTACCTAACATCATAGTGTGTTGATATTTGCATTTACAGTGCTACGGATAGGACTTTAACCCCCTTGAGGGTCCTCTCTAGTACCCGTTGGCTCTTTGGCTCAATTTGCGGGTTACGGGTCTGAACACCAGTAAATTTGTAGCAATTTAATATCAATTTTCTAACGTAACAGTTACAGGCTTGACAAATCAAAGGCTTTGTGGCCTCTGTGTTCAATGTTCCATGTCCTGTAGGGTTTTTCTGCTTGTAACCCGCAGATCATTAGCGGGTTGCTTTACAGGGCAATTTTATAGTTGTAAGTCTTGCGGGCTATGTTATGGGCTACAGTTTTACATGCTGAGGGAATTTAATAGGGTCACAACCGCTACTTCAATTAGACTCATCCAGAACCTGGTTCTGACCCACCCAGTGGCTCGTGTGGGCTATTGTAGATACACCTGAAAGTAGGGATACACCCAGACAAGTATTTAACCACCACACAGGACCAAGATAACAGGTCTGCAGAGTCACAGACGGTAACTCTAGTCAATAAGATGCAGCTTCAATAACCCCAATATATAGGGTTATCCCTTCCTCAGAATGAATAATATACTTAAAGTATGCATATCAAGACTGAACACACTTATTAGAAAGGGCAACTCATGTTTATGTCTAAGTCACAAACAAAAAAATTCTCTTAGCCACTCACCAAGCTCTCTATCAAGCATAAAAGAGTCTCCTTTCTTACCCTTCTGTACTTGGCAGGGGGCGTCTGCTAATCACCTTTCCGCCCTTGTTCTGTCAACTTTCTCTAAACTGTTAGACCCTTTGATCTCCAGTTACCTAGGAAGAGATCATTGACATGTGTCATGTTAGTCTCTCCTCTGGCAGGGGGGCAGGCCAAATTGTCGGGGGTGGTATTGTGCATCTCCCCCTACCTTCATGTATAGGGAAAACACTGCTGGAAATGTTCTACCTCACATTCAAGTAACCCCATAACTGGAGCCTTCTTTCCTCAGAGCCCCGGTAATACATTTTTTAAAATTCCCTGGCAGAAATGCAGCATTCAGATACTAAACTTGTTATGGGGATTCTCATACTTAACGTTATAATCCTAACCCAGGAAATATTGACCACCTCATGCCAACAGGGCCATATCAGTCCATGTTAATCCAGGGCACCAATATTTCAACAATCCCCAAAAGTTCAGTGTGCCCTCCTGAAAATGTCACCTAGCTCATATCAGTGGGATTGAGTGGGAAGGGAAAGATTGTTAGTAACAGCCACCTGCCCTGTATTCTTAATTTCCAAATGTCCATTATATGGAAGGTTCTAAGCCTAAGTGTCATGAATATGTCTGTCAGTGCTGGCAAAAGACCTGCACCTAAAGCCAGAGAATCTGGTATTCATTTCTTGGGACACAGAGGCGTTAATCCTACTGAATGCAGAGCAGCTGGCGGCCCTGGGTAGGCTGCTGCAGCGAGAACTACACCTCATCACCTCCCTTTAAACCCAGAAGCATGATTAGGAAATTAACTCTTAAATTCCAGAGCCAATCAGTGAATACTTGAGGATATTTAGTCCTGTCATTTCATGATGTCCTATCTGCTTGTACCATACTGTTTGTATCCAGTTTGTACAGGTTGATTGTATCCAGTTTCCTGCATGATCCAGTCTGCTCTTGCCAGCTATCCATATCCAGCTGTTCAGTCTTTTCCAGTTCAGGGTGTCTCAGACCAGTTTCAACTTCTCCTTCAGCCCAGGATTTATGACAATCTGGTCGCAAAGCTTCTACCTCACACCCAGAAGCCACCAGTCGCTTTATCTTTTCCTCCAAGTAGTGAGCTTTATTATTATTATTATTATTATTATTATTATAATTAGCACTATGAGTACATTAATATTTTCAGAATTTAAAGACAGTAATATGCAGTTGAGGGCTTTTTAAGTTAGGATTACAATTTTGTATTATATCATAGATATGATAGATAAACCTGGCAGAAAGTGTTCTTGATAGAGTGGAGTGAGAGAGCATGGGTTGGGGTCTTTGTATTTTTGTGCATTACAAATTGACAGATTTTGGAGATGTTCCAGAGGTGGAAAGTCAGGATTTTATGATTGATAAGATGTGAAGGATGCAAGATGTCAGAGTGAATCGTGAAAGCAAGAATATTTTGGATTATTGTGGAGTTGTTTACAGAAAGGGAAATTTCAGGTAAAGAGGCTGCCGGGCATGGGGAAATAATGCAGGTGGTTGGAATTGGGACGTTCTCCATCTTATTTGCGTTTGCCAAGAACAGATTCATTTGTTTTTTCCAATAGAGAAAGTTTGTGATCAACAACGTAGGTGTTTTCCCATTGGCAGGATGGGGGAATGTCATTTGCATTTGAACATTGCATGGATATCTCCTTGCTTCTGAAGAATCTAGAACACATTTGTTAGCACTGGGACAAGGAATCTTTTTTTAGCTGCGGCAGAGAAACAATAATGGTCCACAGACAAGCCCTAATGAAGAAGAAGTTGAAGCAGCAACTATATACTATATACTATTGACCAAGACAGCAAAATGTAAAAAAATGGTCAGCCAAGAACCTTTTGCATTCAGTTTAACTGGAGTCACAAACAAAAACATTCTCTTAGCCACTCACCAAGCTCTCTATCAAGCATAAAAGAATCTCCTTTCTTACCCTTCGGTACTTGGCAGGGGGCGTCTGCAAATCACCTTTCCCCCCTTGTTCTGTCAACTTTCTCTAAACTGTTAGGCCCTTTGATTTCCCGTTAACTAGGAAGAGATCATTGACATGTGTCATGTTAGTCTCTCCTCTGGCAGAGGGGCAGGCCAAATTGTCGGGGATGGTATTGTGCATGTCCCCTTACCTTCCTGTATAGGGCAAACACTGCTGGAAATGTTCTACCTCACAATCAGGTAACCCCATAACTGGACCCTTCTTTCCTCAGAGACCCCGGTAAAACATTTTATTAAATTCCCTGGAGGAAATGCAGCATTTCGATACTAAACTTGTTATGGGGATTCTCATACTTAACATTACAATCCTAACCCAGGAAATATTGACCACCTCATGCCAACAGGGCAATATCAGTCCATGTTAATCCAGGAACCCCAATATTTCAACAATCCCCAAAAGTTCAGTGTGCCCTCCTGAAATTGCCACCTAGCTTATATCAGTGGGATTGAGTGGGAAGGGAAAGATTGTTAGCAACAGCCACCTGCACTGTATTCTTAATTTCCAAATGTCCATTATATGAAAGGTTCTAAGCCTCAGTGTCATGAATATGTCTGTCAGTGCTGGCAAAAGACCTGAACCTAAAGCCAGAGAATCTGGTATTCATTTCTTGGGACACAGAGGCGTTAATCCTACTGAATGCAGAGCAGCTGGCGGCCCTGGGTAGGCTGCTGCAGCGAGAACTACACCTTATCACCTCCCTTGAAACCCAGAAGCATGATTAGGAAATTAACTCCTAAATTCCAGAGCTAATCAGTGAATACTTGAGGATATTTAGTCCTGTCATTTCATGATGTCCTGTCAGCGTGTACCATACTGTTTCTATCTAGTTTGTCCAGGTTGATTGTATCCAGTTTCCTGAATGATCCAGTCTGCTCTTGCCAGCTATCCATATCCAGCTGTTCAGTCTTTTCCAGTTCAGGGTGTCTCAGACCAGTTTCAACTTCTCCTTCAGCCCAGGATTTATGACAATGTGTTAGCCCAACTTCTACCTCGTACCCAGAAGCCATCAGTCGCTCTATCTTTTCCTCCATGTAGTCAGCTTTATTATTATTATTAGCACTATGAGTACAATAATATTTTCATAATTTAAAGACAGTAAGATGCAGTTGAGGGCCTTTTAAGTTAGGATTACAATTTTGTATTGTATCATAGATTAGATAGGCACGCCGCTTATGATATAGATAAACCTGGCAGAAAGTGTTCATGATAGATTGGAGTGAGAGAGCATGGGTTGGGGTCTTTGTATTTTTGTGCATTACAAATTGACAGATTTTGGAGATGTTCCAGAAGTGGAAAGTCAGGATTTGATGATTGATAAGATGTGAAGGATGCAAAATGTCAGAGTCAATAGTGAAAGCAAGATTATTTTGGATTATTGTGGAGTTGTTTACAGAAAGGGAAATTTCAGGTAAAGAGGCTTCCGGGCATGTGGAAGTAATGCAGGTGGGTGGAATTGGGACGTTCTCCATCTTATTTGCTTTTGCCAAGAACAGAGCATTTGGTTTTTCCAATAGAGAAAGTTTGTGATCAACAACGTAGGTGTTTCCCCATTGGCAGGATGGGCGAATGTCATCCTCCTTCTCATTTGAACATTGCATGGATATCTCATTGCTTCTGAAGAATCTAGAACACACTTGTTAGCACTGAGACAAGGAATCTTTTTTTAATAATGATCCACAGACAAGCCCAAATGCAGAAGAAGTTGAAGCAGCAACTATATACTATATACTATTGACCAAGACAGCAAAATGTAAGAAACTGGTCACTTCTGAGCCAAGAACCTTTCACATTCAGTTTAACTGGAGATGGAAATTCATGAACCATGCATAGATATATAGGTGCTGAGGTCAGAACCTTCCCCATCTAACCCACCTAGAGAGGGTGTAACCAAAACCCAATGATAGAGGCTTATGCCAAGAAATATCCTTATCTTTCTTTGGAAGAAAAGCTGATATATATTGTTAGCATCTGAACTGAAAACCTTTCTTATCCCAACCACCTGTGTAGAAGCCAGAGCTGCCAGTCAGCACTGTAGCCTTTTTTCCCATACTACTCTCCAGGAGGTAAAATTGCTCCAAGACTATAGGGTACTAAGTGTACTTGGTTCTGTCCAAACTTGTGACTACTACTTTCTGCCTATGAGGATGGGGAAGGTCACAGACCTGTGACATTGTCTCTATTTTGAGATCATCTCAATGAGAAAGGTATTTTACTAGAGCCATCAGAGGCTTCCCACAACTATGATGGAAGACAATTATATCAACATTTGCCCCCTCCTATGTTAAATTATAAAACATATAGCAGCCACGACATTTTCTCTATAGAAACAAATTAGATTTCTTTGACATGACCTATCCCTCATAAATCCATGTTGACTCCTACTTATAATCTTGTTCAAATATTCTTGTATACCATCCCTTATTAACCCTTCTTAAAGCTTTCCCACTACAGAAGTAAGGCTCACTGCTCTATAATTCCCTGAATTTGCTCTTGCTCCCTTCTTAAATATAGGTATCACCTCCACTTTTCTCCAGTCATCTGGCAGCGACCCTGTGGTGAGTAAGTCTTTAAAAATGTAGTTATAATGGCTCGGCTATTAAAGAACCCAGTTGCCTCTGTACCCTTGGATGTATTCCATCAGGACCCCTCTACTTTATCATTGAGCAAACTTTGACCCTGCAACTCACAGTCAGCAGACACATTCCAGCCAATCAGCATCATACCCTGCCTTCCAGACCCTTTAAACTCATGGACAGCAGCCATTTTGGAATCATAACTAACTTGCAGTCTTACTGAGAGGAGGCTGAGTGTAGGTGATACTGCATCAATAGGGAAAACCATAGCTAGGCTACTGTACACAGTGTGCAATACAGTCCCGAAGGACTCTTTTGGTCTCTGCTGCAAGGACACCCTTGTGTCTCTTCCCCCCCTTATCATCATCCTCCCCTCACCTTAGCAGCCAACCCTAACACCCCTCACACTTATCCATAACACCCATCAAACTAACACCTAACCCTAACACCCCTCACACTTATCCCTAAGACCTAACACCAGACTTATTCCTAACATGCCTCACCCTAACACCCCTTACACTTATACTTAACACCCCTCACCCTAACACCTAACCCTGATACCCCCTCACACTTATCCCTAAAACCCCTTACAATAACACCTAACCCTAACATCCCTTACCCTAACACCCATCACACTTATCCCTAACACCCCTCACCCTAACACCTAACCCTAACACCCCTCACACTTATCCTTAACACCCCTCACCCTAACCCTAACACCCCTCACACTTATCCCTAACACCCCTAACCCTAACCCTAACACCCCTCACACTTATCCCTAACACCCCTCACCCTAACCCTAACACCCCTCACACTTATCCCTAACACCCCTTACCCTAACCCTAACACCCCTCACACTTATCCCTAACACCCCTTACCCTAACCCTAACACCCCTCACACTTATCCCTAACACCTAACCCTAACACCCCTCACCCTAACACACCCCACACTTTTCCCTAACACCCCTCACCCTAACACCTAACCCTAACACCCCTCACACTTATCTGTAACACCCCTTAACCTAACCCTAACACTCCTCACACTTATCCCTAACACCCCTTACCCTAACCCTAACACCCCTCACACTTATCCCTAACACCTAACCCTAACATCCCTCACCCTAACACCCCCCACACTTATCCCTAACACCCCTCACCCTAACACCTAACCCTATCACCCCTCACACTTATCCCTAACACCCCTTACCCTAACCCTAACACCCCTCACACTTATCCCTAACACCTAACCCTAACACCCCTCACCCTAACACCCCCCACACTTATCCCTAACACCCCTCACCCTAACACCTAACCCTAATACCCCCTTACACTTATCCCTAACAGCCCTTACCCTAACACCTAACCCTAACACCCCTTACCCTAACACCCATCACACTTATCCCTAACACCCCTTACCCTAACCCTAACACCCCTCACACTTATCCATAACACCCATCAACCTAACACCTAACCCTAACATTCTCACACTTATCCCTAAGACCTAACACCCCTCACACTTATTCCTAACATGCCTCACCCTAACACCCCTTACACTTATCCCTAACACCCCTCACCCTAACACCCCTCACACTTAGCCCTAACACCCCTCACCCTAACACCTAACCCCCTCACCCTTAGCCCTAACACCCCTTACCCTAACACCCCTCACACTTATCCCTGTGTCTCTTCCCCCCCTTATAAACAAGGGAGGGCGGAGGATGATGAGGGAGGGGGGAAGAGACAGAGGGGAGGATGATGAGGGAGGGGGGGAAGAGACACAGTGGAAGGTGATGAGGGAGGGGGTAAAGAGACACAGGGGAGGATGATGATGGAGGGGGGAAGAGACACAGGGGAGGATGATGAGGGAGGGGGTAAAGAGATACAGGGGAGGATGATGAGGGAGGTGGGAGGATGATGAGGGAGGGGGGATGAGACACAGGGTAGGGTGATGAGGAAGGGGGAAAGAGACACAGGGGTGGATGATGAGGGAGGGGGTAAAGAGATACAGGGGAGGATGATGATGGAGGGGGATGTTAGGTTATTTGCACTTTATGGATTAAAACCAGACTCTGCATCAACTATGTAATTTTCCGTAGTAGTTTTGACATGGATCCCCCTCCGGCATGCCACAGTCCAGGTGTTAGTCCCCTTAAAACAACTTTTCCATCACTATTGTGGCCAGAAAGAGTCCCTGCGGGTTTTTAAATCCGCCTGCCCATTGAAGTCTATGGCGGTTCGACTGGGTTCGCCGGTTCGCGAACATTTGCGGCTGTTCGCGTTCACGGTTCGCGAACCGAAAATTTTATGTTCGCGACATCACTAGTTATAATCAAGGCAAAAAATTATAGCAGTATTGGCATGTTGTAAAGGATGGGGGGCTCTGTCTTTGATATGAGAATTCAGTGTCCAAAGTGCTTTTCCCAAAGCACCTTGCAAAATTGAAAACTCACAAACTTACAATCTAAAGTCTAATAGCCCTTTTTCTGAGTTAGTAGGATGGTGGGTAGTGATAGTAGCTGATGAGTTTACCATGAGAGGAGGTGTAGAGAGAAATTCAGTAAACTTACACTGACCGTTGGGAAACCAGAACAGAAGGGGTTAGTGCAAGGGAGAAGGTGCCATGGTAGGAGATGGTGAATGAACAGATAGAGAGATAAGACATTAAGAAGAGAGGGCTGTGCCACCGTGGCCTAGGGAAGAAGGTGTTTGCAGGTGGAGTAGAAGATGGACTGTGTTGAAAGCAGCAAAGAGATGGAGTATTAGTAAGAAGTGTACCCTGGTGCAGTCACTTGGTCATTTGTTACTTTTGTGAGAGCAGTCTTAGTTATGTGTTGTAGATGGAAGCCATGTTTTATTGTGACAGTTTGTTAAGAAATTACTAATGTGGGTAAAGACTAGCCATTGCAGTAGTTTGGAGGCTAGGGGGAGTAGAGAGATGATGTCATAATCAGACATGGATGAAGTATCAAGTTAACTTGTTTAAAATGAGTGTGGTGAGTGAGGACCGAGTGAGTGAGGACCGAGGTAAGGGTGGTAGAAATGGAGGGAACAAGCTGTGAAGGAATGGGATCAAATTAGCAGGTTGTGAGATGAGAGGAAGACAGAAGTTTGGATAGGGCTTCCTCTATAACGAGTGTGAAGAAGCAGCTTGTGTCCTCAGAAGGAAAAAGAGATGGGTGGAATGAGTCTGTTTCTTGATATGCCATGCCTGATATATTTAATTTGCTTCAATGAACTCATCTATCTATCTCTACTTCTTCCATTCCACTCTTTGTGAATGCTGTCTTCTCAAGATATGGCAAAAATATTTGTGGTTTAACCTTATGATCAAACCATCCAGTGACCAGTTTGGTTTGTCACTGCCTCACTTCTTCCCCATCTTTTTGCCAGGAACTGCGATTGCTGTTTGCCATGCTCTTTGTCTTTTTAATATTGAGCAGCGGGTCAGCTTTTGCATTCTATTCTTTCACCATTTAGTTTATCCTCATGTTCAGCCATCAGAGTAGTATGCTCCAAGTATCTGAGGTTGTAGACATTTCTCCAGCAATAATTATTATGGATTTACCAAACCCGACCTTAAGCATGATGTATTCCACATTTAAACTTAATAAATAAGGTAACAATATACAACATAAAACAGTGTGTCGTATGGAACAGGAATGCCATCAATGGTTTGTGCTGTTAGAAAATTCTTAATTTAAGGATAGATATTATTCTTCTCCATTGAAATTGTTTTTTAGTTCCAGCAGTGTTACTTGTTTACGTGTTTCCTAGAGAATATCCCCAGCACTAATGTACAATTGTGGAACAATGTACTTAAAGGAATCCTAGATATTTTGGGAATTCATTGTGTGTGATTGTTTAATTACCAAAACTTTCGGCTTATGTTCCTTATTGCGGTCAAGTGTTCCTTCTATGGAACACCTGCTTCTGCGCATTCGTATACTATTTCTATTGTTGGTGGTTATTTTTTTATCATGGGTAGCTCCATAGTGTCACACGATGCAGGTGTAGGTACCACATATGGTCTGTCCTGCTCCTCCTATCACCACTGATGTTCTCTGAAGCCAACAATAAGAAACATTAAGCAGTGATTAAAGATATATGTCATCAGAATATGAATTAGAGATCCACCAGTGTCCTTTCAAATTAAAGTTATGTGAGATCACATCTGGGTTTGAGTGAAGTGCACCTGGAGTAAATAAGTCTTACTAACGGGAAAGATGTGGATTCAGGAAATTGCCCTCATACAATGTCCTTTGAGTGGGCAACATTGGGAGTGTGTTCCCTTTATGTGCCCGGGAAGATGGATCAAACAAGCCACTTCTAAAGTGCCTTACATAGTTACCCTTATCACCATCAGCACACCAGGATTGAAAATGTCAGGAACTTGGACCGTTTATACCCTCTCAAGAATGGTGATAAGAGCCAGAGCAGCAACCTCCCAGATTGTGAAGATGAGATAAGCTGTCTTTTGTACCACACCAAATTATAGGCACTTTACGATCATATTTTCTTATTCTACCACCTGTACTATATTATAACTCACCTGTATTATCCATCCACTGTACAAATATGGTGGACAATGTGTGTGTTTGTCTAACGCCAATACCACAACCCCTGTGTGTAGGGAGTGACGCAGTAGGGAGTGACGCGGTTATTCTGCCGCAGATCTGGGGGTTTCCAAGGAAATGGATAATATTTTGAGTCGTGGATCTGCAAATAGGGGAGTCATGTAATGCCAGTCCTACAGAAAGGGGCGAGATCCCATGACGGTGTCAGACTAGCTCATCTTAAATATTTAACAGCATCTTTTTACTCACACATTTTGGCACATCCTTATACTTGGAGAAAGCAAGCGCAGATCTTTCAGTTGTGCAGAAGGGCTCAGGTTACCAATCAGTTATCACCTTAATGACTCCTAACAGCTGTTGTTGATCTGGTGTAAGGTTATCATGTTGTGTTAGGTTATAATAATCTCTGCTACAAAATTAAAAAGTCTTATTTTTCATGTATAGAAAGATGAAATTCACACAACACAGAAACTGTTATTTTTGATAAGCAGTGTTTTTACAGCAGTTTTCCTAATTTGCAACAGGCTATAATCAAACTCTTCATGTGGGTTTGACTAAATTGGATCTTTCTTTTTGATTCTGCTGCCATCTAGTGTTCAAGGTTCTGATCAACACCCTCACCAGAATGGAATGTTCACCTTTCCATCTATATTTTCACATTCAAGTCTCTTTGCCATCTATTCAGGCACTTTTCGAAGGATATATTTATCCATACTTCCGCCTCTCGCCCTCTCACCTTCTCTTTACTCAGCTCTCCTTTTTCTCTTTACTCGTTTTTTTTTCTTCCCAATCCCCTTCTCATCATCTTCTCTCTTTTTTTTTCTGCCCCAACTACCACTCCTTCATTATTCTCCTTTCTCATTCCTTCTTTCTTTCATTTATCTCCTTCCCTTTGTCTCCACTCTGATCTTTCTCCAATAATCCTTTATGCTCATCTATTCATCCTGCTTCTCCTCCCTTCTCAAGCTTGTCCCTAACAAGTTTTGCCCTGTTCATCCTAATTTAAATTTCCCCGGCTCTCTTCTCCCGCAATCCCTCTATCTATATATTATATTAAAGTCTCTTATTCATCAATTCATGTTTCCTCTTTAAGGATATATTTACCCATTCTCCCCCTCTCTATACTGTTTCTGATTGGTCTTCTTATAATATTAAAGGGCCCTGTGCTATACAGAATATACTGGAACATTAAGGCATTTGGAGAAAGCAAGCTCATATTCTGGAAAACAGCAGAAAGAGATTGGGTTACCAAGCAATTATCCCTTTAATGACACATGACAGCTGCTGTGGATCTGGTGTATGTTTTACATGAATAATAAGATATATTAATAGTTTTACGTGCTTATCATTGCTCAAATATAATTCATAAAATGCAAGAGAAAAACTTTAAGGAACAAAAAATATGCAGAATTTAAAAACAAATGTAATGTCCAAAACACATCGTAACACCATAAAGAGATAAAAATCGTGCAGCCTAAAGCCTACAGAATTATGGGGAGAGCTATGATGAAATAGGTATGGACAAGACCACACCACAGGTGAGAATAGTAGAACTCTGTGAACTCTGAGGGTACCTCCTACCTGGAAGACTCTACCTATGTAAATAAAACAAATTCTGGCTGATGCCCTGCATCTAAACAGAGAAAAAATTATGTCTCATGCTCACCCATAATGGTAAAAAAAAAATAGTCAGGTCATTAAAAACGATATATAAAAAAAATAACCAATTAACTGGTCTCTTCAGATTGAACAAACTGGGATGCCACAAATAGAAAATCTGAAGTCTCCCCAATTTTTTTTTTTATTATTTTATTATATTTAGCTAATATCTCAAATGTGTGGCAAATAACATCATATAGTCCATCAAAATAATTACAAGGTATTACAATGCCATAAAAAGCCTAAATCATGTGGGTGGTCCTTAAACGGTAAACTTTACAACCCATAAGACAGGGCTAATGACACAAGACATAGAGATGGTCCTTAACAAGGAACCCCACAACCAATAAAACAGGATAGATGGGATTTGTATACTTAGTTGCATAGCAGAAAGTCATAAGAAGAAACTTATAGCTCTTCAAATATGGGTTGTAACAATAGTAGGAGCTTATTTTAATATATCAGTAAAGATCTAAAACAATCAAACTATTGACCTAACAGAGCTAATAGTTCCATAAATAAGCAAACCAAAAAGTAAGCCATGCAAATTCAAATATCTCCTTATTATATCGTCTGCTAACGCATCTGGCTGAAAATGGGTCATAGGCTGTAACCAAATGTACGTAGTTGGCCCATTGGGCCATAACTTTACTGCCAAACTGCAGTCTAAATGGATGGGCATACAAGTAAGACCCTGCTTGTATCGCTGATGGCCGTTTCACCGCTGCTGCGGCTTCATCAAATTTTTTACAATTCTGCCTCAGCAGTCTGGCGCTAAGGTTAGGCCAACTACGTACATTTGGTCACAGTTTTCATACGAGTATGCTAAGGGGATATTTGAATTTGCATAATAATCTTTGGTAACATGGAAGGTAAGCTAGTTGTATTTATCGATATCTTTGTATGCTTCTATGTATGATATTGGTGGACACTATATCCTTCTCCACCTAGGGGGCAAAACATCACCATAGTTCTATCACGTGGCACATTTACTGTCACTTTCGCTTTCCGGTGTAGGAGAAGCACCATAACACATATGGAGTCTGCGTCCCACTTAACTGTCAGGTCGCTTGGCAACCTGGATGCTGTTCAGTCACGTGATACACGTGGATCGCCGGCTAACGCATCTGGCTGTCTTTTTGGGACTTTAAATAGCGTTACTCTAACGCCATTCCTTTTTTCTTGTTAGTATCTTGCTATTTAAGTTTAATATCATTGATAAAGCCAAATAGAATGGCAGAAGTGCGTCTGTATACTATTTTATGCTTATTTATGTTTGTTTATTTAAAGTATTTGCCTATATATTTTGTATATCTCATTTGTTGACTTATATGTAATGAATTACAGACTATTACCTTACTACTGCCCAGGTTTATTTTTGCCATTAACCCACTGTTTCCCATTTTGGGCTTATGCCCTAGAGATATATAGAAGGGGTAGAAATAGCATTGGGCATAATATAAAGATCCTAGCTTTATATTACATGACATCAGTTCCCATGATGCAGATATTATACCTCATTTTGTGAGTGTTATGGAGTTTATTTCGTTATTTTATATGCTTCTGCTCTTTTTATTATTGTTGTGTTTGGTGATCTACATTAGGAGGGGTTTGCTTTTTCCGCCCCCTATTTTTCCGCGGAGAAGCGGCGCACAGTGCACCCATAACTGAAACAACACTATTTATGTGCCCAACAGACAGTAGGATTCTTGACTCTGTCTTATTGGAGACTTTACTCCCTGTTCCCTCAGGACTGGCTTAAACAAAGATGGACCCCCTGAGTTTAGTCTTGTTTTATTGCAGGCCATTAATGGCACATCATTCTGGTATTTGAACCGTATTCTCAGTAGCGCTACGTGTGGGGGACTTGGAGTGCACATATTATTTTCGTTAGTGGCACAATGAACTGACACAAAGAGAGACCCATAAATACTCCACACTATACAGTAGCATTAATTAGGGCCACCAAGTCGGAGCCCTCTGAAATAGGGTCACTAACTTTATTCCGCATTTTTTTCTGATTAAAATATTAAACCTTCTCCATTATTTTTCTCTCCTCTTTCTTTTCTTATTTTACCATTCCCCCTTTCCTTCACTTCTTCACAATTCCTCCTCATTGCAGATGGCCCCTATAAGCACAGGTCATCCAATTGTGCAGAACGGACTCAGGTTACCAACCAATTATCACTTTAATGACTCGAAACAGCTGAGGATCTGGTGTAAGGTTAACATGCTGTGTAGTGGTAATAACAATCTCTGCTACAAAACTAAAAAGTCTTATTTTACACGTATAAATATGTGAAACTCACAAAACATAGAAACAATTATTATTGAATAGCCGCATTTCTAAAGCTGTGCGGCAGATTACCGTATTCACTATGTTAACCAAATTCTTCATGTAGTTGGTCCTTTTTTTTTTGCTCTGCTGCCATCTAGTGGTCAAGCTTCTGATCAACACCCTCGATAGAATAAAAAAATCATAAAACTAAACATAGCATTAAAGGCATCAGTTTTATTTTATCAGGCAGTGGAGTAAAAAAGCATTAATAACCTCAATGTGGAGTGTTTGGCTTGGCTTCGAGAAGGGATGTTTTTCACATCTGCAGGCTCTCTGGTGGCTGGAAGACTCGACCTCAGTGGTTGCATGGGAAGTCTTGCTCTGGTTTGGGTGTTGAAGTAACATGATTTTTCCCCCATCTGCTTTTGTCCTCAAGACCAGCCTTTGCGTGTTCTCTAGAAAGGGGAGACAACCTGGTGAATGGTACTTCTCTGAGCCATGCGGTCTGTAGCTAAAGCCATCCATAGATGTTCAATGTCAAGGGACTTTTCCTTGTACCTCTTTGTTGGTCCTCCTCTGTTATGATTTCCAGTGGTGAGATCACCATATGGCACAATATTTGGAAGCTGATCACTCTCCATCCTAGACATGTGTCCTGTCGAGCACAACTATATCTTCAACAGCATGGCCTCAATGCCAGTGACTCCTACCTGTTCTAGGACTTGAGTTTTGGTGACATGGTCATTCCATTTGATGTTGAGGATGGTGCAGAAGCAGCATTGATGAAAGTGATCAAGAAGTCGTAGGTGATGGTGGTAGCTAACTTTTGACTCAGAGCCATACAGTAGGGTGGTCAACACAACAGCTCTTTACACATTGACCTTGGTACATTTTTTCAGATTCTTGTTGTGCCAAATCCTTTTATATAACCTGCTGAGTGCACCATTTATCTTTACCAGGATTTGCCAAAGCCCCTTTCTGCTCACGGTGTTTAATACTTTGGTAATGTTGACAAACATCATCTTTCTTCATCTTTTTCTGTTCTGGACATTTCTCTTAAAGCTGCCTGAGAATAAAAGCCATGTCAGTGGTGCTCCTGTTGGCTCTAACGCCATGCTGACTCTCAGGGCGAAGTTCTTCTGCGATAGTGGGCACCAGTCTATTGAGGAGTATTTTTGCAAGGATTTTACCAGCAAGGGAGAGCAGTGTTATCCTTCAGTAATTGGAGTAGTTTGACTTTTCGCCCTTTTTCTGTATAGGGTGACGATGATTTCATATGGTGTTCTGCGCCGCCATGTTTCAAGATCTCTGCTGGGATCCTATCAACTCTTGCTGCCTTACCATTCTTTAGCTGTTCAATAGCATTCACAGTCTCTTCAAGAGTAGGGATTTCATCCAGTTCTGTTTTCATTTGTAGATGTGTAATAAGACGAAGCACTAAGAATGAAACTACGCGGTTGATAAAGTTTGAAAGTGGTCAGACCACCGGTTCAGGATCAATCCATTGTCTGTAAGGCGTGTTTGAGCATCTGCACTGTGCAATGGGCTTTGGACCATGGGGCCAAGGTCCATACATGGCCTTCACGGCTTCATAAAAGCCTCTGTAGTTGCTGACATCTGCAATGCTGAGTTCTTTCCCCGAGTCGACCACTGGTTCTGAACCTCTCAAAACTTTTGTTGGAAGATGCTGCACACAAGACATAAAGCTGCTTTCTTATTAGGGCAGGACCACTGAGCGAAATGTGCTTGATGAGTGGATCTCTTTTTTAACTGTAATTAATGGACCTCCTGATTGTTTTCATCAAACCAGCCTTCTTTGTGGAGAACCCTAGGGCCTTTTTAAAGGTCTGCAGGATGCTGGTTTTAAGGTGTTCCCATAGAGCATCTGAAGAGGGTTCCTTGAACCATCTGCAATACCCTAATCTTGACTGGAGATTTGCCTGGAAGTCAGCCTTTACTTCTGTATTCCGATCTGTAACTTTTTACTTGAGGCTTCTTTCCTCTTAGGCTTGGGATGGAAGTGCAAACGAAGTGCGCACCAGTTGGTGGTCCATATTACATTCTGAGCTGAGCATCACTCGGATGAGTATGACTTCTCGAAGGTCTCGCTCACGCACCAGAATGCATTCTATAAGATGCCAGTGCTTGGACCGAGGATGCATCCAGGTTGTCTTCAGTCTGTCTTTCTTCTTGAAAATGGTGTTGGTGATGGTGAGTTGTAGCTTCCAACACGGTGGTTGCCAAGTACCCCTTTCCAAGCTTTTGAATCTTTGCCTACTCTGGCATTGCGCAGGTCAGTGTGGTATGTATAAATCAACAGAATAACAAAAATGCTGAAGCCCCACCAGTTCTGAAACATGTTATTTGCTAGTTATCGCCCCGCTCAAACATTCTCACAATGTCTTTCTTACAATATGCATAAACCTCTTCCACCAAGCCATGGCATATGGATAGGCGTAGACACCTGTAGACACTTCTGCAGATACACAGACTGGACGAGGAACTGACCAGTGGGAGCAGTTTGAAGGTCGTTTAGATGAGCAGGTAAATATAATAATGCAGCTTGCAGATCTGTGACTTTATTAGTTAGGGTTTCTAACTGTCTTGCTAATTGAGGTAATGATGAAGCAGCTCCCGCGGAATCCATTTTGTGGCTGTGTTGTTTTGTAGACAATAACAGAAGTTGTTTGAATTTTCACTACAGAAGTATCCAGGGGTATCAGAACAAGAAGGCTAACAACCTTCTTCTTTCCACCTCTCTTAACTACTACTCTAACTCCCGTTTTCAGAAACTTTCTTGTGCTGCCCCTATTCTTTTGAACTCACTGCCTCGCTCCACTAAACTATCATCCTGCCTCAAATCCTTCAAAACCTCACTAAAAACTCTTCTGTTTAAAGAAGCTTTTAACCTTCAGCCTTCATAGACATATCTCATTTATCATCCTTCTATGCCTCTCCCATACCCTTTAGATTGTACGTTTTCAGTCTTGCTATGTGCTTTAGTGAGAGCTCTGTTTCTATTTGATTGTAACCTCCTTTTTCTCTTTTTCTTGGTTTCTTTCTTCCCAATCCTCTTCTCTTCTTCCTCTCCTCATCTTCCACACTGATCATTTCATCCATACACATTTTTGTTTTCTCCTCTCTATTATTATTATTATTATTACTATTATTATTATTATTATTATTATTATTATTATTATTATTATTATTACTATTATCATTTATTTGTAACGTGACAACATATTCCGCATTGTTATACATGGGTTAAGTACAAAACAATATTAACACATATCAAAGAATGGAGGCCGTGATCTTAGACTCCAGCACACATAGAGCTTTCCCGAAAACAACTTCCAAGATTGAAAACTTGCAAGCTTAGAATCGTCTGCGTCCCTTGTATCTGCACCAACTACCTCCTTATCCACTTTTCCTCTTTAAGACTATATTTACTCTTCTTCCCCCTTTCTATTCTGTTTTGATAGGTCTGTTTCTATACTGGACCATCTGGAGAAAGCAAGCTCATGTTCTGTAAAACTGCAGAAGAGCTCAGATTACCGCGCAATTATCACTTTAATGACACGTGACGGCTGCTGTGGGTCTGGTGTATAACATGCAGAGTGTTGTTATTTTTAGCAGAGATTATTATAACATTGCTTCCTTATTTTGTACTAGCTACTTGCCCGTCAAAAACGACGGGAATAACATTTTAAGGCTGGGAATGCTGTACCTTCGGCGCTCATTGCAAGCCTCTCCCCTTGTGCAGTTTATAGGCCTCACGCTTGAGTGTTAGTGCCTTGGGTTAAGTGTTAGTAGCTTGGATGAAGTGTTACTGTCTTTCGTTAAGTGTTACTGCTTAGGGCTCGATTTTCGTTGTGTTGCGTTTTTTCGGCAGCCATTTTTTTTCTTGCTTAGGCAATTTTAGATCGTGAAAAAACTACAAATATGCCTCAAATTCACTTGCAATCTCACTCACAGGCTCCCCAGCTCCCCCCCCCCCCCCTGTGCTGTGTGTAAGTGAATTTGAGGCATATTTGTAATTTTTTTTAGGTGTTTTCAGTTCCATGGTTCGGCTGTTAAAGTCAGATTTTTGCGAGGCGCACAGTGTATGTGTGGGTTTTGGTCCCAAGTCCTACGGGTCCTAAGTCCCGCGTGCTTCAGCTGCTCACCTCGCTTTGCGAGGCTCACAGAGCATTGATCACCACCCCGCGTGCTTCAACGACTCGCTTTGCGAGGCTTGCAGTGCAATGAGCGCCGAGCAGTCTAAGTCCCGCCTGCTTTAACTGCTCGACTCGCTTCGCGAGGCTTGCAGTGCAATGAGTGCCTTTGCTGCTCATTGCAGGCTATGTTCTACGTGCTTAAACTGCTCGCTTCGCGAGGTTCAAAGTGCAATAAGCGCCTTCGGCACTCATTGCACCCTAAGTCCTGCATGGTCGCCGGCTCGTCTCGCAGTTGCGACCCTATGGGCTGCAAACAGCTATGCCTAAGTCATGCATCAATGGCTCACCTCGCTTCGGGCCGCAAGTGCGTGACCAACATCGTAAGCGTTCCGCACAGCCCTGCAGATCCACAACTATATATGTGATGTATAAAATCTTGAAAAGCTTTGAAGTGTAAATAAACGCCAGTGTTTCTATTGCTAATTACTATAATTGAACACATTAATAATACATTATATATCATTATTCTTGTGTCTTGGTGAAGATGCTTCTTTGTAGACATACACAGACAATCAGTAGAGTGACACAATGATGGTGCCCATCAAATAATCTGTTGAGGGATACAAGCATTAATCCACAATTTTTGCAGATTAAAACATTAATCTTCCTCCATTATTTTGCTGTTCCCTTCCTTTTTTGTCTCCCCCACTCTTTTTTTCTTTTGTTGGGGGAAAAATCTCCTGAACCTCTTACTCTGTATTCAGGAGACCACAACAATGGTCTGAGATGCTCTGATGTTTTTATCACAACAACTGCATTTTTTGCTTAGATAACATCTGTAGTTACTCCTACATCTATAAATCACAACCACAAGATGTTCTGCAAATGTACATTGCAACAATTTCCCTAAAATAACAGATGTTTATCTTTTGTATATGTTCTATTGTTGTTTAGTCATTTAGTCGTGTCCAACTCTCCGTGAATCTATGGACCGCAGCACACCAGGTACATCTCTCAGTCCTCATATTCATACTCAAGTTCATATTCATCGCTTCCATGATCTCCACTATCCATCTCCGCCTCAGTTGTCCCCATTCTTCATGTGCCTTCAATCTTTCCCAGCAGAGCCTTTTCTAGGGAATCCTGTCTTCTCATGATATGGCCCAAAATATTTGAGCTTCAGCCTTATGATCATAGCCTCCAGTGAACAGTTTGTCTTGATTTCCTGAAGTACTGATTTTTTGATTCTTCTCGCAGTCCAAGGGGCGCTAAACAGTTTTTGCCAACATCACAATTCAAAGGCATCAATTCTACGGCGCTCAGCCTTCTTTATGGTCCAGCTCTCACATCCATATGATACAACTGGGAATACCATCGTTCTAACTATGCAAACCTTTGTTGAAAGTGCAATGTCCTTACTTTTTACTAGCTTGTCGAGACTGGCCATGGCTTTCCTCCCCAGAAGCAAACGTCCTTTAATTTCATGGCTACAGTCACCATCTGAAGAGATCTTTTATCCCAGGAAAACAAAATGTGTCACTGCCTCCACTTCTTCCCCATCTATTTTCCAGGAACTGGTATTGCCGTTTGTAATGATCTTTGTCTTTTTAATGTTGAGCAGCAGGCCAGCTTTTGCACTTTCTTCTTTTACCTGCATTAATAGGTCCTTTAGTTCCTCTTCACTTTCAGCCAACAGAGTAGTATAATCAGCGTATCTGAGATTGTTGATGTTTTTTTCCAGCAATTTTGATTCCGACTTTGGACTCATCCAGTTCTGCTTTACTCATGATGTAGTCAGCATGTAAGGTGAATTAATAAGGTGAAAATATACAACCTTGTCGCACGCCTTTTCCTATCTTGAACCATTTTGTTGTCCCATGTTCGGTTCTGACCGTGGCTTCTTCGCCCAGATACAAATTCCTCAGCAGGTGGATTAGATGATCTGGTGCTCCCATCTCCTTAAGAACTTGCCACATTTTGTTGTGATCCACACAGTCAAAGGTTTTAGAATAGTCTAAGAAGCAGAAGTAAACTGTTTTTGGAACGCTCTTGCTTTCTCTATTATCCATTGGACATTGGCAATTTGATCTCTTGTGCCTCTTTCTCCGTGGAGCCCGGCTTGCACATCTGGTAGTTCCTGGTCCATATTCCTGGTCCATATATTGTTGGAGCATAGTTTGTAGGATCTTAAGCATTACCTTGCTGGCATGTGAACTAAGTGCAATTTTTCGATAGTTGGAGCACTCTTTAGCACTGCCTTTTTTTGGGATTGGAATGTAGACTGACCCTTTCCAGTCTATTGGCCACTGTTCAGTTTTTCAAATTCTGGGCATAAGGCAGTGCTTCTCAACTCCATTCCTCAGGGCCCACCAACAGTTCACATTTTAGATATATTCCTGCTTGAGCACAGGTGAGCTAATCAGAGGCTCAGTACTTCTGTTTAACTACATGCTGAGCCTCTGATTAGCTCACCTGTGCTCAAGCAGGGATATACCTAAACTGTGAACTGATGGTGGGCCCTGAGGATTGGAGTTGAGAAACACTGGTATAAGGCAAGCACTTTCACAACATCTTCTTGTAAAATATTGAATAGTTCAATTGGGATTCCATCAACTCCTGCAGTCTTGTTATTAGCAAGGCATCCTAGGGCCCATCTCACTTCACTCTCCAAGATGTCTGTCTCCACCTCATTGGACAAACTATTGAGGTCATCACTGCTGTTAAGATCCTTCCCGTATAGTTCAGTCCTGTCACCTCTTTTTTATTTGTTCTGCTTCTGTTAACTCCCTACCATTTTGGTCTTTTATCACGACCACTTTGGCATAAAAGGTTCCTTTGAGATCTCCAGTTTTCTTGAAGAAATCTCTTGACTTTCCCATTCTGTTATCTTCTTCTATCTCTTTACATCATTCACTGTAGAAAGTCTCCTTGTCTCTTCTTGCTATCCTCTGGAATTCTGCATTCATGTGGCCAAATCATTTCCTATTACCACCACCTTTCATTTTTCTTCTTTCCTGGGCTACTTCCAAAGCCTCATCAGATTTGCCTTCTTTGTTTTCTTTATTTTGGGCATATTATTTGTTGCTGTTTGCTGGATAGTGTTGCAAACTTCGGTACAGAGTTCTTCAGGCATTCTTAAAAGACGGGGATAGCGATGAAAGACTTAATACACAACAGTCTCAAGCTCGCAAATCTGCAATACATTTTTTTTATTTTTTTAGGTTTAATTTCCGTGTTATAGCAATCGTGGGAATCAAGGAGTTAATACATATCAGGCCACCAACTTGAACAAAAAGAGTTTGGCCATTCATTTTTATTATTTTGTATTGACGGATTGCGAGCCCAATCACATGTGTTTTTCTGATGTCATGATGACGGTCTCATGTACTATTGGCTCTATCTAAATCATAACTTAAGTGCTTGCTTAATTGATCATGATCATGCCTTCAAATGCTACGTACGGGTTCATGGTTTATGGTTTTAGACTTTGGCCCTGTATTTGCGGGCTTGTTCAATTAAATTGATCTGTAACTGTAATTTTGGAATTAAATGAGACTCATTGTCTTCTTTCCCTCATTGCTCTTCTTTGTCAGATGTTAGTAGATGCTGTATCTTGGCAGGTTGACAGAACAAGGTACACAACGTGTTAGAGGCTAAAAGACATGACAATAAAATGGTAGAGCAAGAGAAGTGAAAAAGTAAAAACAAAACAATAAAAATATAGGGCCACATTCAATTCCAAGCCCGTATCTCGATTGTATGACAGCCACATGTCTGCGAGTGAGTTGCGGGTTCCCGTTGGTCTCCATTTGCAAGGCTATTTAATTCCTTAAGCTCACAAGTTGCGGGCTTAATGTAACAATCGTAAACCATGCACTGGTTTGGTGCAGTTGAGGGCGGGAACATGATCAATTAAGCAAGCCCATAACCTCCCATTTGAAATCAGCCAATAGGAAATGAGACTGTCAGAATTACAGCAGTAAACATGGAGGCTACTTGTCATTCAATTAGGTTCGGGGGTCCGATATGCGATCAGACTCGCAAAGCGCCAAAATAAAGAATTTTGAAATTTAATGCCAATACTGTTCTAGTCCATATGGGTGGTCTGATATGTATTAACTCATTGATATCTGAGATCGATTTAACCCTCAAAAAGAAACATAAAAATAACTTTATTTCCTGCCGATTTGCGAGCTTGAGACTGTTGTGCAATTAATTCTAATGTCTATGATCGCTTTCCTCGTTATTTACAGTGCAGTATTGATCTTTTATTAGCATTTACAGTGCTACGAATTGGTGTTTAACCTTCTTGCGGGTCCTGTCTATCACTCGTGGGATTTTCTCCTTCATTTGCGGTTTACGAGTGTGAGCTTGGAGAAATTGAGCAATTGAATAGCGATTTACAATTTTATCCCTGAGAAATTGAAAGATCAAAGGCTTCTGAAGGGTGTTAGTTACGAGTATGACAGACGCAATATTTGCAAGCCCGTAACTCGTAACCCAATCTGAACCCCCAAATAGTAACTTTGCCTGTGACCACACTTACGGGCTCACGCATCTCAAATTCGGCCAATTGAATGTGTCCCATAGACCAGCTGATACACTCTTGCACATTACACACCCCTCTAAGGTCTTATACCCCAATCAGATTTCTCTTGGTCTTAGTTCTTCAGTCCCACAATAATCCAGGAGGTTGGCTTAACTATAATTGTTTTTCCCCATAATGTCCTCACAGGAGCCTCAAGGTCTGAATCAGATATCCCAAGCACAAACCAAGGAGTATGTGACTTACTCTTACAGACAGATCCTGCATCTTCTTCTATTGAGACCAGCCATCCATTTATGCCCTTCTTTTCTTGAGGTTTGAACCACAACAAGACGTCTATCTAACCTTTTTCTAACCTTCAGCATTTGAACACTGGATCAGATCTTCAATCTTGAATTAGCTTTTTTCAGGATGGACCCCTGCTTCAGAATGCATCTTCCAAAAAGATCAGGGCAAAGCGTTGTCCAAGGTTTTATTTTCTTGTGAGGATAGTATGGCACTGTAATCTTTGTCTTCTTGGGCAGCAAAAAAAAAATCCTCACATCGAAGA